>JAAWXA010000016.1:3948396-3984189 GCA_038090715.1 Florisuga fusca | reverse complement strand
AAAAAAAAAAAAAAAAAAAAAAAGCTTCTGCATCTTCAGGGCTGCAGAGATATTGAGTCTGCTGGAATAATAAAGGTTAAATAGAAAGAATGTAATATATTTCGTTCTAGGCCAGCAAGCATAGTTATTAAAAAGCAGAGTGAAAGAATATAAGCATTAAAACCCAAAACAAAACGCTGCACAGTTGTTCAAGGAGCTGCCAGCAAGGCCTGCAGTCCACAAAAGTGCATTTGTAAATGACAGAAACCATGTAGGAAGCAGCAGCTAAGTTGCTTCAATTGCCATGGTTTTCATCTACAGAATGCCTAAAAAGAGAGAATTGTTGATGTCTCACCTTGCAAAAATGATCATTAGTGATTTCTTTTTTTCTTTTCAGTTATATTACAGCTTTGGAAAATCAATATGTTGTGCAAAGGCCTAGACTTGACTTCAACCTTAATTTCTGCTTAGGCAACTTTGATAGAAAGATAGTAACTATTGATAGAAATACCACCCTGGAAAAGCCACCCTGTCCTGGTCTGCCTGGGACAGTATTCTAAAATATTTCTGTTTAGAGAAACTGTAGTTCTGAGTGTCTGTGGTGTCTAGTTGGGTGAAAACAAAAGAGGTAAGGTGCTCTGGTCTGCAGGTTTCTGGAGTGGCCAAGGTTGAGGGTAGTTTTGAACCATGCAGGAGCCAGTGGGCCAGGAGGGTCAGAACCCAGGGCAGCTCAGTCAAGCTGGCCAGCCCAGGTATTCCATACCAAAAAGTGTCACCCTCACTATATATTGAAAGTTTGGGGGGATGTTTTTTCCTTCTGCCATGGCTGCCTTTCCCAGAAGGTCCTGTCTGTCTTGTCTGTTGTCTGGAGCTCCACTGCTTGCTGTGACCATCATGTTCTTGCTGGAGCTTGTAGTGTTGGGCATTCAGTCTCCACTGCTGGAAGCACACAGGTTGTGACTGCTGCCTGAAGCTGAGTATCATTTTGTGTCTTGCATTAGCACTGAGGTTAATAGCAGTTCATTATTATTCTATTCAATCTGTCTTCCTCTCAACCTACAAGTCTCCCCTCCTCTCTGGTGGGATCAGGAGGTAGGACAGCTGTCCAAACTGCAGCACACTGGGATGTGACTCCAGAGGAAAACTGCATCCCAGAGCTTCCCAAAGTGACTGATGACTTCAGGTGTCTGATTTAGGGTGTTTCAGCATCAGGAATGAGAGTGGATAGGGCTTGCTGTGACTGCAGTCACTGGGACACCAAGTAGGTTTCTGTTTATTAACAGACTTTGCCCAGGTTTTTGTGTGTTGGTGTTTTTGTTTTGTTTGTTTTGGGGTTGTTTGTTGGGTTTTTTTAACCAAGCAGTTAATTGCATTCCTTCTTGAAGAATTGTCCTTGCAGGTTTCCTTCTGCAAGGGAAACCACCCTCTTGCTTCAGGTCAAATTCTTTTAAAAGAAAAAGTTTTACATTACTTCTTTATGACTGTGTTTAATATTTTACTGTGTGGAGAGGAAGGATGATATCAGTTGAGGTATCTCTTTATATTTCCAGCACGATGAGCACAGTCTTTAAACAGTTTGTCACAGGAGGAGAGGCAGCAAAGGTCAGCTTCCTCCTGAGCTGCAGATACTACCATTGACACTGCCCTTCAGGAGGAGGAGGTGATGGTTTCCTGGCATTAGGGGTCAGGAAGCATTTAGTTCCTCATTCTTGCGTTGGCTTATTCCTAGATCAAGGTTATCACTCTGGCACATCTGGAACATTGCTCATAAATCCTGGCTTTTTAAGAGAATTTCACCTCTCTGAGGGCTGATCACAAATTGTATGTGGACTTCCCACTGTGCCAAGTGATCTGGGGTGTCTGTACTCCCTGCCTGGAAAACCTACCAGGACTGTGCTCTTAATTCTGTGGGACAGTGGCAGGGAAGGGTTAGTGGTGGGTGGTTTGTATGTTTTGCCTTGGCTTCTGTGGCTGAGGAGTTTGTCATTTGCTTTTGCTTTTGCTTTTTTGATTTCCTGTGTTTATTCTGAGGTCTTCTGCAGAGAAGTTCAAGCAATGTGTGAGTTTTGTAATAAGTTTCTTTTTACCAGTGCCTTTAACGTTGTTGCCTTTCAGTACTAATTGAGTGTCAGGCCCTGGTGAGGAAGTGGTGCAAGGCACTCTGGACTAACTGTAGTTAACCATGCAAGCAGTTCATATCCTTTAATCTTCTTTGTAGCATTTTAAAGACAATAAGTGGCATTCCTCTGGAGCATTTTAATAATGTACTTTAAAGTACTTTAAAGCTCTCTGCTTCCCCAAACACTGAATTTGTAGAAAGCAAAAGTATAAAAGTCAGTGTCACTCAGATTCAGGCTTTTTCCATGGTTGATCAACCCTTAAAGATCATTTGGAGTTTTAGGTCAGAGTGTAGGCATTGGTTTCATACCACTAAACCTTTTAAATTTCCTTTTTTTTTCACTTGCATGTAAGAAGACCATACTCAGTTTCTACAGTTTCTTCTAGCTAATGCATTGTACCAAAGTTTACTACTGGAAGGTGTTTCCCCTTTTATTATTTTTTTTTCCTTTTAATTGGATTACTGAATTTTCCCCCTCCTCTGCTCTGTTTTCAAAGGTGGATTGTAAGCTGTAAGGCTAATTTAGTTCTTTTTCCCCTTTCATTCTGCAGTATGTAGTAGCATTGCTTTAAGAAACTGCAAAAAGCATAGCACTGATTCAGTGGAACTTCAGTTGTCATAATTTTCACTGGTACTGTGGCTATTTGGCCTTGGCATGCCAACTTTCCAGTAGTGACCCTTACTGGAAAAGGAAATCAGATGACTCATCCCCAGCTCAACTAATGATGAAGTATTTGAGTGTTTAAGGAGGTGGAGCTAGTCAGAACATCTGTGTCAGATTTACAGAAGAAAATACTGTAGTTGGGGCATCTGTTAGCAGTCTTTATAATGGAGACAAAACTTCAAATTGTTGTGTACACAGTTAATTGGAGACTTATTTCTGACTTAGTTTCTGCCTTGCAGGTACAGCAGATTGTGTAACAGGTACAGAATGCCTGAGGAAAGGCTGCTCATGCTGATGTGATGGGGAGAGGGGAGCAGAATGCCACTCGTGCTGGGGAGCCTCAGCTGGCAGAGACAGGGCAGCCTTGTTAAACTTGGGATGTGCTCATTTCCATCTCAGCAGGGGCTGATCAGTGTGTGGTCTTGTGGCTTCGATCTCCTTTTGTGGGAAGGTCCCAAATCATTCTGCCTTGGTGTGAAGTGCAGCAGCTGCAGTAGTCTGATAGGTGTGTGAGTTGGCAAAACTGATGAATTTGTAACTGTGGAAGATGTGATCATCCTAATTTGCTGTCTCAGTTTAGAGTTTGTGTTTTCTCCATCAGCGAGGTGACACTGAACTCTACCCTGTTTCTTCTCCTTCTCCCCTATCACTATCAGGCAGAGTTTACATTTCACAGCGTGTCTGGAGCTCCAGTGTCTGTAATAGTTTGCCAATGATAATCAAATAAATTAGGAAGAGTATCCATTGGAAATTTTGTAAGCAGTCTCCAATGAGTAGGGGTTTCATTTTCCAGTACTAGTCTGTAATATTTTCTGTAATAACTGAGTTATGCATGCAGAGCCCATTCTGCAAGGCTTGGGTCAGACACAGGATAATATCTCACCAAGGAATCCTAAGTTTCTTCTCCAGAAATAATTGAGATTTAGCTTTGAAGCCATTTAAAAAACTGTTCTCTGCTTTTTACTAGCCCAGAGTTACACGTAATTTTGCACATTTTGTAACTGTAAGCTGCATTAGAGAGCATTTGGTTTCCCTGTGCTCTCAGTGAAGGAGCCAGTTCAAGCTGACAAAGCAGTCGTGAGTTGCCACTAAGAATTTCTCTGCTGCCTGCTTCAGGCTTACTGCTCATGCAGGTTCATTTACTCTGCAATCAGGACAGAAGGGGAGTTTGAAAAATGGTGTCCTGGCTCAAGGGGCAGATGTGCATGGTTGGGTTAGTGTGCTCTTCTAAGTACAGGAGGTTGTTCCGTGGCAAAAAGCAAGACGACCTGGCCTAAACATGCAGAGACACAGTAACATCAGTCACTTGGATTATGTTCAGCTCATTTTTCTGCAGGTGTGTTCTTCATTGACTGTACTTAACTGGGGTAGAGTGTTCCCTCTTCTAATTCTGTGGGCTTTGCTGTACCTCTACTCTGTAACTCTGAAAACAGTAAATTTTTAATGTACAGGTTGTTTGGAGAGAGAGTGTCAGAACAGCCACAGGCAGGGAGTCCCCCAGGAGGGTCCTGTAGCCTAAGAAATGAGAATCCTTCCTTGAAAAGATGGTTAAAAGACCATGGTTGTTATTTAGTAGGATCTGTGAAAGTTTGAGCATGTGGGTTTCAAAGCTCGTTTCAACTCTGGCATTTCATACACTTCAGTAAATGGCCATGGCCTGGGGTGTAGCCAGATGTGTTTGCAACAGGGTGTGTTGAAGGTGTGTTTTAGGAAGAAGAGGTGTATGGTTAGGGGAGGAGGAAAATGGCCCTAAATTGCCTAGCCTTTTAAAACTGCAGTTGCACAGTCTTCTATGAAATGAACACGTGGGTTTCTGCTTTTCTTCCTGTTAATTTCAGGAAATTATCAGTTGTGGAAACATTGGTCTTTTGATACATTGTGGTTTTTATTAGAAACATTTTATACTGTTTATGTTTAATGTGTATTTCTCTGTTTACTAGCATCCTCTCTGGCTCTTGTTTCCAATGAAAGGCAAACTTAGAAACTTCAGTTATGGAAGGAACCAGTCATCAAAATCACCTTTCTGGCATTTTCATAAATTTTATGTTGATGATGAGTACTATTTAAAAGGAGGAACAGTCATCTGGATGTGACCCTGACTGCACAGGTCTTCTCCTACTTGTGCAAAGATAGATTTTCCCTGATTATCATCATTCTGCTGGATGAGTAATACTTCTGAAGAGAGGGAGTCAGGTAGCATGTCAGCACATAGTATGATAGGATAATTGACTTCCCTAACTTAAATTTGCCTCCTGCTTGATCACAGTGTTACTCACTTTTACATCTGTGATGATACCTGGGTGATGTGGGTAGAGAAAAAGGTGTGTTCCATGTGTGAGCTGGGCTGTCTGCTAAGCAAAGCTGGTGGCATAGCCCAGTCTAAATTTCCTTTAATTGCAGTTTCAGTGTTTCCTTTTTTTTTTTTTTTTTTTTTTTTTTTTAATCAAAATTTCAACTACTTAGCCAAATTACTTTCTACTTAGTTGCTTAGGTCTGCTTTCTAGAATTAGTGTGATACTGGCAATAACAAATTTGCAGCATGGCAGTAGTTGTTTATTTGGGGAAAATTTTCTGTGTTAAGCAATTAATTTTTTTCAGTCAAATTTGTTCTATTAATTCAGTTAACCATTTAAGAAATATGCCTCCCATTGCCCTTATGTTAATCCCAAATTTTAATTGGGGTGAGGGGTAATATCCTGTGTCATTGGTCAGTGAGCCCAACAGTAGGAGAGGAGTTGATTCATTTAATTTCCCTTAATTATCTGTGCCTGTAAACGATCTACATTCCCTTTTTGCCACTAAAGGAGCTTTTAATTATTTTTTTTTTTGTCTGTAGAAGCAAATGCCTTATATTGTGTGCAAATGCAGTTAAGGACAGTTTCGTTTATGCTGAGGACTTGTCTGAAATTGTCTTGTGACCTACATGAAGCTTCAGTGTTGGTTCTTGCACCATTGCTGAAAGGCTTTAATCCCTCTGGATGCAGCTCTGGATTTTCACCTCCTTGTTATGTATTTATTTTTAATGTGCAAGTTTCCTATAGTTGTTATTCTCAGCTGTCTACAAAGTGTATGGTAGTAGTTTTCCTGGGAAACTTCCCTGGAAAATTGTATTTTTAGTATGTGTTACAAAGGGACTTATGTAAATAGGCATATTTAGTACAGGTGAACTGTTCATAGACCACGAAGAGATGCCTGTATACATCCCCCACAATAACCTCTTGGACCTGGGTGTTGGCTGTCTGTGTGAAACCACAAACTCCTGGATGTTCCCTCCTTGCCATCTGCTCATAAAGGCTGTTTAATAAGAACATCTGGTGCCAAACCTGTTACGTGTTACTGGAAAATATAGAAAAATCAGTGTCTTTTTAAAAACAGTAATTAGCTTTTTTCCTGTAGGACTGTGTGTATTAAATTAAAGTTTATTATTTTGGGTTTGAAGCAATGCACAACAGCTTCCTATTGGGACAAAGAGAAAAAGGGCCAATTCAGTACATATTTAGAAAACTTTTTCTCAAAAAGACTCTTGCATTCTCATTTTCTATAACTCTTTTGCAGTTTCAGGGTGTTTTGGCTTACCATGCTATCATTGTTGTTGCTTTAGTATGTGCTCTCAAACCAGGGATGGCTTGGCTGGTGCTGAGGTGTTCTCAGCTTGGTAGGTTTGTCCTGACTTTAGGGATGTTGCACAGGGTTATTTAGGCTGCCGGTAAGCAGGGGTGTCCCAGGGATTGGTTTGGGAGCTGCTGCTACAAACTTTCCTTGAGGGTAAAAAAAAAAAAAATAGAAAAGGAAGAACTGTGGAAAGTTGTGGGAAGTTTTAGTGGTTTTCCATGGAAGTTAATGTGTCCATGCCAGAGCAGTTTGGCAGGTTACAGTTAATGGTGACTTGAGCTGGGACCACAGATCACTCTGATGGGTTAGCAAAAGTGAGATGAAATAATTTGTTTCACATAAAGGAGCTGTGCCTGGGCACGACCCTAGGAGGAACACTCTCAAGGAGTAACTTGTGTCAGCATCCCAGTTCCTGTCAATGCTTCACCAGGTCAGGGAGCTGATAAATGACTTAGCAGTTACTCACACCTGATGGGCTGGTCAAGCCATCAAGGTTTCATAATGCTGTTAAGTTGGAGTTTTAAGTTGCCTGCTACCCACCACAGGAATTATTAGTCATACTGCTTCAGCTTTAACAACAAAAAAAAAACCACAAAAAAACCCAAAAATAAAAAAACTAAAAACCAACTTTATTTTCCTGTCAAACTTTAGAGGTGGTGGCACTGAATGGCTGTCACTAAAATGTTTTATATAGGAAAGCATCAGCCTGGGGAATTGTTTGGTTGTGCCGTGTATCTGAGTCACAAGAAGTCTGGACATTTGCCATTCTGTCACATTTCTGGGAACTGCAGCCTTTTCTGGAGCAGTAAAGAATAATATGCATATACTGTTGGGGTTTTTTTTAGACTTTCAGGAATGGCCTAAGTTCTGAAGGCCTTCCAGACCACCCTGTGTCATAACATAACCCTGAGTCACAACCCAGTATTTGTAAATGTATGATTTTTAACAGCAGCCATGCTTTTGAAAAGGACCCTGCCAACATGTTTCTTACAGCTTGGAACAAATCTTGCAAAACAAATAGGCTGCTTAAACTGTTTTTTCAGTTGTCTCTTTCATTTGGGTATTTTTTTCCTTTTTTAAAGACAAAGTTGTCTTTAAACAATTTGCCCCATTGTGCCCCATTGTCATGAATGCATAGATACATAAAAACTTTCTTTACAGCAGGGCTTACAAAATGTTCCCAGCTTAAGTGATTGCAACTATTAAGAAGGTTTAAAAATTTGTTACTGGAATTGAAACACGGATACTTAAAATGCTTTGAGTGCATTTAAAGCCTTTTAACATTTTTTTCCACTAGACAGTGTTAAAGATTGGAATCTCTCACATGAACAACAACTTCCTGGAGAATTAACTTCTACAAATAGTACTGTTTAGATCCTGGGTTTGATTCTCCTGTTTTAATTTGTTCATTCTTCCTCATTCAGTACCAAAAGGGGTGAAACAGACACTAATCATGTAACTTCCACTGTGTGAACTGGTAGTATGTTTTAAATAATTAGAAAACTTCCAAGGTAAGTTGCCAAGTTACCTTGTCTGCCAAGTGTGCTGGTTTCCTGCCCAGTGTAGTGCTTTCCAAAGGTGAGAGAATGGGGTTGGATGTGGAGTAGGGCAAGCAGGAGAGAGGTGGTGTTATGAGAGGGCAGGGAGTCCTCTCTCCATACGTGCTTTCCCTTGGATTTCTGAGAAGTAGCAATTTATTGCTGCTGCAGTAAAACTGCTGTTAGGTTTGGGTTTGTTCTCCATTTTTGTTTTCTATGAAATTATTGTCAAAAGTTAGCTTTTGTATGAAGAGAGAGGAGCAGGATATGGCAGTGAATGAGCTCAGGCTGCTTATGACAGTGTGTGCTTTATTTAGAGTCTATGGCACACACAGTGTGGGAGTCTGGAAACCCTTGTTCAAGCCGTGACACCAGCAGAGCACTCTGATCTGGTGCTGTGGCCACCCTGACTTCTGCACTCTGACGTTTGTTTGCAGAATGCAGGGTGTAATCTGTGGCTTTTGCTTTTTTAATTTTTTCTTTCTTCTGGTTAACCATTCTGTAGAAGTATCTTTAAGTTACAGTCCCATGTGTCTATTATTTTCAATGATAGACTAAGAGCTGGTAACTGAATTATTCTTTAATATGAATATATTTTTTCAAATATTTTCAGAGTCCTTTTATACAGATTTATCAGGTGAAAGCAATTAAATGAAGCAATGGTTTTTAACAAAAAAAAAGAGTATAGGTTTTCTGGAGTTAGCATGCTGCAAGAGTCTTTATCCAGTGTCTGGAATATCTTATCTCCTGAGGATTAGATGGTTCACTGAGTAAAGCATGCTGAGCACTGTTCTGGCCTCACGTGAGTAACATCTTCTGTTACTGGTAGCCTTCCTTCCAGTAGTTTTACTCGTGGGATTTTTTCAGTAGTTGGTTTTACTAGTGGGATATTACTGGGTAGTGCAGCTTGGGCATCAATATAGTTAGGTAGTGCCTGACCATTCAGGTATTCCAAAAAGAGTGTTACTAGTTTTGATTATCAATAAAAATGGTTGGAAAAAAATATTTTGAAGAGTTTCACTGTTGAAAGAGGGTGTTGATGCAGCAAATTGGTAGCACATACTGGGTTTTTTTCTGAGTGTCATGCTGCGTTCTGCTGTTTCAAGACGTCAGTCTGCATGAGCCCAAGCACTGGCAGGAAAGTTGTGCTTCTTCTGTGAAGTAGGTCATAAAAATGCCCACAGTAACCCAGTTGTGTACACTCCTTTGAAAACTCTCAGAAGATCTTGTTTCCCTCTCTGGGCTGTTTCTGAAGACTTGTAATTTTGGTCTGCAGTAATCACACAGTATTTCAGTGGACAGAAGTGAATCACAGTGTTTGCAGACACAGAACCTGCACTCTGAAGCATGTACACCCGACACACCTGTACTTTAAATATGTGTCTCCATTTAGCTCTTTTAAAGATGTCTGCAAATGTCATCGTGCCATGGTCAGGGCCCTTTAACAAAGATGTGGACAAGTGATGCAGAAGCACAGGGTGTCTCTTAACAACATGGTGAAAATAAGGATATGGGTTTTTTTTTTCATTGAGCTTTGCTTTCTTTGCTTTCTTTATTAGAACTAGTAAATAGGCAATGAGAGAGAGGCTTCAGTGAGCAGAAAATTTTATTACAAATAAACAAATGGAGCCCATGCTTCAAACTGATAAATGGTTATCTGTTGGTGGCCAGCCTAGCTGCAGATGGGTTTGTGCTGTTCTCTCTCTTGTCATATCTGAACTGAATTTGGTGCTGAAAGATAAGGGCTCTTTGCCAGTTTTCTGCTGTGCTGGTTTATTTTTGATGAATAGATGTTCCTCCAGTTTGTCTGCTTTCTCCATTCTTAGGTTTCTGTGATTTAGCCCAGCCTTTGCTAACATAGTCTCTAGAAGTGAAGAATTTTGGTTGGCTTTGTCAGGCCTAATATCTTTCCTTGACACAAGAATCTTTTCCTTGGTGTAATCCACTTGCAAAAAAAGAATTGTTTTTTTACTGGGGAAAGGCCAGAGGAAGAACCTGTAAGACTCTTTTCCATTGTTTTCTCTGCTGGTGTTGCATGGTAATAATTGTGTAAAGGAAATGGGGTTGATAGAGAAGTGGGAAGGAAATCGAGGAAAATGCTGCTGGCACTCCACAAGTAGCAGTAATTGTAGTTAAATGTTTGTCATCCTGCAGTGTTCTAGGTCTCTGTAGTTTATCACAGGCATTCATGTTGGTTTTTGTGGATGTTGCTGTCGAGGTGGTGAAGCCTAATAGGAATCCATTGTGCATAATTATCTCTCTCTCTTCTCCAGTGTATAAATTAATTTATACGATGAGTACCTAGCGAGGACTCTGTATATATCATGTAAAGCTAATCCATTTCTGCATACATGAGTACTGAGCTTGTGTTTTCAGACTGAGGTGATGTGTGTTTGCTGCTGGCCACCTGGACAGGAGGCAGTGGGTGTTTCAGAACCTGGAGTTGTCATACGTGTTTCTCTCTCTTCCTCAGCCCTCCTTGAAACTGCTTTTGTACCTTTTTATATCTTTTTAGACCAGGCTTGAAAGAAGTGAGGTTTTTGGATGGAGGTAGGTGAACTTACTGTGCTGAAGTGAAACTGGGGGCACCAGTTAAAAGCCTGTGGTTAGGGATGCATTTGGCCATGCAAATCAGCATGTGAAAAGCATGTGAAAATTCTGTGGGGCTGCAAATGAAGGTGACAAAGCCTGAGTATGTTGTTACATTTTGCAGATGTGTTGCTGTCGTCTGTTTGCTTTCCTGGCAGTGTTTCTGACCCCACTTCTGTGATTTCAGGAGGTTGCAGCAGTTCCTGCTTCCTGTTTTACAGTGACCTTAAGCAATCCACAGAGCTCGTGCTTGAGGAGTGCCTTCTGTGTTACATGTAGTACTTCACAAAATCAGTGCACAAGTTAAATTGTTAAAAACCTGAGTAACTATTTTATCTAAGTGGAATTTAGGAGGTTTGACCTGAATTTTTTTCTTCAAGCTGTTGCTGTGAAAGAATAAAATTGAGGTAATGTCTTTTAGGGGGAAAAGTGTGTTTTAAATTGAACCTGGTTTATTTGTCGGTGCCTAGATTCAGCATCCAGCTGAGTGAGGGTTAACTTGCTCTGGAAGATTGAGGTGAGGTGTTCTGAATTTGGGATAGGGATAATAGAGTACTTTGCATTTTCTGATGTCATTTATTTAACTTCCCATTGTCATTGATACTCAAAACCAGTTTTCACATTTAATGGCTTCTTGGTGGCCAAGTGAAAATTGCTGGAGGTTCTGGAGATGTCATTTTGTTTAAAGCTAAATTTTGTTTAAATGCTAAAGTTTTGTTAACAGGGAGCTGAGCAGGATAAAAACCTGGAAGGTTCTGTAGCCAGAATCTCTATGAAGCAAACCCAAGATGAATGTAAAACCAGGTCTCTACTTGTTATTTTACAGCTTGCTGTTCATTAAAACGGATTTCCTGCAAGTTTTCCCAAACCTGAATCATGGTGCATTTTATGGGAAATAAAAATCTTGGGAACTTTGATTCCTAGGGAAGAAGGACTTGAATGATTTCAGAGAGTAGGAAGCATGTGCATTGACACTTTAAAGGGAGTTAGCACTGAGCAGGTAGCACTGCATTTGGCAATTGTTTCTTGTTCAAATTCATGAAGCAGTGAGAGCAACAGATTGGAGGAAGAGCAAAGTGTTGGGGGCAGAATGTTAGGTTGGAGAGCAATAAACTTATGTGAAAGACTCCTACTACTTCTGGTGGTGTTTTTCTTGCAGTTTTGGAACACTTATTGCGATTGGAGTTACTGTTTGTGCTGTGATTGTAGTCACTATTATTCTGTGCCTCACGTGTTCGTGTTGCTGTTTGTATAAAGCATGTCGGAGACCACGGCGTAAGTACCTGTAGATTTATTTTCTTTTTCACATGTTTGAACAAGACTTAACTTCCCCACCCCCCTTGGAAAAATTGGGTTCTACAAAAGATGAAAATAATCTTGCTTTATCTCTCTGCTACCAAAGCTGCAATAGGTAAACATTAAAAATTAAGGATTTAAGCTGGTTCTGAGATTTTTTGTGTTGTTTTGGAACAGAAGATAGAATGAAATATTAAATTTTTCTAAGTCTCTTAAAAATGCACCAAAAGCCCAGGACTGCAACAGTGCAATCCTGAGCAAAGTCTGTAATTGTAGCTTAAAGGAGGAGGTCTTGAAAACAAATTGTTGCAGTTTATCAGAAAGTGTTAACACTCCCTTAAGAGAGATGAACCAATGATCCAATGTCAGCTCCTGCAAAATTAGTGATGTAATGTGTATTTGCCTTTCTGACTTACTTAGAGAAAGACATATTAACACATGGATGTGTTAGCATGTAGACACCATATAAAACAAAACTCATTTGGACAATCATGGCAGGAAGCTCGTTGCCTGAGACAGAAGATCCTTATCACATAAATCTTTAAAAGCAGAAAACATTTCGAAATTTCGAGTTTTGCCAGCCTTGTACCAAACACAGGTAACTTGGCTACAGGGCTGAGTTCCTGGTTTCTGAACAGTCCAAGAAAAAAAATTCTTTTCTCTTTGTGTCTGAGAAAGAAGTTGGCTTCTGTCCCAGTCCATGCAGGCTCCCATTGCCACCTAGATCGATGGCAGGATGTTTAGAGCCACGCATTGCTAATCTGTGGACCTTTGAAAGGGAAATTTTGAATTGAGGGGATGTGTTTTGTATTACTGTTTGCCTGTCCCATGTGATCTCCTAGAGCCACCAGCACTAACCATGTTCCTTTTGCTTGTTTGTAGCTGTTGTCACCACCACTACTGCCACTACTGTGGTTCATGCTCCCTATCCCCCGCAGCAGGGAGTGCCACCCAACTACCCTGTAGCCCCATATCAAGGATATCAACCTGTGGCCATCCAGCCACAGCCAGGAATGCCAGTAGCACCCTACCCTGCCCAGTATCCTCCCCCATACCCCATGCAGCCAGCAGGACCCCCAGCTTATAACGAAACAGTGGCAGGTAAGGCCGCCCTGAGTATTTCTTCGTTTCTTGAACAGATGAAGAAGCAGTTGTTTTGCATCTGGTTTTGTGTTATTTGTGTTTATTATTTTCAGTGACTATATTAAAGTAAACAAATTATGTAAAACTCAAGTTAGGGTGGATCCTGTCATCCACCCTTGCTGGAGTTTCCCCTTCACAATGCAAGAAGGGCTGCAGCTGGAGCTGTATTGGCAAAGTTTGGTGTTATGTGGGGCTGTCTGTGTATCCAGTAGAATGTTTTACTAATTCAGTTGAAATTTCATATTAAATCTAAGACAAACTAACCTGTGTATCATAGTTGGGTGTTTCTGTGTACCCCTTCCTATCTAGTACTTGATGTTTCAGTCTTTACACAGAAGACATTTTGTAGTAGTGTGTCACTATATTTAAATACCCAGTCTCTGATTAACTTCAGAGAAGTTCAACAACAAATAGAAGTTAGAATTACCAGAATTTCTGATTTCCTTTTGTCACAGCATTGTTTTCCAACAGGTTTATTGTTTATTCCTAATTCACACTTCTGCTCGGAATAGCAGTTCTCTGTACAATTGTCTCTTGGCTGTTCAGAGGCCAAAACTAGGCTATTAAGTGTCCTAGGATTTTCAAGCCCTCTTACAAACCACACTGTTCATCCTTCTAAACAACAGGAAAAGTATAGTCCTGAATAGTGGATGATGCCCTTAGAAAGCTGTTCCTTCATGACAACTGAAATAAAATGGTTGTTCATGGTCTGAAGCATTTGCAAACCAGGTAGAAATTGCACATTAAAAAAGTGCAGACCAGCCCTCTGTGTGAAAACACTGAGGCAGGCCTGTTGACTTGATTTTTCTGTTGTAAACTATGAAGAAGCTGTGTTTTTAATGGGATTACCCCAAAGTGCTTTTATTGTGTGAGGGTGCCAATAAACTACTCATTTTACTTCTCATAATCTCTCATTTCTTGAACTGTTGCTGATATGTTTGTTCTTAATTTATTTTCCTGTGAAAATCTTCAAGCACTTTGTGTTGCCAGCTGAGACATCGTCAAAATGAGAGCTCTTTGTTTTATTCTGTTAACCTAAAGACAGCCACTTCATGAGCTCATATGCAATGGAGAGCCTCAGTCTCACAGGAGCTGAACTCACTGGCTTTACAAGATCAGTGAAAAATAACAACAACATTTGTGTGCTCCAGGAAATCTCATCAGGTGCTGCCTTATTTGAACTAACTTGAGCCATTTGACAGACATGAAAATGAAGATGCCACTTGAGAGCACCTTGTCTCCAAATACAGGAAAATATCTTTAGAGTGTATAAACTCTAGTATAAACATCAAGCTCTCAATATGCATAGTGGTGGGACACTTTTTTAAATTTTAATTTCTTAATCAATTCTGTGACACTTAGGAAAGTATTCTCCCTGAGGGAATCCTCAGTTGCTTTCTCTAGTCCTTTAGTCCTTTTGCCCAGTGTTTTATTTTCACTTCTCAGCATACCATATGCACTGTTGCCTGTGCATCTCTGACTTACTGGCTGTTCTTTTTTCCTTTTTTTTTTTTTTTTTTTTTTTTTTTTTTTTTTTTTGTACACTCCAGCATCAAAAAGCCCCACAAGAAAAAATATTTTTGTGATCTTTTGAAATGCAGATGTCTTATGAGTTAGCAGAGACTGCTCTTAAGTCCAATGAAGATGCTAGATCAGTTGAATTTATTAAATGTGTGCTGAAAACAGAAGTTACCATTGTAGAATTTAGAATGTAAATTTTACAAATGTTTTTTTCTTGTTTTGCTTTTGCAGCTGGAGCACCTTACCCAATCAGCCAGCCCCCTTACAATCCTGCTTATGTGGATCCTCAGAATCCCACCTATTGAAACCATCTTCTACACTTCTGCATACAAAACTTTTGAAAGTATGATTTGTGATGTTTACACTGTGCAACTGTAGTATATTTTTCTGGAAGACAGCAATCGTTTGTCTAAGTAAAGTGCAAGTTAATTCAGTATCTTCTTTTTAAAAAAAGTCTTCAAGTATGAGGCAGGAGTATTTTTCTTGCAGAAGTTAATTTATACCTCAAGCAAATACAAAAAGAGTTTTTTTTCTCTATACAATGAGAAAACTAGGGGAAGGAGTACTTCAGAAATAAGAACCACGATAACATTTGCTGTGCAATAATTTTGAGAGGAATGGTGTAATATGAGCACTATCCAACACCCAAAGCTGTAGCAATCTTTTGCACAGTATTAAAACTTAAAAACCCAATCTGTAAGAAACTACCTGATACATGTTACGTATGTTCTGCCTGGTTTAAAGCTGTTGCTATTGTTAGGTAAACTACAGTGTAATACATTTCATTTAACATTTAAAAGGGAATTTTCATTTTTTTAGAACACATTTGCATTTAGTAAATGGTAGGAAACCATGTTTAATTGTCTTTGGACTATTTGTGTTTCTCTGTGCAAGGTAGCATAAGCTGGTAATTTCCTTGTTTTCTTTCCCAAATTTGAGGCTTTAAAACTGTGCCTTTATTGGGTGTTTTCACAGGCCATTTTAATTTATAGCTAGAAATTTACAGCAAAACCAAACCTTCTGCCACTTAGTAGACCAAACATATCAAAAGCTAAAAACATGAGAATTCTTCATAAAAATTATTGGGCAAGTATTTGTTGTCCAAGTATTATCAGACCAGTTTACTTAAGTCATATGTTGTTCATGAGTCTGGGGGAAACGTTAGCACCTTAAGTGTATGCTAAGCAGAGGTACCTGCCAGTGTTCAGTTCTGCCTTACTAAAGAAGGAAGTTTATTTTGTAGGAGAGATGGAATGTCAGAAATAGATTGGGGTGTTTAAATGCTGTGGGTTTATCTCTGTATGTCTCTAGTGGGAAGTGTAGAGGGCAGGAACCTAGGGCTGACATGCTTATAAACTCAGTCTGTGATGTTGAAATACTAATATGTGGGGGGGAGTGTGGGGGATCCATAAGGAATCCCAGCCTAACACACAGTAGAGATCAAACCTCCCTTTTGTTTTCAACATTCCCATGAAGCTGAGCAGTGAAGTCAGGGAAAGGAAGAGTGTGGTAGGATCGGCTCACAGCCAGGTAATGTTTTTTCAGGAAGGTAGTGTTTGCAGGCATGGAATGTCTTGAGAAATCCTCATTTGGAAGGCTTATGGCTCTGTACACCTTCTACTGATCAAATGAATTGGGGTTTTTTAGTGTCCTCTACAATTCTACCTATTCTAACACTGAAACGCAGTTTGTTATTCCATAGTAGAGCTGTCTGGTCTATTGTATGTATTGCTGTGACACCATTAGTGAAATAATTTTGACGTATCTTACACACTGATTTTACTTCTTTAGAGAGGCAAGCCATTTGTTCTGAAATTCTACATTTGGGATATATTGCTGTTTGAAAAACATTGATGGTAGCATTGTTTTGCCTCACATCATGGATGGAAACTGCTGCTATCAAAGGCAGCCTTATTCTCTTCCTGATTATTGAGTCTGCATCTGGGTTATTCCAATTCTTTTTTTTTTTTTTTCCCAAGGAAGTCTTCAGGGCATTTCAAAAGAAACTTGTAGGAGGCTTTTAGCAATGAGATTCATGGCAACCTACACCCTTCTGTTACACCTCTCTGAGTGTTGAAGTTGATAGCATGAAATGATGCCAAGAGGCACTTGGAGAGCTCACACACACTGTGTCATTCTTGATGTTCCTGCTCTTTCCTGCCTTGTAAGCCAAGGGCAATGCTTGATTATACTCTCTGTAATTCTTGATTATACTCTGTGTGAGCATAATCAAAAATGGCCAGTGTTTTCTGTATAAAGGCTGAAGTATTCTTTTAAAATCGGGAATTTTTGTGTGTGGGAGGGCACTGAGTAGCTGCAGAAATGATAGCCTTGCTACAGGTCCAGCCCATGTGTTTTTATTCATGTAGAAGGAGGGCAGAGGCTGTTCCAGCACCTTTGTTAGGATGGAGCCTGGCCAGTGAGGTGCAGCCACCGAGCAGAGCTGCCATGCAGCTCTCAGCACAGGTTCAGTGTGTCAGTCTGGGGCTTCACAAAGTTGTCACTCTGCTCCTCCATCTGAGGTGAAGGGAAATCTACAATTTCATGAGAAGTTGGCTCGATCATCTGCCATCATCCTTAAGGAAAAGATAGAAGGAAAGTGAAGTGGCAACATTAACAGAGGTCCCCAAACCTGAAGTTTTGGTGTAGGTGTTGTACAGACCAAATAAATTGTCTGGAACGCTTCAGGTGAGTGATAGGGTTAAGGAACCTGAAAATTTAGACCTCTCCTTCAGTGAACATATGGTAATGATAACTATAGACAAGTGAAAAGATGAATCATCAATATGCAAGGAACTACTTAAATAATAACATTACTACTTCATTTACAAAACTTAGTGAAAGAAGAGAAAATGGTCTGCTTTCCTCAGTTGATAATTGGAGCGTTTAATCATATCTCTCCTTATTGTTCATCTATTAATGATCATTAACAAGAAAAGGTTTAGGACCAAACTGTATTTAGTTACTGCAGTGCAACCCTTTGAAACTTCTTTTCATATAATTAGAGAATGGGATGGTTATAAAACAGATGGAGAAGCTGATCCATAAACCTTTAGTTCCAGCACTGCTGATCTGTCAATCCAAGGAGCCGTTCCCTTCACCTCAAACTAGTTATCTGCAGTGCTGTGGGGGAATGGAATTAGTTTTAAATGTTGAAACAGTGTATGTTCACTTTTTCTTAAATTCTGTCAGTGCCTTTGTTTCAGAAATGTTTTGTGAAATTAAATACAGTAGAATATTCTGTTGTATTGAATTTACTAGGTAATCATTGTTGATTTTATTATATACTGTAACCTAGCTTTGTATGTTGTTTGTAGTTTAAACGTTAAATATACAAAAAGAAATGGCATAAACTCTATGCACCTTTGTAATAAATGCAATGTTTTAAGTATATTCTATGAATTTTGTTTTCTTAGCCTCAATTTGAGCATTATTTAGGAGTGTATCTGCAAAACTACCTTTTACTTTATTGTGTTTGACAGCTGGCTTTACCAATTGTGCTTTAAGTCGCTTCATATCATGAATATCACTTTTAATACTGGAGACTGAAGCCTTATGAAAAGTAAAAGTCACAGCACAGAACAAGAACAATATAATCTCCTGAATGATGCTCTTGACAGTTTGCTTCAAAGTAAATTAAAAGGGTTGATTCTAAGGCCTTGTCTGGCCTAAGGAGTAAGGTCAGTGCATGAAGTTTGAATACATTGGCTCACAAATCCCAAGACATTTGAAAAGTCAAGTGTTGACAAGATGATAGACTTCAGGGAAGTCTGTAATTTGGTAACAGTTTTAATATGTTTCAATATATATTTTGACTTGTCTGTTAAATAACATGCCTCATTTACCAGCCTGACAGATTCAACATATGGTAAGTGATGCTTTCTACTTTTCTACATTTTTGCTAATGTTTTTGTGTACTTCCACTAGTTTTTAAAAAAATGCCTTGGAAAAGTTGTATTCATGCCCATGATTCAGTAGTACTTAATGTTTTGAATGCTTTTAATAGCACACCAACTAATACTAAATTGGTTGAGGGTTTTGAAGGTGTTCAATATATAATCAGTATTACCCTGAGTTGCCAGGTAAGTTTCCAATGTAGGATATAAAAGAAAGGGAGAAGACACACACACCCCAACTCTCCCCTCAATCAACTCCTTCTGAAAGAGTTGTTTGTAATGGAATATTGAGGTAGTTTTGTAATATTGCTTCTTGAATTTGTTGGAGTTCCAGCTGCAGGCTGATAATGGGTTGCAGATAAAAAATACATCATTTAACTTCCAATGTTGACATTTTCTCAGCAGAATTTCTATTATTTAAGGTTTCAAACGCATCTTCACCCTCTAAAATTGCAGCAAAATGTATAGGAGAGCAGACTGCTGAACTAAAAAGCTGAGAGTCCAGGGACAGGTGAGGAATACTGCTGGTTCTCTTTTCTTAATGTTTAATCAGCTGTTGTTTAGGATACTGGGATTTTTTCCAGAACAAAACTTGGCATGCATCTTAAAACCCACAGCAGGGTTGCATAGAGGAGCTGGACACTTAAGTAGAGAAAACTTTAGCAGTTACTGCCAAACAAGCAATTCTCTGCTATTGCCTGGTTTTAATTTTCCAAGCACAGAAATTTAGTATCACATGTAGGGGAGTATGATAACTTGCCAGGTTTGTTTTAGTCAGTGATTTGGGGCCTATTTTTTGCCCTCTGGTTACTATTTGACCTCATCTACTTGTTAGTATGGCCTGCATCAAGAAACAGGCTCAGATTTACACCTTTTAGGTAAGCTCCTAAAAGCTCCCCTTTTAGGAGGGGCAAAAAGTACCCAAGTTAAAGCTGTTGGAGGTGAGATTAAGGGTTAAAGCTGAAGAAAAGTTGTTTATCCTTTCAAGAGCTTGGTCATCTGTGCTGATGGAGCAGTCTCCTCTGCTTCACCTTTTTATGACAGTCTCTACTATGAGCAAGTTAGCCATGTTACAGAGGATGTCCTTCTCTTGTAAGGCAATTTCCTTAGGTCTGAGAGACAACTCAGTGCTTTTGTCAGTGCTGGGCACCAAGAAGGCTCTGCATGGTGCTGTGAGTTCAGCCCAAGCCCTCTAAGGTTCCCCGGGGGCTGCACCGTGTGGTATGGGTTCAGCAGTGATGCTGCTGCAGTCTCAGTGTGTCCCTCCTTTCCTGCAAACAGACAAGGAGATTATTTCTCTTTTTTTGTTTGTTTGTTTGTTTTTTCACTAGAGTGAAAAACAGCTCAAGATATATATAAATTGACCTCTGATATCTCATTTCTCTTACTGCAGTCAAAATAATTTTTGAATCAGTTGCTGAAGACTTCTAACATTTTTTGCTCCTGTTTTCTTGCTTCACTCTGATGTTTATGTGACAAATCTGGAATCTGGTAGGATCTGCCTTACAGACTGTGTGATTTGTATTGTCTTTAGCAGCACAAATTGTTCACCTACATCCTCAAACTAGAGATAAAATTGCTGCTCAGTGTTGTATCTGTTAGAAGACCCACAATTATGTGGTTGGAAGTAAATAACTGATATGAAAACAAACGAGCTGTTTCCTTTGGATATTTTCAAAAGCAGGTTAACACTTGAACAGCTGCTCAGAGCACTGTTTCACTTAGAAGCATTAGGACTAAACATTTTTAAGATTAATCCAAGGTGAACTGTACATCTCTGCTAGAGGGGCAAAGTGCTCACCACATTGTTGGGTGTTTGTAGTTAAACTCCTTACTGAATGTGTTGGTGTTGGCTGTCACTCTTGGAAGCATTTTGATAAACTTAATGGGTTTGTAGGTCTTACAAAACTCACAGACCACCTTTTCCTTACCAGCCTGCTAAATTCTACTCCATTGTTCATAGTTTCTACTTTTAACAATTTACACTTTAAATAGAAGTTTGCATTTGCTATGTTCACAGCAGATAATGCAGTCTTTACTTAGGCAGAAATGCTGCATTTGACCTTAATATAACCATGAATGTTACTGACTGTAACTAACATAAAAACATCATTCAATGGTTAAAATAACTTTTTTGCAGTATAGCAAAAAAGGCTAAACTTTTTAAAGCATTAGTTCACACTGTGGGATTTCTATGAATAAAACAAACCCCTGCTGGATGTTGCATGCTGTATGATGATGCATTTTGTATTTCCCATATTCTTCCCTATTACAGTTTGGTTTATAAATATGTGTTTTGAGGCCTGACATGACACAAAACTGTTGTCACGTCTGTGGGATTTTGCTTTGATCAGGTGCTAGACTGAATGACCTACAGGGGCTCTTTCCAACCTCAACTAGTCAATGATTTTATGAGCTCTAGAAAACAAGGTGTTACCTATGCAAGTTCCCTAAATATTTTAGTCAGTGAAGCATCATTCACTTCATCTCTGCACGTAGCTTTAGTAGAAATTAACTGCTGTGAATTTGAATCCATGCAGTGCCTCAGGTCCTTGGATCACCAGAGGAAGATGCTCAGGAGTGCAACAGTAGGGACCTCCTGCACTGTGACTCCTCAGGGTCTGGTCTCAGTAGCAAGTCAGCAGCAAGGCTGTCATGCTTGAGTTGCCAGAGTAATGGGTAAGTTAACAGAGGTGACAGCTTTCTTCATCTGTCTCTTGCCTGGCTTTAGTCCTTTCTGCCCAGTGCAGTCCATTGAGGAGGAAGAAGCCAACAGTAAATATCTCGGCTTTCAGCAAAGGGGAAGCTCAGGTTGCCATCCCTAGGGGTAAGAAAACGGATGGGTGGTTGCTGCTAGCTGAGGAATGTGATAATCACATATGGAACACAACTAGTGGTTTTTGTTGTTGCTCAATACTTATTCAGTCCTGTGACTGTGCTTTGTGCCAGAGTAAATTCCTTTTCTCGGTTAATAGAGGCATGGCTTATCTATAGCATGTTGGGAAAATGCAAACTGGCCTTGAGAAAAGAGCTGCCGTGCTGTGAATTCTTCAGGGAGTCTAATGGGAACAGTCTGAGTTCTGTTGTTTTTAGGTGATTAAGAGAGTAAACCAGTAGCCCCATAATCTGTGAAAATGCTTCAGGTTTCTTTCAAGGGGCAATCAGTGTTTGCATACATGGCTACATCTCATTGATCCCAAGGAAAAAAAATACAAGCGAATGTAAAAAGGAAAGAATTATTAAGATCAGTACAATCTTGCAGTAATCCTGACAAAAGATTAGTTGCTGTAGATGACTAAAGAAATAATGTCAGTTCTGCAAGTTCTGCCTTTTCTCCTTAGGAGTGCAGCCTCGTTTTTCCCTAGGAGTACAAACTTCAGTACAGAAAACACCTGCATTTTTAAAAGTTACGGTTTAATGTCATACTCCCATCTTTACAGGTTAAAGTGTAGGGCTTGGGGGTTGTTTGTATTTAGCCAGGGCTATACCATTTTAAAGTCAAAAGTGGGAAGAAAACAGAGTGAAGACACGCACACATTAGGGTGTTGTCTGTTAAGAGTGGGTGGATGGGAAGAGATGTGGTGCCAGAAGGGAACAGTCAGGGGTATTTTCCTAGCAATTTTTTCCACAGATAACACTTCTGTTTATATAAACTTTAGCAGTAATACAGTTCTCTGTTTTACCAACTTGCTGTACACTCACCCTTTAGATGAGGCCAGGAATTTTTTAAACCACATTTAGTACCTTTGGATTGCTTCAGCAACTTTGGATGAAAACCAGTAAAGGAATCCCAACTCCTCTTAACAGTTGATTTGACTGATGTTTAGGGTTTAAATGCATCTTGTCTCCATAAACTCTAATTATGTTTAGAGAAATTGGGTGGTGAGAACATGGTAGAAAATGATGGAAGGTTGTTGCATTTTGGGTTAGTGACACTATCCTGTCTTTGTTAGTGCAGCGATGTGCCAGGTACTGCTGTGCCACTGCTTGTGCTGAGGGATATCCTAAAAGACTTAATGTTTAATTTGCTTTTGAGAAAGGAAGGGGCTTTTAACTGGTATTCTAAAGCTGTGCTCTCTAATCCTAAAGGGCAAGAAGTGTTGTGTTAGGGGTTTTTTTGTGTATTTTTTTTAAGTGGAGAAGTCACATGGTTTTGTCATGCTGAAATCGCTGTAGGATGGCTGGGCCAGTGCCCTGGTGACAGTTCTAGGGTGGTTTTTGAAATCATGTATACTTGCTTTGCTGTTATTTGCCTCGGCATCTTTCCTGGCTCCAGTTGCTACAAGGAATTTGAAAAAACTGTTGCTGAGGAGTGGCTGGCAGCTTGTGTTCCACAGGAATGAACAGGCCATGCCTGCTGAAACTCTGCTCAAAGGGAGGGCTTAACCCTAAGCTGTGCTGTGGGAGGAAGGAGCAAAGCTTCAGCCCTAGGGAGATACTGGATTATTGCACTGGGTGTTCCTGAATAGCTGTTCCTGTGAAAGTTCTCTCTTCAAAATGAAAGCTCAGCCAAGAGCTTGCTCAGCACACTGGAGTCGGGCCCCTTGCCCATGCACACCAGGGCAGGATGCAGCCACTTTGGGTTATGAGCAGAGAACTAAGTATTGCCTAGTTTTCCAGGGGCTTCCTTTCCACTGTATTATTGTGTCCTCCTACTTTCCAAATTATTTAAAAATACACACCTGTAGACTTAATGTAGTAACAGGCTTTTCTTTTTAGGGTCCAAGGTTCAGTGTATGGCAGCCAAAAATCAAGTAACTGTGAAAATCTTCCAACCATTACCTGTACCCTAGGAATGAGGGGCTCCTTCATCTTCATTGCAGTACCTATCCAGATACTGCAACCAAAAGAACAGGCATTCTGAACACATTTAAATATCCTTCTCTCCCCTAGTAAGACAATATTCTCTTCAACATTACCATCTTATTCTTCTAAGGTAACTTTTTTTCTTAAAAGAAGTTCAAGTATTTTTTATTGTGGTGTCTCAATAGTTGCATTTCCAGCAGATTAATGAAATTGAGAAAAATGAGAGAACTTGGGTGATCATTACAGGGCTTTGACTTTCTTGCTGAGAACTGAACTTCCAACTAAGTTGTTTCTAGAAAGGTTTTTTTAAATCACAGTAAACTGTTTACTAATATCAACATGAAAATTCAGAAGCCAAGCAAAAGGAACAAGAATGTTCAAAAGACTTTCATGTGAACCCAGTGATCCCAAATATCTCGGCACATTCAGCATCATAAATTCAGCTGCAGTCACAGTAAAATAGAGAACACAATAGTGAAATTTCCATTCACAGCAATGTCATAAAGGATGAAATCCATAAACAGAAACAGTCATAAGCCAATGAGTGGGTTTTGCACAGCAAAACAATACATTACAGTGTAATTCTTACATCAACATCTCTTGGCTTTTGGCTACATTTAGATGGTGCTTAAATACAATAATCACAACAAAGAAATCACAACAAATAATCACAACAATAATCACAAGCTCTGCTACCTTTGAGAATAATCTTTAGATTATCACTTAATAAAATAGCTGATTTAAATTTCAGATTTACATGGCAGTGATTTTTCTGATACGGATAAGGAAGGACAGAGATCTTTGCTAGGTGTTAGCTAGCTGGAATCCATTCCTTGGTCTTCTGCTTCTGGCTCAGGAGGATACAATTCATCCAAAATCAGCTCTGCAATGACAGTAAAAACAACAAAAAGTTTCAGAGAGTCATTTTACTGCTTGTTGTAGTATAATTATTGTTAGTATCTATTTGCATTTTAAAACATACTGATTGTAGAAGGCTACAGCAAATATCAGTGTAAATGGCTCTTTATATTTTTTGTCCTCTAATGTCTCTCCTTTTTTAATGCCTTTACAGGCATTAAGGGAGGTAACTATCTTGGGAGAGTCAATTTAAATTTAGCTGTCAGTTGGAAAAACAGTAAAGGACACTCAGTTGTTTTACAGCTAGGTCTGACTATTTATTAAGTTTAAAACTTCATTTTTGTTAACTAATTTTAAAAAGCCACTAGGATAAAATTGTCTGTCTTATAACAAACCAGATACTGATAAGAGCTCTGTGACATGCATGTAAACAGAAATTCTATGAGTGAATGAAGAAATGGCATCCAGGTGCAAGGAGGAGAGGCAGTTTCACAAGATTAAGTCTCTCTAGGAAACTGGCACCAGGAGTGTGCAAAGCAAGGGGCAAGTCCTGATGGACATGGACTAGAAAAGCTTTTGTCATAATGGAGGAAGGTTGGGGTAGAGGAGGAAAGAGGAAGAAGAGCAATGTTAAGGACTGCAGGGAAACAAAATGTGTAATGCTACTTGGAGACTTGATTTTTTTTTTTTTTTTTTTAATAAGGCAATATATAATGCAGGTTTTACTCGAGAGCTGAGTATAGGATTTTGTTTGCTCAGACAGGGGCATATTTCTCTGATGAGAATAATAGGATAAAACAACAATAGTAAAGTGGTGATTCAGTGTAGTGAAGTCTGAGAAGCACTAGATTATGGACTGCCTTCAGAGGTCTGAGTGGTGTTTGGTACATGGCACATGAGGAAAGGGACAGAATTGGAATTTCTATTGCTACAGCATGAAAAAAAAAAAGCCAACATTTTAATTTGATGGGTTTTACCTTCACAAGCACTCAATTTTTGAGTCTTTTTGAGAATGGCTCTTACGCCCGGCATGGCTTGGTCATATTGATGGAGAACTTCCAAACAGTGTTCATGAAAGAGTTTATCTTTCTGAGATAGGCTGTGCAAGAGTAAAACAGTGTCTCTTAAAAACTGAATGATTTGCTCCCTATATGCACACAGGCTGTTCTCAGATCTTCTCATCTTCATCCACTGCCTATGTAACATTATAATTAGTGCCTTAACCACCTGGAAGAGGAAAAAAAAGTGCCTCATTATACAAAGTAAAATTACAGTAGTAAAAAAGTTATTTCATTACTGATTAATCTCTTCAATTTTCCAAGTTTCAGAGTATTTTCCAGCAAGCAAAAACAAGCTTCCTAGAAGGTGGCATCCTTTAAAGTAAATAACACTCTGTTTGCTTGTCATTTTAAAATACCAAAGGGGCAAAAAGCTGTTTCAGCATCTTTAGGGGGACCTTTAGGTTCCCAGTGGATGAAACTCAGCCATGGTAGTGACATACCTCCAGGTTACACTGGCAATCTGTACCAGGTAGTAAAGCCACTGGGCTGGGACACCGCATGCACCTTGTCAGGAGCCTCACTGTCTGTTACAAAAAACACAGACTGCATTACAATGAGCACCAGGGGTTCTGCACAGTTACCAGACAATTAACCTGCAAATAAAGGGTGACAGAAGTGGTATTTCGTAACTAGTTTCAAACACTGGTTTTTCTTAACAGCTAATCTTTTTTGCCCAAAAAAATTCATTACTCTTTTTTTTTTCTGTAAATTTATACAGATGTAGAATTTGCCTTGGACTGAAGCCTTTTCAGCTTCCTGATGAGAAGGGATAACAAGGTTTTAGTGGGCCCTAATTCACTGCATATAAGTAACATGTTTACACTTAATATAACAGTGTATGTAGGGGAATAATGAAAATGGTTCAGAATTCTTTCATATGAGAGCAGAAATGGAAAAAATGGTAGAACCTCAAACACACTGCCACTGTCAATACAAACAATACAAATTAAATTCAAAAGCTATTCTTCCCTTGTATAATCAAGACTGGTATACAGCAAGCTAGTGTTTCCACTAAATATAGTATTATCCTGAGTTGTTACAGTCTTATATATAACTCATAAAATACAGTTCAGAAGTAAGTAATACTATTGAAATGGATCTTTGACCTTGCTTCCTTTTACTCCTCTTGATCTAAAAGCAGAATAGAGGTTAGTTTTGAACATTAACAGCCATTCTAGGATCTTTCTTGCTTTTTTTGGTGATTTAACTATGGCTGTTCTGACTGATGTTCTCTTTAAGAACAGTTTCTGATTCAGTTTCAAGCAGCTACTCTTAAAATTCCATGTAATCCCTTACTGGAATCCAGTACTTTCAGTTTTCTATTTCAGCTGGAGAAAGAACTCGGGTTTGGACCATTAGTGCATTACCATGCTCCTCCCACTCCCCCAAGTGGAAATAGCAGGAAAAAGCATGTGAACAAATAGCTGTGGTTACCTCTTGTTCCAGTTGAAGCCAAAGCCTTTCAGATGCTGATTTATCTGGTCTTGATGTAATATACATGTACAGTGCAAGGAGGAGGCAGGTGTCTGAAATAGAGAGAACTTTGTTCTTTGCCAACCAGTGAATTGTTTATGAAAAAAAATAATTTTGTGACACAAGAAGACATTCCAGAGAATACACAGTGTGCTATTGTAGGACTTGTCACACAGGCTCAGCTTCTTGCTTTACTTCAAACACCTTTAAAAGTGATGAAAAAACTAGTATCCCTAAACTTCATGTATGCATTTGTGGTAATGCTGTCCTGCTTCATTCACAGGGAACTAAACAAAGACTATTGTCATGCAGAATACTGGAACCCCTAAACTCAACAGTGTGATGAATGCAGATTAATTAGACTGCCAAATCCTCAAAAGCCTTGGTTTTTTCCTCATCACCCTTTCGTTAATAAAATTCCATTTGGAAAGTAGTTTTAAAAATCCACATGGGTATCAAAAGCATTGCATGAGACAGATACAAGACAAAATACTCTTCAAACAATAAATGAAACCCTGAACTAGAAAACACACTTTCAGAGAGCTTTTGGCCTTTTAGGGTTTTAACATCTTGGAGCAAGGCCTGTTTGCATTACTTTTATTCATGGTGATGAACATTCTAGTGATAGCAGCTCTCTGTGTTAGGCAGACTTTTACCTGAATGAGAACAAAGTTGAGCAGCCAACATGGGGTGTTGAGCAAGAAGAGACACCAGTCTCACAGCCAAAAGGACAGCAGACAAAGGGGTCTCTGGACACAGACAGCGGAGCAGTACCTGGCCACTCAGTAAGTGCTGAAAACTTCAAAAGAAATCTCCAGTTAGAAATAGGAAATGCAGGCAAGTTGAAAATACACTTTTTCTTGTACACAGAATCATCATTTGTGCCTTTTTAGCCTTTCAGAACATACCTGATCTCACCTTGCGTGTCACAAATACAAAAAATACTGAAAAACATTTTGATTTCTGTTGCATTTGGTAGTTGGTCTGCAATTCCTGCTATGATTATGTCAGACCATGAGCAGATGAAATGTTTCTTTTGAGAGCAGCATTTTACCTATCAAAATGAAACCCTGTGCTTTCATTCCTTGTGCATTGCCCAGCAATTGCAAAAAACCCAAACCGAATGTTACAGATATCCTGATCAACTGCATGTGGCCTTCTTAAGGTTTTCTCACTTTCAAGGGACAGCTGTGCAATGAGGCAACAGCATCTGCTTCACACAGATACCATAAGTAAATCTTGATACTGTCTGAGGGCAATTACCACATGCATTACCAGCAAAGGCAGTAAAAGGATCCTCAACTGCTTCCCAAAGGTGCTCAGAGAAATGCGATATTCTCCCATCCATGTCAAAACTCCCACTGTCATCTGCACAAATCAGTTTCAACAGAGAATGAAAACTACAAAGCAACAAAATCTGAAATAATTTTAAAGCTATTACTGACTTACTTTATTAGCAAGTCGATTGTTGAATTTTCAGCTAATTTCACCAAAACTTTTAGGCTTTGGTTCAGTAAACTATCATCCTGGCAGCCTCTTGTAGCAGAAAAAGCTAAAACCTGAAGCAGCTTTTTAAACAAAGAATGTTGAGCTTGATCGTTGTTAGGAACATCCTGTGGAGCTACAGGCAGCCCTCCTTCTGTCCTGGTATCTTCTTTATTACCACACTTATTATCACACAACACATTGTGGTCCATCTTGGAAACCTGTTCAGCTCCATCAGTAGAACTTTTTTCCACTTCAGTAGATAGCAATGTGTGGACAACGTCCCAGCTATAAAACACCAAATAATAAAGAATACCCAATGATATAACTGTAGTTTCTTCAAGAGACAACCTGAAGTCCTCCTTACTTGACACCATATTTGTGTTGGTTCTGGAAGAAACAGCTGAGTGGTTTCCACAAGCAGAATTTATGGATTTGTCTGGCAGTTGCACTGCTTGACAGTATGCACCAAGGTGGTGCTCTACCAAAGGCAAGAGGTACACAGCACCTCGGATCTTGCAGTGTGTGAGGGGTAAGGACTCCCTCTGGATTCCTGTCAGGCTCTCTTCATCCATGGCAATCAAGTTCAAGCCTGTCACTGCCAGCTTTTGTGCTTCTCGCAGGGATACAAGAGGACCCATTTCTTCTGGAGTTGTCCTGCTGATGGGTAGTTGTGTAGACTTCCTATCCAAATAAAATTAAAAGAAGGGAAATACTTCAAAAGAAATGGAGTTGAAATTTGAGTTATCCATATTCTGAATCAAGTAATAGAAAGGCTACAGTAGTAAGAGATGTCTGTTCCCAACATAAAACAAAACCAATAATCCTATTCCTTTATACCTGCATGGAAGAGCAAGTTCAAAGCATTCCTAGGTCTTGTGAAAGCTATTAGAGCTTACAGTTGAGTAACTTGAGCAGCTCACTGTAAGACATTTTCTGAAACTACATTTCAAACATTGGATTCCTGGTTTCATGCCTTTGATAATCTGTCATATATGTTAATCCTTCCCTGGTGTTACTTGGTAGCTTCTGGGAAGGAGTTTCTGAACCATTACTGATCTGTAATACACAAGGGTTTTAAAAGACTGCAACAATAAAAAATAATTTTCTTGGTCAGAGATGAGAAGAAGAGAGAGAAACTTAAGCTATAACTCATCAACCTGCAGCTACAAAGCCAAATGCACCCTCTCTGCTTGCATATCTGGCAAGGGCAGTGAGACACGAGTTTTGCTATAAACCCACAGAACACAAAAATTACTAATAAAATAACATCTAAGAAATTATGATTTTTATCCCATTTTCAACATTTTATTCCCACTTCACTCATTATCATGTTTATTTGCTTCCTTCACTGCATGCAAGTGAATAGCAGCTGCTAACAGTCACTCCCAGATTTCACAGAACATGTTTCTGTGTCTTCCCTTAATGTGTAATTAACCTGGTTTCTCTCTCAGTGTTGTTTTACTGTTTAGTATTGACAATAATCAAAGATAAACAATTCAAGATGCTTAAATAGTCTAATTCAAACTGCATTTAATACAAGGAATGAGTGATTGTCCATGAGAAGGCATTTCTTAGTGTAGAGAATGCCACTGCACCAAGAACACTTCAGATTCAGTTTAACAAAAACCTTACATATCCACATAGTTTGGCTGCAGTACAGCTCCAGGTAGAGACTCAGAGTTACTGCTAAGAAGATTGCAGAGTCCTAGTAATGACCCAGGGACAATGGGCTGCTTCATCAATGCGTTTAGTAAGATTGAACCTGAAAGGAGACATAATTGTCTGCATAATCAACAGCAACAACAACAAAAAGTTAGTGTTTCCAAATATCAGCTTCCTTTGTAGGGCTCTCAAACTCATATTTAATTCACTACAAATCCTATTTCTCTACAAGAGAAAATTCTTGTAGAGAAATGTTCTCTTGAAGAATGATTTTCAGAAAAAACGAATTTATGATACAATTTAAATATTAACTAAATTATATTTAGAGATATTTTCATTACACTAGCAATGTATTTCAAACCAAATATTTGCCCTCCATGTACCAGTCCAGGCATGACTATTATGTGATCCAATTCTATTCTAAACTGGCAATTAAATAGTACCCTGAAGAGTTCCTGGTGCTGACTGATGTAAATGTTGCCTTACTGTCTTCACCTTCATATTTAAAAAAATGTTTGCTATTCCTGCTTTTATATCAGTTTACAATATGAAGTATATTCATACTGAAACACCCAGCCTTGTAAGATGCCTCTTGATCCCTATCCCTCCATAAAGCAAAATCCAGGAAAACGTTTTTCTCAAACAGAATGACAAGATCAGAATGTTGTTAGCATACAAGATAATAATATAATCTGCAAACCTACAGTATTCAAAGCAAAAAGCAACCAGCTGAATACCCCCCTGCTGGGCAGTGCCACTGCATGTAGCAGGTCCTCAGCGTGATGCTGCTTGGTAAAGGCACCTGAGCACCTCTCATTACTTCTGAAGCACCAGAATTCAGTTACCTTGTGTGTTTCGTTTATGTGAAGAGCTGTAGGAACCGTTTTTGGCCATTGCTTCATGCTTCAGGGCTAAAACTTCAGGATGGGTCATCTTGCTCTCTAAAACAAACAGTCATCATGAGAATGCATTGCTGGTATATCTGTACTGAACCTTAACACACCTGCAGTTAGCCACAGCTGGTTTCTGCTAAATAGGCAGTAAACTAGAAAAAAACATCTAGTTTTGTATCACTTAGCTATATCAAAGAGCTATGATGCAAGTAGAATTGCTCCATCAAATAAATTAGACAAGAAAATAAAATTTCACCTTTACTGTCGGGTTCCACAGATTGTTCAGTGCTACTGCTCTCAACTTTTCTTTTAGGGGAAAAAAACCCCAAAACTTAGGCTAAATTCTCACTACTGGCAGAGATTTACAGCACTGTTAGTTAGAAATCCACATAATATTTTAATAAATAAAAATAAAATAGAGCATTTCATACTTTTCCAATCAGGCTATGTCACAATTACCAGGAAAACTGAAGCCAAAAGCCTCGCAGGGGGTAGAAGACAAATAATCAGGTGTGCTTTTCAAACAGCTATAGAGTTTTGTGTTGCTACCATAACAGCCAGAGAGATGAAAAAAATAGCAGTACTAATGCTTTAATGTTAATGTATTTTTCTTTTTGAATGAGTTCACATCATCCATACAGTTTCAGATTGAATACTGTAACTGAAAGTAACATCTCAGATTTTTCATGACTCTTCTTGTAAGAATTAATTGATGACACCCAAACTTCCTCCATTTATTATTTCCTATAGGAACACAACAGTTGGCCAATTTTGTTTAATATTATAGCAGTCTTCAAATACATGTACATGTTAATTTCCTAAGCCTTACTCCATGAATTTCAGCATCCCCTTTTGTAAGAATTACTGTCCTGTACATAAAAGAGGAAATGATTGAACTGTTTCAGTTGCTACTTTCAGTACACCAAATATGTACCATCCAAAATACAGCTTAAAAAAAGTCAGCTTTAAAGATAAAACCACAGGAACATAAAAAATGCATCAGCTGACTGGCAGAGCGATTCAAGAAGTAAGCAAATTATTTCCTGCTCTTCTTTCTTCAGCTGAAAAGGCAGATAACCATTGGCTTATTTTCATCTATCAGATAGTCAGTGAAAGTATTCATTACAGCAAAGAGACACTTTGTCAATGACATCTTGGCACATGGAGTGAATATATATGAATTCATATCAAAGGGTGAATTAAAATGATATTGATGCAAATCTCAGTCATAGCTTTTTAATGTCAACTGGTAAAAAATGGAAAGAAATTTAAACAAAACCAAAATAAAAATAAATACTTGTTTTTCTCTACAGTGAACCAAGTGACCCTGCCCAGTCACATAGATCAAAGAGTCATACCCAAGGCAGAAGGTTGGTATGAAGCTACAAATGTTGCAAAGTTGTATATGGGTTTACCTTCTTTGATTGAAGTAATTGGGGTAATCAAATTTCCTGAACATGATGGTCTGGCAGACATCTCAGCACTGAAGGACTCCTTTGTAGGAAAAGATCTTTTTCCAGGCTGTGGAGAACATCCTTCTGATTTCACTTGCATTGCAGAATTCTTTTTAGGGCTAAAATAAAACCAGAACACTTAGATGTATCAATACTTCTTCTGTAATTACTTTATTAAGAAACAACAAAGATTCTATTTTATAGCTTCTGTGATGTTGATGTTTTAAAGGTATTTCACTGCAAATTCTTTGCATTTCTGGCACAGAGACAAGGAAGGCTCTTTTTTAAATCAAATTCCATAGATGTCAACAGACTTTTGGCCATATTTTTTTGAAGAAAACAGCTAGGGGAGAAAGTTACAGGGAGAAAGAAAACCTCTTTAATAGTTTAAGCAGATATATTGTAAAGAGCAGCACAAATCTGTTTTCCAGAGTTCCTACCTTGACATTAAAACCGTCTGAGTAACATGTTTATTTCTTTCACAGTTCTGAAGTCGTGTTCTTAATTCATTCATTTCTGCATCTTTGAACTGCAGCTCTGACTGCAATGACAGTAACTGAAGGAGGAATAAAAAAACCACAGTTTTACTGCTACTGAATAATTCAGTGGTGTCATAACTGCAGAGCAACTAAAATTAGGGTAAGAATGCCAAGTTTACCATCTACTTACTGTGAACTCTGCAAAAGATCTCCAATTTTATATATGCTAGTCCAATTAATACTATCTTAGAACCAAGTGCCAGAAGTTCAGGCAAGAAGGGTATGACTTGTTAAGACAGACCAAGCACCACGCACAGCATGACTACAGCGCGGCCGTTAGCAGCAGAGTGAACAGGACAAAAGCTGCCACTGTCCTCTTCAGGGCTTGCAGAAAGATGACTGCAACAGGAACAGCAATCTGATCAGAGGCACAAAGCACATTCTGTTGCTTTTTTCCATTTTAAAATACACCCCAGTTATAAAAACTTCTACCACGAGAATTTTACTCTTTACTTTGCTCTTATGATGGCAGAGGAAAACCCTCCAACAGTTCCTTCAAATACTTTCTTCTAGATAAGAAAAAGCATTCATTGTTTGGAAATTGTCTGACATCAAGTCAAAAATTTAGCTTCTGCATGTGATGTGCAGGGAACTGACATAGTTACAAACCTTTTTGGAGAACTCTTTTTCTTTTTCACTGAGGGTTTGAGATTTCTGCTGTTCCAACAGCACGAATGATCTTTTCTGTTCCTCCATAGCACACTCCATCTGCTGCATTGACTCACGCAAAATTTTGATTTCTCCATTTTTAGTAAGAATTTCATCCTGCATTTCTTTCAGCTGCAAACAAGTGAACCCATTAAAGGCTGTACATAACCAATAGTATGCATTTATATCACTATGTGGCTGAAAAATATGTATATTTATATTTTCTAGGGAGAAAAATGCTTCTGTAACCAAACTGAGAAATTCTTCAATGTTGCTGCTTTTTCTGATTAAATCAGGCCCAGCTACTGTCTTCTTCAGCAGAATTATAAAAGAACAGCAAAGGCTTTTCTTCATATACCCTCCTGGTGTCTCTCAGAGACCATTCTTCTCTTTCCCCTTCTCTGTGATTATGTTCTCTCTTTGAAAATTATTCTAGTCATGTGCATCAGTAATTTATTCATTATTTTGATAATAACAATAATTTAATTGTAATATTTTATCTACCAAGGTAGCCAACATGCAAGCTGCTCTAAGACAAGCTACCACCCCCAGACTGAATCTTCACAACATCATTTCTAATATTCTCAGAACACCCACCACCACCCAGAGAGAATATTTTTGAGACATTATAGTTATTCAGAAAAAAACAGGGAGGAAAAAGCAGAAAAACACCTCTGTACCTCTATGTAAAATTATTATTTTTCCCTGTTTAACATGGTGTACAGGTTCTCCAATAAAGAAGGATGTAAGAGAGCTGGGAAAGACAAGTGACAGAGTGACAAGAACAGAGGTCAGGGTGATGGCAGACATGTAAATAGAGCAGGCCCCTTCCACCAGGAAGGAAGCACAACCCTGAGGAAACAAAGGTCTGTTGAGGTGTGAGTGCTGTGCACAAGTTATTCTTTGGCTACTGCCTCTCTTCTAAAAGCCAAGACCCAGCCACTGAAAATCACCAGGTGCAAAGTCCAAAATAAAATCAATGAAATCTCCTCACACGTGGTGTTATTAAGCTGCAGACCTCTTTCACACTAAAAAATATCCAAAACAAGCATTTAAAAATGCACTGAAGACCATTAACATACACATCAGGAAACACCTACATGCAATTTTGCCAGAGGCTAAAAGATCATTCTGGTAAAACATCCTCATACACTTGTTTGGGTTTATATTCTCCCTACGCTGTGTTCCCAAGGGATGGGCTCACTCTGGGAATGGCACCTTCTCACCTCTGTGCACCTGCTTCTCCTGACACCATCTTGCCATAAGGGATCACCAGAAGGTAACATAATAAAAATCAAACATCACTTTATGGTCTTAAAAATTCAAGTTCCATAACACAACCCTTGCTGACTAGAGGACAGGACAGAGGAGAATCAGTTTGACAGGAAACAAGTAAAACTGACAAATTAACATTTCCTAATCTGAAACGACTAAGAAATAAAATATTGTTCTCAGTCTTTATGTTACTGGAGCTGTTTCTAGTAGAAGACCTTTAATAGATCCATGGATTTCAAAGATAACTGGTCAACTTGATTAGAATGAGATACTTAGAACCAAATTTACCCCATCTTTCAGTTAGCCCTATCAAAAACATGACAGTTAGAGGGGAAGGAACTGCTCACCTTCTGTTTAATTTCCTCATGCTGTGTTTGCAGCACTTCAAACTGGAAGGCATCTCTTACTAGGCTATCTTCTGTGCTGCTTCCTGTGCAGAAAAAAGCCAAGATTTGTTCTGAAGCAGGATGCTGTGGGATTTCACTGATGACTTAACATCAAGATCTTGTTACTTGCAATTGAGTATGTCTGAATATCTTGGGCCCACTGTACTTTAATTGTGAGCAGAGCCTGGTGGCCTGGGTGCTTTTTCCAAGTAAATCTGACAATCAGCTGTTAACACGAGGCAGCTTATGCATTTATGAGTGGAAGTTAAGAGTGAGGAGAACAGGCTGCCAGCCAACATGCAAACCACTTGGAATCACAGAATCGTTTGGGCTGGCAAAGACCAACCAACTCTGAGGTCACCAAGTCCAACCATTCACCCAGCTCTGCCAAAGCCACCCCCAACCCACGTCCCTCAGCACCACATCTCCACAGCTTTGAACCCCTCTAGGGATGGAGACTCCACCCCTGCCCTGAGCAGCCTGGGCCAGGTCCTGGCAACCCTTTCGGTGAAGAAACTGTTCCAAAAATCCAACCTAAACTTCCCCTGGCACAGCCTGAGGCCATTCCCTCTTGTCCCATCCCATCGCTTGTTATTGTTTGCTTTATTTAGCCCGTTTGTCCCGCAGTCGGAAGGTGGCAGCTGTCACACCTCCCGGTGCGGACCTGTCCGGAGGTTGTTCCCGGGTCTCGGCGGGCTGGTACCCACCTGGCACAGCGCCGGCAGAGCCCAATCGCCAGGGCTGATCACCAGGAGCCGTTCCTAAAGGGATGATAAACATTTCCCCAATTGCTTGATACCCTGGGACACCTCCAGACACGCCGGTGACAGCCACAACCCCATTTCTTCGGCTGACACCGGTCCGCCCGGTCCAACACCCCCGTGCCCGGCGGG
>JAAWXA010000016.1:3925706-3948013 GCA_038090715.1 Florisuga fusca | reverse complement strand
CAGGGGGGGGGTTATTGGGTGCTGGCCTGACCCGTGGCATGGCCGTGCCCTGAGCAGCAGGGGGGTAGGCCACCGCCTGCCAGTGGCAGTGACATCCCCACCCTCAGAGGGAAGCCCTCGGAGCTCCCTGCTTTTCCTTCTTCACCTCTCCCTGTTTGTTTCAGCATCCTGGGAGGATTCCATCTGTTCCTCTGCCTGTGGTCCTGATCCATGCCAGCCTGAATCTGTGTGTTCCTGCCTCCAGCTCCCAACTGCTGCTGACCCCAGGAGTCCAGCCTGGACTTTCCCAGGGCTGCCCTGCAGCCTCCTTGGTGACGTGAGAGTTACTGGGGGGAAGGGGGGAGGAATGTGGGATCAATTTTTCTGTACATTTGTATATACTTAGTAATTTTTCCTACTCATCATTACTGTTTCGTTAAAGCTGTGTAGTTTAGTTTCCAACCCATGAGTCTCTCTCCCTTATTTTCTCTTTCCTGTATCAGGGAGGGGGAATTAATAGAGAGCATCTGTTACTCAGTTTAATTGCCAGGCCAGCTTTAAACTGTGACAGGCCACCTCTGCTCCCTTCCCTTCCCCAGCAGACTCCCTGGCAGTACTGTGCCTCTCTGGCACAGACTGGCAAAGAAACCCCACAGATACAGAGAACATATGTATCCTGGCAGTTGGCTTGGCATGCAGTTTGTGTGGCTTCTTGATCCTTCTGTGTGAGGATGCCCTGTGGTGGCTGCAGAGGAACAGGAGGTTTTCCTTGGAGACACAGGACTCTAAGGCAAGAAACTGATTTTTATTCAGCTAACTCCCAATGAGAAGACCAGAAAGCACTTGCTACTTAATATTTTTTTTAGTGCTGATTTAGTACTTGACTCTATAGAACAGGCCTCTTGGACTCTGTTTTGTAATGTTTACCTTCAGTGGTAGTGCTGCAAGGGAGGTAATCTTCAGAGGGTTTTCCACTTACTCAACTAAATCATTGGCAGCCCTGTTGTTTACAGGTTAAATGTTTTGTTGCTTTAGCAAAGAAAATGGGATCTTAAATGGATCATGTTTTTGGTTTTTTCCTCCAAGGAAGCACAACTGGAAAGAGATGATAGTGTCAGGAAAGTGGAATATTTGTAAAAATTCTGTACTAAACCCCTGCTATTAATTTGCTGGCATTATCTTGCTTTTATAATCCTACCTTGGTCTGTTTTTAAAGGCTGTGTGAAGGGGATGGAAAAATACACTTTCTGTCTGATGTGAGCTCCACATGACTTGGGTGGCTCTGAGGTCAAGTGCAGACAAGACAATAGTCTCACAGCCCGTTTTTAAAGCAGGGTCAGTAACAATTTTCAGTGCTGTAAATCCGTTTATAACCCCCTTGGTGGTCTTCAAGTGACATCCACTGTGCTGTTGGAATGCCACGTTTCCAATTCTCTTTTCCCTTGTTTGTTTCTCCACTTCCCTTTTATGTGCAGTAAACTTAAGAGAGTGTAACTGGCTTTAGCTCTGCACTGCTCTGGTGTAATTCAACCAAAAGCAGCAGAGCTGTGAGCAGCCAGGAGGGGCAGAAGAAAGCCCTGAGTGGTCTCAGCTCTGCTGCCTCATCCCAGCTTCTCGGCTCGGGCAGCTGCAGGTGATTCCTCTGCACCTGAGCAGGCAGGGCAGCTGCAGCTGCTGCTGCTGAGTGTGGGTGTGCAGACAAGGGGCAGCCTCGGAGGGAGAGAGTGGTTAGGTTGCTCTAGTTCTGAGCTACTGGCTTAATATTTTCTGTTTGTTTCTCTAGTAAGTTGTGTTTAGTTAATCCGAGTATCAAACTGGGGAAATTATGGAGTGATTTGATGCCTCAGACATGGAAGGTACTGTTCTCTGTGTTTGAAAACTCTCTGGTTTTTCCTGGAGTGGGAACAGTGACACAATGCTTCTGGTCTAGGGATAAAGAAAAGGTCGTTCTTGGTTTTAAGAATTTTTGTTGTTGTTGTTGTTGTTTTATTATGTTTAGAGAATGCTGCTCCTTCCAGATGGGGTAAACCCAAAACTGCTTGTTTTAAACTTCCTCTTGCAGGTTCTGGTGTTCTCTTTCAGCTGTCTTCAAAATATTGAGGGCTTCATTTAAGTAATAGAAAAGGGACTTGATTTAGACTTTACTTGTTGTTAATATTGATCAGGGTCTTGGTGTGGGGCTTCTTATGAATTAATAGACTTGTGCTGTCATTATTACTGGGTTTTATTATTACTATTAATTTTAAAAAACAATATACCATGTGGTAATGCTTTGGTTTTACTTACTGAGGAAAGTTGAGGGAAAATGGTATTACAGTTTTGTATCACAGCATTGGTTGTATCAGAAAGTTTGCTTTTGGTAAGCTTTTGTGGCCAAAGGCTTCATCCAGCTACTTTACCTCCTAGTCCCAAGCAGGGCTGTCACTCCTCACAGTGCTCAGCAGCAGTGTAACTTCCTTGCTTCTGCTGTCTGTGTGAAGCTTCTCAACTCTCAAAGCCATAGAAATTGTCTAGCAAATGGAAGAAAATCCAACCTAGAAAGAAACTTGTGTTTTTTCCACTGTGACTGAGTACTTAAAGCTTGTTTCTAATGAAAAATAACCTATTTCAGTGGCTACTGCTGAATTGTGCTGGTGCAGTGTTTACAACTTGTTGTTTTATTACCATTGCTGGTACTGTGTTACTGGAGCCCTCAGCACTCTCCAACAGCCCATTTATGTAACTGGTTAGCTTAGTAATTGGTAAATAACTACTTTCTGGGTGAATGCTCCCCCACTTGCTTTAAATACTCCTGCCTGTGGCAGCATGTTCTAGCAGGGAGATGAAAGTCAAATGGATGCACATCTGTTGGTTTATTTTTGTCTTTCTGTGTTTTGTTTACCTTGAGCCTTAACTGTGAATCTCTCCACTGAGAATGCAGGAAATAAAAGGATGACTTTACCTGGCAACTCTGGCATCTTTTTAATTTTACAGCCAGGTGTTCTTATGATCTTATCTTCATTTGCATGGTCTACTTAGGAGGGTTAGTCTGGGTGTCAGACCTCAATCTAGTGAGCATTAATCTGGGCTAACACTGTTACAATGTGAACTTACAACTCTTGCAGTATTTTTAACTACCTGCCATTTGCTTGCTTAAAAAGCTCTTCTACTCTGATCTTTACTGAAGTTTCATACAAGTGAGTTTAAACCAGATCCCTTAATATCTGCCCTGGCATTAGGATAATTTCTGCCTGATTTACAGTAAAATCAGGCTGTATATAATTGGAAATTTGGTGTGTGAGTTAATATGGGCACATGCAGCTTGGAGGGGTAAGCTCTGGAGCAGAACAAAGTGTAAAGTTTAATAACTTTTGTCTGGATTTGTACAGTTCCTACAACATTAACAGTGATGTTTTTTCTGAGTACTAGTAACAATTTAACCTCAGTGCAGGGGGTTTGGGGCTTTTTTGTTCATTATTTTGATGAATCTGTAAATGAGCAGCTGTCTTGTGTGTTTATGGTGTTGCTGTCAGGCTGTTAGGGGCTTTGAAGCCATGCAGCATTGGTGTGAGGAGGCTGAATTCCACAGGTGAAAGGGAAGGGTTGCAGAGGAGGAGGCAAGTGCTTGAGAGATGTACCTGGCAGAAGATGCAGAATAAACCCAGAGTGTGTGGTAAAATTTTGTTGTGCAAGTATAATGGTCTAGACCAAGTAACAAATCATGCAGGCTTTTATTTTGTATTGCCTTAACTAGCAGGAGATAATTGTCTGCTCAAATGTAGGGTGCTACAGCCCGTGAGTACCTGGGCTGGTTTACTAGCAGTTTCCAAAGCTGGGGAGTTGGGTTTTGTGTTCTGTTTCTCAAAACACTGAATATAATAAGACTGAAGTAATCAGATGACTGATATATGTCATCAGAGTTTAATTTTTTTCAGCTTAATTTATTGAGTTTGAGGTTCTGAAATGCCACTGGACTTCAGTGAAAAAAATATTCTAATAAAACAGCATCTTGCTCCTGACCTGAGACATTATGAGGAGAAGAGGTAGCCTAGAGCTATCAGCTGTGAGGGAGAGGAAGCCCAGAAATCTGCTGTCTCCTCTTTAAGAGGAGGTCAGATTTTTCTTCTCCTTTCTTTGATAAAAATCACTTTGGTTAAGCTATAAAGTGGCATACATAATTATATTCAAAGCTGTTAAGTGGGTCTGTCAAGCTCTCTTGAAGTAGATTTTCCACACATATAGTGAGTCTGAAGACATTTTAAGTATAAATGTAATGATTTTTTTTTTCTTTTTTTTACTGTTTCACCATACCAGCTGGTAGAATATAACAAAAATAAACTTTTGGCAGTGAACTGTAATTCACTAACAGCTCGATGAATGGCCTGTCTGTCCTGCTGCTGCAGGTAAGTAGGCATTCCCCTGGGAACTCTTCCTGTGTGGGATGTTTTGCTCTGTCATGAGCTGTTCTCCTGTTATTACAACTTTGATGGTTTCTGAACTCTTAGATTGAATGGGCAGAGGTTTGGGGACAGTTCCTATAAATGCTTTCTGTACATTTAAGCCTGTGTTAAATTGGGGTCCTAGCTAAACCACTGACCAGCTAAACCACTAACCAGACTGAGTTCTTTCTTTGCACTTCCACTGATGAGTGAATATCATCTGGTAATCTCTAAATAGCAATAAAAATGGATCTAATTTTTAAAGGTCTGCAGACAAGGCTTTTTTTTTTTTTTTTTATTCCCTGGATATGGTTTTGCAGCTGGTGAGCTAGAGGTGAAGTCAGGTTCTTCCAGCTGTGAGGCCAGAACCCAGAAGAGGATTAAGATGTGCAGCTGGGGAAGCAAGATACCACTTAGTTTCCTCCAACATGAGATCCCTCTGAAAAGGGGTCTCTCTAGTGCATGGCAGGCTGTGGAGAAGAAAGGAGCAGTTAGCTCCCCTTTAACAAAGGAGAATATGAAGTCTTAGAACTCAGCCAACAGTGTAAAGAAAGCAATGTTTTTTTCTTACTTGGTCTGAAGTGGTTTTCAGGCACAAAACCAGTGAAGGGAGGGGGTGTATTTAAATAAGGCCAGGAGAGGAAAAAAAAAATTGGTTGAGGCATTGCATGAACTTCTGACAAAAGATTGCTTTTTGAGGTGTGTTTTCAGTTATGGCTGCAGGACATTGTTGGTGAGGAAGTCCTCACCTTGGAAAAAAGGGATGGAAGGAATGGCTTGGGAACAGGACGTCAAGGCTGACAAACAGAAAAGTTTCTATTTGGCCTTTGCTAGAGAGAAAGCTTGGGGGGGATCTTCACTGTACCAAACACAGCCACTTGTTAAAAGCTTTCAAATGGCTGAGATGTGCTGTCACTCTTGCTGTGCTGAGGGTGGGGAGGTGACAGCTGAGTCAGCACCTACATCACTGGAACCATGTGTGGAACTCTGCTGGCACTGGTGGTTGTGTGAGGGGACCAGGCTATGGCTCTGAGGTTATGGGCAGAATGGTTGGTTTGGAGCTCCTGGGCAAACCAACTTGCCAGGACAAGTCTTGTCAGGAGAAAACTTGTACAGAGATGATTTGCAGTTATTCCACAAACTCGAAAGCTCTGCAGTGATGATTCTAATGAGCCACAGACAAAGCTCCTTGTCTCAAACCAGCCATGTCCATTGTTCATCAGAATAATACAAGGTTTGTGCCTGCACAAACCCTTCAAACATTCCCACAGCTCAGGTGTTTATGGCCCACAAAAATGCTGCTCAGAGTCGAGCTGTTTGTGTTCCTCTTGGTGGTACCTGCAGGGCCAACCCTGGTACTTGTGTGGGTGTGGATGGCTCTCACAAGCATTGTGCTTGTGTTGATTTACAACAACAAAACCCGGCCCAGGCTGGCAGGTATTGTGCTTGACAGCTGCAGTACAGCTCTCTGAAGGTTTCCTGTCACTGCAGAGTTGATGACAGGACTCTGTAGTTCATGAACTAAACAGAATTCAGGTTCCCTAACTTCCATCTATTTGCAAAGGTCCCAATTTCCTCACCACTTGCAGGTGAACAGGCTCTAGGAAGTCAGTGGATGTTTTCTGCACCACCTGAGAGTCACCCGTCGGCTCTCGTACCAAACGAGTTATGGTACGTGGCTAAATGAGGGGATGAGATTCCCAACTCTTTTGCTGTGGATTCATGGAAGAGCATCTGGGCCTTGGCGCTGTGTGTCTGAAGGGGACGGTGGGTGGTTTTTAGATTTGGCTCCTATCGGGTCCTGAGCAACGAGAGGGAGAACTCTGTGCCGGAGGCGCCGTGGTTCCCCGGGGGCTGTCGGTGTGGGGCTGGTCAGGGCTGCGGGGGATTAAAGGAACCGCTGACGCCTGGGTCGGGCGCTCCAGGCTGGGGGAGCCGAGGATCTCCCCGGAGCACAAAGCGGTCACCACTGCGGGCGCTGGAGGCGGCCGTGCGGTTACCCCGGGGGACGGTGCAGGACCAAGCGCCGAAGCCGCCGGGGTTGCGGGCGCGGTCGGTGCTGGGCGGTCGCACGGCGATCGAGCAGGCAGCAGGCAGCAGGGCCCGCCGCCGGCCCTTGGAGCGCCGCGGGGTACCGGCCCGGTGTCGGTACCGACCGTCTCGTTACGCCCGGGGAGCACCCAGCGCGCAGGCCCCGCCCCTCCGCCAGCAAAACAAACAAAAACACAACACAAAAGATGACAGAAAAAAGCCAACATACATGGATCACTGTGACATTAAAAAATCCGTAGGAAGTTAAAAATGTGACAGGAAAATCCATGGNCTGGCCTGGGCGGTCGCCGCTGCCCTGCGGGGGGGTCGGTGAGGCTGCGGGGCCGCTGTAAAGCCGGTGTTTGTTCCCTCCCGCAGAGCACTACAAGCACCACTGGTTCCCCCAGGTGCCCTCCAAGGGCTCCGGGTACCGGTGCATTAGGATCAACCATAAGATGGACCCCTTGATAGGAAAGGCAGCGGGCATGATTGGACTGAGCCACGAGAGACTCTTCCAGCTCCTACCCAGCGAATTAACTCTTTGGGTCGACCCTTTCGAAGTGTCCTATCGCATAGGTGAAGACGGCTCTATCTGTGTCTTGTACGAAGCTCCCCAGCCTGGTGGGAAAGCGACCAAAGAACTGGAGAGTCGGACCAGCTGTAAGGAGGAGTGGAGGACTGGCAGGTCCAGCCCTTCCAAGAGTTACAGCATCATGACAGTTTCTAGTTAAAAATTGCTGTTCCTTGTACAGTGATGTATGTATCCCAAAGTCTTAGTAAACTTCCATGTAAACTGAGATTTTTTGGGTTTTAATTATTTTTTTTCCACTCTATAGTCATTAAAGTTGTAGTAGTACTGCCAAGTTCTTTGTGGCCAAGGGCTAATGTATAAAGCAGTTCTTCACACTGCATGTTCCTTTCTGGAGTGTGTCCCTATAAATGCACTGTACAGTCAGTTGACAATTGTTTTACACATTTATATTTTCAAAGGAGTTTTTGCTCTTTGTAATAAAAAGCAATATTGTAGCATTCTTTATGATGGGGCTTAGTTAAGATTAACACTTGCTAAAACATTCCTCAATTTGCAGAGCAATAACACGAAGGGGGTGGGAAACAGATCTAACAAGCTGCACGTAAATCTTTCCAGTGATCTGTCTGCACAGACTTCTCTCAGGGTCGTTCAAGTTTGGCTGCAAGGCACAAATCACAAAAGTAACTCTTATTTTTCCTTTTTCAAAGGCTGGATTCCATCGTGCCCCAACATTTTGACAAAAAGAATTGGGGAATTAGTTTGCCTTGTTATTTCTAGTTATCAGAGTAAAACAATAAAGAATTGCTCAAAATGCTCTTGACTTGGTTTGGGTTTTTTTGTTTTGTTTTCTTTTCTTTTTCTTCTTTTTTTCTTTTTTAACCAGGCTTTTTATACTGCTGTCAGAGCTTCCCCTAGCTGTTTCTAGTTGTCAAAGTTAGACAGATGTGGCTCTGAACATTCATATTGATTTCAGGTCACCAAAAGATGCTTTGTTCCAGTAAAGCTTGCTGGCAGTGTGTTGAGGTAGAGCTGAAGTGTCTGTGTAGAGCTGCATGGTTTTGTTTTTTGTTTCTTTTCAGTGTGCACCGAACTGAATGTCTGCAAAAGTACTTTTTCTAACATTTGATCTGTTGCAGAAAAATGTTTGAGTTTATGGGGAAATTAAGTTTCCTTTAAAACTGCAGCTTAAGACCATCTGGGAAGGTGGAGTGGAGTGCTGATTGACAGTATGGTGTAGCTGCCTTGACTTCTCTGGGTGGCAAAAACCTGCTGTTTCTGCATTCTGTTACACTGAGTTCCTTCTCATTTTCTCAGTCTTTTTAATACCAGTTGGGTATAAGTTGAATAAACCCATCAGATACAGTGGATTTGGTACAATCACAAAGCTTTGCGTTGTTGTTCTGTGTGGAGACTCTTGGTATCACATTCTATTGAAGGATTTGTTTTACAGGTGCTGTGATTCCTCTTCCAAGAAGCAGTGGTCTCTACTCTATCTATAGAAGACTGTGTAGTGTCCAGCAGTGCTGGTTTTTTGGGAGCCTGGTGCTAGTACATAGCTGAATGCCTGATGAAAGAAAGCTTTGTCTGGTGTCAGAATGTCAGGAAAAAACAAAACATCTTGCTCTCTGTTAGTAATATGGTAAAACATAGTGAAGGGAAGGGGCAAGTCTGGGCAAACTGGAAAGGGTAGAACACTGGCTAGTGTGAAGAGGTTTGTTTCTTTTTCCAATGTGAAAAAATTTCCGATTTTTTTTTCTGTTTTTCATGTTATCTCAGAGGCAGGCCTGCCTGGTAGTGTGTGTTCAGTCTGAATAAACTGTATCATGCAATTATCAATATTTGTGAAAATGGGTTGTGTGCTCCTGTCTGTCTCCAGTACGTGAGTTTCTGGGTTTCTTTAACAAATAGGTGTTAAAGTTCTTGTAGCAAATTGCCTTTTTATTATACAAGATTGAAAATCATTTCTCACCACATTGTTTTATTCTCTTGGGGAGATAGTAGCACTTTTTTTTTCTCTCTGATAAAGTTACTTGCACTGGATATATATTTCTTCAGGAATTCTCAGGGACATATTTGACACATTTGTCAGTAATTGAACAAAATAACTTTAAATCTGTTAAGGGTGAGATGTCCTCTTTGATTATATCTCATTTGAAAGATAATTGACCTTGCTGCACATCACATTTACAGCCTGTCTGAAAAGCTGTAGTAGGAAATTTTATCTTAACAGTAGATGCTACATAGCAGTAAGCACTAGAAGAGGAATTAAAGATGACTTGGGACACACAGTATGATCTCCAGCTTCCAGGTGTGGTTTGACATGAAGTGGGGTATAGCAGTTTTTTCAGATTTTTTTTTTTTTTGCCTGGTGTCTGTAAGAGCAGAGAAGGGCCCAGATTAATTAGCCATGGGGGGTTCTGTTGATTTTTATTTATTAAGTCTACCATAATTAGCAGGGTATTTCATACATTGTATACTGTCATGTCTTAAGTATCCCTGATAGTTTGCCATTTATCATTGAATGGCGTGTTTTTGTTACTATAATTCAAGATAAATTTAATATGCTTAAGCTCCAAGCATAGAGTTGAAGTTACTCTACAGAGAAGCAGGTGGAGGAGCCTGGGGATCTTGAAGAAAACCCACAGGAGCAAAGAAAACACTTGAGCTGGAAGTAAATACTCTGTAATATCTCTGACATCTAGAACTACATTTCATTGCTTTAAAAAATGTCAAAGACCTACAAACTGCAAAAAGGGTGTTCTGAGGGAATAGAGCTCTTGGTAGTAAGACAAGGAGGCTTATTTGGAGGAGGAGGTAAATAAAATTAACTTAATCTTTTCCCTAAAAGGTGGCAAGTTTTATGTTCTGCCATTGCAACAAACAAGCCAAAATCTTAATGTGATTTAAGTTATGTACTTGTCACACAAGACTGACTGCATCTGATCAGTCCTGACGAAACAGAATGGTTTAGATTCTATAGAAAAAATTATTGCATGCTGGCTGTCTTGGAGCAGTAAAAATACATGAAGAAAGGGTATAATTGTCTCTTTCTTACCTGTTTAAGTGAGGATGGTTTAACTTTTAAATAAGTAAAGCTAAAAGAAGAAACACTTCTAGAGAGAAAAATATACATTTGCATGTTTCTCCAAAATGTTTTCTTGCTCTGAAGACAAATTTGGTTTTCTGACATGTAAAATCCAAATGAGACAGAGGGTCCTGTTAGCTTACATAGCCTGACCACTTCTGCACTGCAATTCCAATATATCTTATGTTTGTACCCGAGTAGTCAGAAGGTTTTGTACTTTTGATCTGAAAACTTCAAGAGATAAAGTTATCATCTCTATTTGTTGCAGATTCTCTGACCTTTAGTATTAGGTAAGTTGTAATATGAATTTTGGTATATTTTAAAAATTTAATTCTGAACATTGGTATCTTTATTTCTTTATCCTCAAGATGAAAGACCTTTCAGCCTGGCCTCCTGTATGCACGTTATAGTGCAATCAAATTAAGTCTGCTTTTTCTTTAAAGTTATTAGGAAGAATAAGCCTTTAAAGTTTGGGCATGAATCTTTTAACTTTTTGATATATGCTTTCTGTAAACGCTCATTCCATGTTTTCTAGTATGTGCATGAGACTGTTCTCAGGAAATGAGTGCAGTGAACCAATTGATCCAGATCAGACTGTTCCCACCATTATTTGCTGTTCCTGCAGCACTGAGAGTTCTGGGACTTTGACTTTACTGAGAACAATGTAAAATTATGTTGGCTCGAGTAGTGCCATAATTGCCAAATACCAGGTCTTTCACTTATTTTTAATTTATGTGCTTTGTTACTGTTATTTTTAGTTTGTTTAGAATGCTGTGTGTTTTAGGTGAAGTGCCTGATAAAAGCCTAAATAGTGTTACTGCAGTCACACAGTGGACAAACAGCAGGTTTGGTTAACAGGATAGCTTTCCTATAAAACCATGTTGACTGGGATTAATGGTATTAGTCTCTTTTTAATTGTACTTCTTATCATGAAGTTAATTAATACTTAATTAATCTGCTTTTTACATTTAACCCACGATTAAAAGTGTTCTAACTCTCCTGCAATTATGACTTGTTACTTTTATTATATTGGGACCTCTTCTCTGGAGAGATTTTCTAGTTATTGCTACATGCATCAGAAATAGACATCAAGGTTCCACTGCTACCTGAGGGCCCAGTGGTTATTTTTCCAAACCGAGTGGTTATGGTTTTCCATATGAAATTCTGAAAACTGTCTTCATATTATCTGGGGTAATCCTAAGCATACTGGAGTATATATTTCATTATCATTATGTGGCACAAAGTTGTTTACATGATTAAATACACACAGTATTTAATTGTATTAAATACACACAGTATTGCTGATAGGCAATATTTATTGAACACTGACAGCTTTTTGCCTTACTTGAGCAATTTTACCACCATCATCTTTTCAATGCTAGAATTATTTATGTGCTGTCATGTCTTAGAAGGTCATTGCCTTTGCATAGCTGTTTTTCTTAGCTATTGTAACCATGGATTTTCCTGTCACATTTTTAACTTCCTACGGATTTTTTAATGTCACAGTGATCCATGTATGTTGGCTTTTTTCTGTCATCTTTTGTGTTGTGTTTTTGTTTGTTTGTTTTTTCTCACTGGTTTGTCAAGGGGTGTGACTTTGATCTCCTCTCAGTGTTGTATCAGAATAGCATCACTGCAGTTACCTGTGTGGCTTTTTGATTCCTCCAGGCCAGTGCATATTGCTCGGGCAGCATGAGAAGGCTGGTGTTGTTGGGTTAATAGAGGCATTCTAGTTCTTGAATAGTAAGGCTGATACTTTTTACTGTCACCACACTTACTTTTTATAAGTTATTTTTTCTTACAGTGCCAGAATTACTATATAATTTTTATGCTGCATGAGTAATAGGCCCATCTATTTTCATTGTTTTCTTGCTGAGGACAGAATTTATTCCAGCCGTAACAACTGGTATTTTGCTTTCCATTATAGGGCTGTTTTTCACTGAGAAGTAAACTACTGCTGATTTTAGCTTGTAATTTAGGTAACTTCTTCCAAGGGTGATGTATTTTAATTGAAATGGAATTGCATTGAAGAATCTTTCATCTGAGAGAGTCACTTTGCAGTGTGAGATTCAGCCATCCTCCTTTGCAATCAGTATGACTAACAGATCTCTCAAAAGTGTCAGGAAGCAATGAGAAAGCAACTTAAAATGTGCTTTGTGATGAATTTGGCTTTATCATTATTTTAAACTATTGGCCCCTAGATTATTGATGGTAATATTTGTATTGGTTGACCAGAAGCAGCAGCTCTGTAGTATGTCATTCTCCCCCATGGTTATTAAAAATCCAAAGAAACAGGAACTGTAAAAGGTGTCTGTGCCATTAGATTAAATAGCCAGTCAGCCTTGAGTCACTGAAAGAGTTGCAAATGTATCTCCAGATAAATTAATTCTGTTGTGCTTTAGTAGAAGGCAAAATTGTATCACAAATGATTCAAGCAAACCTCTCCTGCTAATACCCAGCTAAGTTTGTAATCCTGAAGCTATGCTGAGTCTGATAGTTCCTCTTTGAAGTGGAACACAGTTTTGAAAGAAAAATGCATGTAAAAAGGTAGAAACACAGACTTTGTAGATGCTGTGAGGCAGCAGCTTTGAATATGAATTTGAGTATGAAATTTTCTAGAGCAAGAGCTCTTATTTGTAGTAGCAAGTACAATCAATTCCATGAAGCAATTTTACTGAATAGTTTCTGTGACTGCAGTGTGAAGTTTGGGACGATGGAGTGTAGAGTTCAGTCGTGCAAACTGCTGTGAAACTGATCATCCAACACAGCTGATGCTGGTGCCTTTGGCCTCACGTGACTGATACGAGGCCTGTGGACCATTCCCAGAGTTGTCTGCTACACAAATGAAGAATGAACAAACATGAAAGAAAACTGAGGTAAAAAGTAGGTTGTACCAGAAAATACTTCTTAAACTGCCTGAGCGCAGAGCCTCAGTTGTTCAGTAGTTTGAGGCAGTCAGAGGAGAATGCTATGTAGGAGCAAGGTCATTGTATCTTCCTCTAATTTTACGCTGAGTGCCAAAATGGAATTTCCTTTCTTCCACTGGGGCTCTGAGGAACTTACCTGTTATTTATAAATATTTGTGTAGATTCACTGAGAAATTACATTATTTGCAAGGCCTAAGCTTTATTTTGCATGCTGCATGTAGGTGAGTAAAATACTAATGGGTATTCCTAGTACAGCATGAGTACAGCATCTCAATGTGCAACTCTTGTGTTGATAACCTTACCTGTGTGTGATGTGAATACACAACTGACACTTTGCACTGGTCCCTCACATATTATTTATACAGCAGCATTAGCACCAAAACAGTTATGTGAATGGAAATGGGGCAGCCTGAGGTTTTGATCAGCATAAAGGCACATGAAGGAGTGATGGAAAATAATATAAACTATTGTGATTTATGTTTTTATATATTCCTATAACGGATTGCAACACAAGCTGCCCCTTAGACTTGCCTTCTCTTTCTCCATGATTTGGGATTTTCATGTGTTGTTAGGAAGAATGTACTTCTAAGTTTGCAGAAGTATAAATGAAAACAGAGCTCTTCTCGTGTGTATTTTATTTACTGCTCAAAACAAAGTGTTACTTATACAAATGCTTCCTTCTGGAAGCATATTGTTGGGTTTTTTTCTGGATGTACCAGAGGTCATCAAATGCACATCTCACTTGACTGCATCTTCAAGGTTGATACAAGGGTTTTGCTGAAGGGTTTTCTTCTGGGGGAGGAAAAAGATGTAGAAGTGTGTTGGGATGGGGGTCTTGTTCTTTTTACCCACAGTTTGATGGGCTGATACTGAAACCAAAAGCATTGAATGTTTTGATGTGGATTGTGAGTTATTTTTTCAAGTGGTTGAAGTATGCATGCTTGGACATCAGTTAAGAGTAATTAAATAGGTACTTAAATTTAGTAGAAGTACTGAACATTCAGTGTAGAATTAGGTGTTTTGATGGATGGTGTTTTTACTGAACAAAATTAATTCAGAATCGTGAACATCAGTATTTATGGAACACTTGATTTTATCGTTAGTCTTTTCACTAAATGATGTTTAACTAATATCTCTGACTTGCTTCACTGTTATTTTTTTTCAAGTGACTCAGTGCTATGCATTTTAAGTAAGAGAAAGTTCTTGCTTCTCCAGAAGTCCTTAGAATTGATCCCATATTTAATGTTAAAAGCCTTTTGGCTCAGGCCTGTATTACAAGCATTTTGCACTACATTACAAGCACTTGCGCTATGAACCTGAGTCCTGTGTATTAGCTTCATGGAGCTCCTTTTAGTTTCTAAACTATTAAATGAAGATTTAATTGTAGCTGGAACCTTAGCTGTTCTGCCTGTGACTCAGTTTAACAGAAAATAAAATAATCTCTCTGTGTTGAGTGTCACAAGTGTATGTGTGCACCATATGTTTTGATGCTATATTCAGAGAAAGCTGATATATAACTATACAGATATTTGCCTTTTTTCCACAAGCTGTTAACCTGGTTTCTTCTACTAAATGTGTTCTAAAACTCTGAACATTGAACAGTGCACAGAATAAAAACTGAAAAAAAGGAAATGTGGGAGCTTAAAGGGTTTCTTTTTGTCTGTGATCCAGAGTAGGCACTGTGTCTCAGTTTGCATGACCAGAAACCAGAAGACAAGCATACGAGACAACTTCTGTTCTCATTCAGTTTGCTAAACCTTTGCATTGGCATTAAATGAAAGAGAGATTCTTGCTTGTTTTTTGGCAGATGCTATGTCTTGACAACAAACATAAGAATTGGAATAGGAACCAGCAGTGGATTAAAAAGAGAAGGTTAATCCTGAGCTTTTAGGAGGCATTTCTTTCCAGCCTTGTTACAGCTCCTCTGCTTTCATACTGGATTGGCAAGCGTAAAACTATGCTGCAATGTACCTTTTGTATTCTGTTCTTAGAGGCAATAGTGTTTTAAATGACCTGGAAATTATATTTGCAAAGAGAATGACCTGTTCCAGTGCCATTTCACAAGGATCCATAGTTGAGAATATTGAGATCTGGTATCAGCTTTGTTAACTAACTGTAAGGGGCAAATAATTATGCTTTTGAAAAAATATGTTACTTGTAACATATTTAGCATATAAGACAGGATCCCAGAAGGCAATATAATTTTATTTCTATCTTTTTAGTCTGCTAACATATTTTAGAATATTGGCATATTTTACAGGAATTGTTTCTGAATATCAGATTTTTGTGTGTGTGGTAGCAGTGCTGGGTTATTGTACTTCCACTAACATATCACCTTGTGTGGTTCATTGCCTATAAACCAATTATTGAACATGTTGCTGTGAAGAACTGCAACATTATTTCCAGTTCTTCAGACACATAACTATTTAAGGCTGGAGTTCTGTTTTCAGTAAGTGCATTTATGTTTGTATTTACAGCTGATTTTATTCTTACTTAAAACTGCCAGTGAATTGGTAGTCCTAAAATATATCCTTTGATTTACAGTTGTTTCCTTTTTCATGCTTAGTTTCCAATTTGAAACCTTTTTTTCCACAAGTATGTGCTGGAGTCTTTAATTATTGTTTGATTATCTTTTTATTTGAGATTCACTGAGTTTCTCATACCTTTTCCCCTGTTGTGCCTCCAAATTTGCAAGGTCTGATTTCCTATCTGAACTCATGTGGTGTAACCCAGCTGGTCTCAGGCCTTCCCCAGTATTCTTCCTTGAATGTGTCACTTCAGTGATGGTTCTTGCCTTGTCCCACCAACGTTTTTCAGTAATTGCTGAATGTTTTCCTTGTTTCAGGGGAATAGGAGGCCTAAGGAGATGGTGTTATATAGAATGTGTAAAGAGTTTCCATTTACAGGCTATAATCCTGTGTTCTGACAAACATTTCACTGTGCTGCAGAAAAATGGAGGAGCTGAAAAACTTGTATACAAAATCTAAAGGTAGTTGCCCCTTTTATAAGAAGTCAAATCTGAGCTTAATTCATAATGATCAACAGTCTTGGAGGAATTTTTATTCTACCTTCATGCTTTTTTGTGGAGCTATTGTTTACATCTTTGTTTATACTTTTTTTGGAAGAGGGACTATTTTTAATGTTTGTATGTCACCCACTCTGTGCCTTTGCAGACATCTCCATTTAGAAACCAAGCAAGCACTAGGTCAGTGTTATTTCTCTAACGTTTTATATAAACTTCCCATGCACATAAAAGGTTCCTGTGTCTGTCTTAATTTACATGACTTAGCAGTGATGCTTTAGATGTCATGTCTGGAATGATTGCTCTTGGGAACTAGTGGCAGAAGAATGGTTACTTTTGGAAAAGGTAAATTTTTGAGAAAGGTAAATACTTCTTAGAACCTAAGATTCTAGCTCTTCATTTCTTCTAGGGTTAAAATATCTGAAATCAAATGTTGGCAGCAATACAAAGGAGCTGGCCTGAAAAATGGATAGCAAGAAGGGGTTAAATAACTTTATATCATGCCTCAGGGTCTAAAAATAACCATTCTTCTGCCACTAATTCCCAAGAGCAATCATTACTTCTCCTGCTTTTGTCAGATCACCTCCTCTTTTCACATATTTTTTTCTAGTTGGGAAATGAATATTTCAATTATTTTTTGTATGTATACTGTCTTTGATTTGTATTGGGTAGCAGGATTGCTCTAATGCATATTACAGTTATGTTTCTAGTAGCTACAAGTATATCTTTTGTCCCCGACCTTTAGTTGTAATTAAATGTGTAGCTCTAGCTATAATTTCTTAAAAGTCTTTTTTTTTTTCCATTCCAGTTTAGTATCACAGATTCATAAACAGGTTTAAAACCAGACATTAAGTAGGACATAAGTATGTTTGTTTCATCTAAAAATTCATGTCACATGGATTTGTACCTTTCAAGGTACCAAGCCTTGTGTGAGAAGGGGCCTCACTGTGTGACATTGTGCTAAGAACTGTAGAATTTGATCTAGAATTTATGATCACTCAGTCATCCTAAATTGAATTCCTCAAAAAGCTTGACTTGAGAGATACAGGACATCTCTATATATTTGAGTATCTTTATTTTCTTGTCACTGTTACAAATAGTTGTTTTCCAAGTAACATGGATTTTTTCCCCCCCTACAAATCTATTGGCAAGGTGTGTGATATATCCTCATGACTCATATTTATGCTTTTGTTCCAAGTGAGATAGTTTGATAAAGATTTAAATTACAATGGACATTGTTTTACACTTGGTTTTGGCAGGCACACGAGCAGAAAGATTTCATAATTGCTTGTGAAGTATCCACTTCATTCCATGTTAATCAAGAGAACTGCAGATTGTCACCTTTGAAACAGCTGAAAGTGTAATTATATATAGTTATATATTCGTGGCATGCTTAATCAGTGATGCTCTGATAATGCAGACCATTTCAGCTCCATTTTAACATCTAGCAGTAAGGGGATGGCTCAGATAGATACCTATTATGTGTGGTTTTTAGGGTAGAAAAAAACCAACAATGAACTCCCTCAAAAAGCTGTAAGTACAGCCCATGAACGTATCAATAAACAAATAGTTCTTTCTCCACAACCACTTTGGTGATGTACTCTTCACTGCTTTTTTGGAGCATGCGCAGGAATATCTGCTCATCCTCAGTGTTTTCTTCTTTCCTTGAGAGGGCCCCCACACATTCATCCTTCTGGGAGGTTCTGTGGCACTGCTGAAAGTACAGTTTCATAATCAGCTTAATCTGGTCTGAAAATGAGCTAGCAACAAAATGGCTAATGCTGCACTCCCCACTGCTTTTGGTTGTGGTCCCATTCCTTCCTTAAGGACTTGTGTGGATATGCAGTAATTAAAAAAAAAAAAAAGCATTAAATGTATTTATTATAATGTAAAATCACACCTGAGAAAACCTGACCATTCATTTGATGAATAATCTGCTCCAATGTGCCACATGGCTGAAAAGGTGCTAAAGGCAAATGCAAAGAGAGGGCACAGGAATATATATGTCCAAGTTTGAAATGAGCACAGGATCACCCTTTTGTGATAGCATAGTATTTATATTAGCTTTTCTGCTTGTGACACTGAAGTATAGCTGTGTTTATGTATTGGAGATGAAAGATAATCTGAGAATTTGAGAAAATGCCTCTTGAAAATACAGGTTCTGTTTATCAATTTCCATTGTAATTATTTCAGTAAAGATGGATCCTTCAAGGGTGTTGCTCGGGGGGAGCACTCATTTTGTATGCTGCCATTTGAACACAGAGCTCATGCCAAAATTATTAACACAGCAGTCAATACAATGGGGGGGGGTGTGTGAATTTAAAGGATTGTCTTTTTCAAAGGATTTGGTAGCTGTTACAAGGAACATAAACTTGAATTTATCAGGACGTATAGAAGAGAAACTTCTGCTGAGTCCATCCGTATCATCTCCAGATATTGTTGTTGTTAGTCAGTGTGGAGTTTCTGTGTGTAACTCAAATGTCATGTGTGACCAATTTACGTCATTTAGTAATTTATCTTCAGGGAACCTTGTACTCAGTGAACTGTAAGTTTTAAGGGGGAAGGTTTAAAGGTTTTTCCACACAAGTGCATTGCCAAATGATGGCAGTTTAGCTGAAATCCAGATTAATGTATGCATGTTCTCCTGCTTATCTGAAGATGGTCACACAGGGCTTGTGTCAAAAAGAAGTTTAAGGTGTGCTCTCCTTCAGCCATTAACAGGTCCAAGGACTAAACACAAGGTTAGGGTACATTTGTCATAAGAGATAAGAAGGTGTTTTCCCAGGGGCAATTTTATGTTGCAAGAGGGTGTTTGATCATGGGCAAATGGTATAATATTAACAGCAAAGCATCTGCAATAAGAAGTGTTAACTTATCCTGGAAGCAGCAACAATACTGCTTCTACTGACTGGTGACTGAGCCTGCTCTGGTAGTTTGCTTTCACCTCTTTATGTAAAGAGCATTTTGTTTTCCAGTCACTGGTGTGTCACTTGATACAAGGCAAGACCTACAAGCTCTTTATCCCGTCATCTTTCCTTCCTTGCCCACAGGATTAAGAACTTTAAGGAGGTGCTTAGAAGGGGTTGGTCTTTTTCTACACTGCTTTAATACCCTGTCAAAGATACTAGGATTTCACCAGAGCATTCTGCTTGAAAGACCTCTTACAGTTGCTAACTAGATTTCTTTTCTATGTATTTTCTTACTGGTCCCAAAAATTCACCACAAAGCTTTTTTTTTTTTTTTTTTTTTAATTGCACCCCCCAGGTTATTAGTTGTATTTTTTTTCTAAATAAACATTCAGGACTCCTGTGCATGGAAAACAGTATTTAACTGTCTCTTGTGGCAATTATTTGGAGTTATATATACTATTTACTGTACAGAGAAGTTGTTATTTATGCTGTCTGTAACTTCCTTTCCTCCCTCATCATACTGTATGTAGCAATTAAACCTCTCAGTAGTCATAATGTCTGTTTATTCACATCTGTGGCTATTGATGGCTGGGTAAGTTTGTGCAAGCTCTTGTCTGTTAATGAAATATACGTGGCTTCACAGTGCCACATATCCCACCAAGTTACACCCTCTAGTCCTAATCTTTTTTCCTTCACTGGGTTGGTGTCTGAGATGGTGAAATGGCAGCTGGAGCATGAGATTCCCTGCATTTCCTGTATGTGTATGAAATAACACAGACAAACCACAGATTCAAGAAAAAACACTATGGTATGGAGCAGTGGTATCATACCAATAGTACAAAAAAAAAAGCAAAGCCTTAACTTGTTAATGATTTTTCCATAAGTGTACTCCGTTTTGATAGTCTGAATATAATAAATATAAAACAATCAGTCTTTTTTTAAAGATAAGCAGAAAATGGTGCATTTTGTATTAAAAAAATAGTATTTTGTAGCAGTTTCACTGTTGTATTATCAAGTTCATTCAGTGTTCTTGGGATCACTGCCTTGAATTTGTAATTTTTAAACCTACTTTCACCAGGCAGACCTCTCTAGGTCCCAAGATAGAATCTTTTTTTTTCATGCTTACTCTTTTAATAAGGAGCAAATTATCTTCTCTTTTATAGAAGCTTTTTAATTTTAGGAACCTGGGCAACTAAGATGTGGCAATTATGACAAATATCCTTTTTATAAGCTTACAAGACCTTTTGTATTATTTGCATCCAATCTTACAATGAGTCTCAGTTTTACCTCTGATCTGGATTTATTTAACATTTTATAGCCATTAAAATATTAACAAGAAATACTGAAATGCTTAATACTTATGTTTTTTCCTCCTCAAAGTGAGGAGTGAACTGTTTTTATCTTTTCATTCTCATTCCCTGATAAACCTGCAGGCTGTAAAAGATGGCATATGCAAGAGTCCAGTGTTGATAGCTCTGGGTCATGCTTGGGAAAAAGAGCAAAGGTTTAGAGTTGAAGCTGGGAGGGGAATCATGTTTGGGTGGTCTTTGGCAGAGTAATGATCCGTACAGCAGGTGTGACCTGGGATGAATAAACTAAACATGTGAAGTCAGGGCCATAGTTTAAAAGCTTTTTTTTTTTTTTGTATCCCTAGCACTAAGTAGTCCCAAGAAACAGGATCTGTGACAGAAAACCACTGTTACAAGACCCAAAGATTGTTCTTCAGCTTGGGGTGCTCTTCTGACTCCTTCACATTACATCAAAAAAGACACGATGCAGTGAGAGCTATGGAACTGAAGGTATTATTACCTTACGCATTCCTGATGCAGTTTTAAGCCACCTTATTTACATACTAAAATACCACAGAACACCTGCTCATCTTTTGAGATCCTCAGGTGGATTTTGAAGGTTGCTGAGCTCTGTCCCAGCAGTCCTGGAGGCAACTAATTAAAACCAACCCTGGTGTGTCTGCACAAGCTGTAGTTATACCACAAGATATGAAATTCCAGTTAAGCAATACTGCCATGCCATTAATGGCACAAGAGCTCAAGGTATTTCAGTTCAAGCATATTGTAGATAATGCCTGAAATGAGTAATATTTAAACACTGATAATGCAGAGAGGAATAACCTGTCAGTAGGCTTTTGTCCTTCCACTTTCCAGGGTTTACTGATGTGTTTTCAGAACACCCACAAAGTGGGCCCAAGTGGCACCTCATGCTGCATGGAATGCTGGAGGTGAAGAGGGGAAGTGACCTGCTAGAGAGAGGGACTGTGTTAAAACTCAGGTGTTCTCTGGGTGTTTACCATTGCTCTCAGAGCCTCCACTTCATTTTTTTCCTCTGTAAATGTACATTTTTCAGAAGTGTGAAAGGATGGAAAAGAAATCAACTTGCAGTACTTGAGTTCCTTTTAAAATTGAGACAAGTTTTGCCATTGCAAGACAAGATACTGCTATTATTTTCCTTTGTATTTCTCCATGTAAGTCAAGGAAGTGTCCACATGCTATTTCTCTGAAGTACAGTTAATCTTTAATGCAAGTATCATAAATACCACAATCGTATCTGCTCCTGAGTGAAACTACTTTATCACAGGTTTGGTAAATCTACTAGTATGCTAATTTCTTATACGTTTTATATATACATTTGTTGTTACACAATGTCAAGAAACTTTACAGGTGACAGAAACATACTTTAAACTTTTAAAAGAAGCAGGGATTCACATTTCTGTTTTAATGTGTATATATATATAGAATAATGTTAAAAGGGAAATGTTGGAGCGTTTGTGGGAGAGTATTTTGTCAAAAAGAAAGCATATATTGTTTAACTCCCTTTTATAAAAGTTCTAGTGAAATAATATTATTATTTAAGTTGCAGCACCACACTTAAAAAAACCGATCAGTGACTCATTGCAGGTTTTGTGCAAGGTCTCTTCTCACCCTTCTCAGTCCATCTCCTCTCGCCTTTAAAAACAAAGGGGGATCATCTTTGCTCTGACATTTCAACGACTGTAATCCAGAGTCAGACTTGGCTACTCCCCAAGTCATACAGACGTTCTTCATACACAGCAGAACTTGCGGGTGTTATTTACCCTCTGATGTGCTACTTTGGCTGTTGTCACCGAGAGCACTCGGAGGAGAAAGGGAAGAGATGGGGGAATTCCAGAGAGCCCTTCCTGGTGGAATTGTAACTGGAGGATAAGTTCTGCTGCTTGCCCTCCAGACTGACAGTGATAAAAGTGACGGGATTCAGGGAATTTAATTTGTATTTATGATGGGGAATGAGGACATTCAGGAGATGCGCGCCCTGCCACCCGGCCCCTCTGCCCCGCACAATGATGGCGGCGGGAGGAGCTGCCCGGGGTTGTCATGGCCGCCAGGGGCCTCCATGACAACCCCGGGCAGCTC
>JAAWXA010000016.1:3780119-3922206 GCA_038090715.1 Florisuga fusca | reverse complement strand
CTAAGGAGACTGGGTGAAGGAGTCAAGTTCTATAATCAGACTTGCAGAAGATTTATGATGCCTGTAGTAAGGGAATAATATCTGTCTCTTCTCTGTTTTTTAGTTTTTTGTTGTTTTTTTTCTTCCTCATGATCTCTGTGTAAAGATGGTGGGTATCAGTGTGCTGCTTTCACAGGCATCCTTCCTGATCCTTGTTCTGGCTTTGTAAGGGACTGTGGAGAGCAGAGGTTGCTAGGAGAGAGAGGTATCATGTGTTGTAACAGTAGTCCTTGATTTTGCTGCATCTGTAGCTGCTTCTACAGGAAGCATACAGCAGCTGCAGTATGGTGGCTGCAAAGCATGTGAAGAAAGACACTTTCTGCATATTGGGGAGATGGATTCAGTTTTGGCTTTTGGAATAAATAATTCAACTTAGGGAGGGGGTGCTTTGTGTCAAATCAGGCTAGATAATTGTCCCTATTAATCCTTTTGTAATATGAAATGGTTCTTACTGGAAAATTTTGTTATAGTAAAGATACTTTCAGAGAGGACCATTAACAAGATGGTATGTTCAAACACAGGGGTGTTTGCTGAAAGAGGGAAAAGCTTTTGGTCAGAATTACAAGCTAGCTGCAGCTTCCCTGTTTGGTCCAGTTTGGTAGAGAGGGGAGTGATGCTGATCATTAATTGCTGTCTTGTTGAGAGAATGTTCTCGAGGCACTTCTTCTGTTGATGTCATTTTGTATAAGTTCAAAAACCTGCATGTCCTGTTTTCTTCTTCCATTGTTTTTCCATATATAGTTGGCCAAATCTGTTTTGTCTATTGTAATTAGTTAAGTAAGGTATTCCCCACAAAACCTCCAGAAATTCCAGAGCCCTTACCACAAAGGGAGTTTTGTTCAGTTGTGTTCTGGTTTTTGTTCACTTGTCTTGTGTTATTTTTTCTTAATGTCTGTGGAAAAGTGAATTAACATCTGTGAATGTCTTGATGCCAAGGGAATGTAGAACAGGCTGCTAATTCCAGTATTAAAGAGTCTTCAGGTAGGGGAAAAACACTGAAAAACTGGTTGCTGTTCTGTGCAGGTCTAATTACAACAGCACATTAGCAGTGGCCTCTCTGACTACTGCAAAGTTTTGGTGTCTTGATTCATTCACAGTTACCAGAAAAGGTAAAATGCAACCTGTGTCTGTTGAAATCTTTTTTTGACTAATGGGAAAGACAGATGTGGTAAGGCTTGAATTTAAACATTTTTGTATCCTTGAGGAGAGTATCCTACTTAGATCCAAAACCTACGCTGATTGTTATGTATGGATTTTATGCTCTGGATGTATCCAAGACTCACTAAGGTGATGTGTTGTGGTACAGAAAGGAGTTTTGTATCTGGTTCTGAATCATTTTCTGGGGAGAGCAAAACTTGGATGTGAGTGAGTTGGACAGAGTTTCCAGCATGCACTTTACTGGGGATGAAGGGCCATGAAAACCTCTTCTGAGTTGTTTGCCAGATGTAGAGGCAATCAGGTAACACCATCAGGTGTTGCCAGTCAGGAGGAGGAAGGCAGGAGCTCCTGTTAAGCCCAACTGTGCCCAATGAGGGCTGGTCCCAACTGCACATGAGCAGAACTGGGGGACCAATAAAAGGGTCTTCAATGGAAAAAAAAAACAAAAAAACAAAAATGGGAGACTGTTCAGCCTCAGACTGGTCAAGAGCTCACCCTATCCTGGCTCCTTTTATTGGTCCCCCAGTTCTGCTCATGCCCAGTTGGGACCAGTCCTAATTGGGCACAGGTGGGCTTAACAGGAGCTCCTGCCTTCCTCCTCTGACTGGCAACACCTGGTTGTGTTACCTGGTTGCCTCTACAGCCAGATTCTAGGGATTTCTTTGACCTGGTTTCTGCAGCATTATGTTGCTGTAGGGGTACATCTGTCTAAACATTGTCTAGTAAAAAACCCACACCTGTAAAGCCTTTCCCTACTTAGAAAAAGGACAATAAAATAGATTGAAGTCTAAAAATAACATACTGCTTTGTTCCTGCTTTCCTAGTTATAATTTTTTTTTCAATTTATTTATTATAAACAAGTAGAGGAGGTTTTCCCCAAATTTAATGAAGCAAACAGCCATAAAAGCCAGTAGAAAAGTCAAGTATGTGATTAGGGTGTGTCATCAGTGGAAGAAAAAGGAAGAGATGTGTGTGTTGCTGTAAACAACAATTAAGTTTTTAGGAACAGGAGGCAATCACCAGTTTGAGTTAGAATTTGGTACCCTTTGTGTGGCACCTGTATCGAAACTGTACGTTTCTTTGTGTTAATCTTGGTTAACTGGTATTTAAGTACACATCTGTCATCAATGGAAATAAAGGAAGACAGTTTTTGTAATTGTTTATTTGGCTCTTTGGTTAAGCTGGTACAACTGCAACTGTAGGTGCTGTGACTAATTGGAATAACTACTTGAGTACAATCTACAAAGCTTTTACTATAAATGAAGACTTAAAAGTTGGAAGCACTTCCAGTTCTGGATTAGCTACAAAGCTTTTTTTTTTTTTTTTTTTTTTTTTTTNTATAAGAGACAGCTTAGTCACTGGATGATAGGAATCAGAATATGTAATGGAGTAACAGTGATGTAATTGTGATATCTTTAAAGACCTGGAAAGTGAGGAAGTCAGCCAGAGGTTCAGAAATAGTTGCTGGGTGCATGAGTTCTCTTTTTATTAAGATAATTCAAGTTTAAGGGTAAAAGTGAAATAGATATTATTTTCCCTTTATTGACAGCTTTGAACCAGTAAAGCTTCTGTCTTATAGCTTTGCTCTTCTGATGGGTGAATTCTTGTAAAGCTGGACTATATGAAATATTGTTTGGATGCTAATTGTTACTTGGTGGCTCTTACCAGCAGGACATACTTGCATGATTAATCATCGTTCTTGTGATCTGATGTCAAGTTATTCTCAGGTCTGTGTGAACAGAAGAGCAGTGTAACCAAGGCAGTGAATTTCATTTTACAACTGTCCTTGCTTCACTCTGTATCTTTCCAGTCCATAGTTTTTTTTGTGTGTGTATAAATGCTGATGGGAGGGCCAGATACTTGGTTGTGGCATGGGAGATGTGAATGGGTGCTCAGATACAGGTTGCCAGGGTTGTCAGTGAGAATCCAGGGAGTCACTGTGTGTGTGTGCTTGTTTCTGTGTTCTCCCTTTTGATGTGTAGTAATATTGTGGAATGTAGGGGGGAAGCTTGTCCCTATCTCTGTAGGTCTGGACATCTCTTTCTTGCTTCTTCTGGAAGACCCCCGAAGTTTTAGAAACCAAAACAACAAAATTTCAAAAATAAATGGTCCCTGTCCTCCTGGAGAAGAGGGGATGAGGGTTTTTTGCCTTTTATGAAGTATGATCCATGGATTTCTCTTTCAGCTGCTGCCCTCTGGACTGCACTGAGAACAGGTGGGGTGCAAGTTCACGTGTCAGGAGCAGGGTGTTTGGGCTTGGGTGAGCAGCAGCCTGGGTGGACACTCTTGTTCTTGGTTGTGTTGAGTGTGTCTGGATTGAGGCTGAAGAGGAAGAGAGGGTCAAGGTGTGCATCATCAGCTCATGGTGTTCTCTGGTTAGGGCTGTGCTTATTTATTTGCCTTGCCCCATTCCCTGTGTCTTTCCCTTTAAGACATGAACGTAACACAATGTTAATCCAGAGTTAGTACAGCACCAAAATTAAAAACTTGGTCATGGAAGAGTCACATGCCTAACAAATAGCTCTGCTGGTGATGAGCTGATAAGCCCTAGAGTTGCAGGCAACATGCAGCCAGTGCCTTTGAAAGGGACACAGAGACAGGTTTGTCTGGCAGGCAGACGTGTGCATTCAGTGGAACATGCTCTCTTGTTCAGGTGAAAGCTCTGTAAAGTGCTGCTTGGTGTGCAGTTTCCTCTTGCTGTTCATCAATCCCGCAGAGTGTAAGAGTGAGGGGACTCTCCCTGAGCCTGTGCTCTTGTGTAGCCCTGCTGAAATCTCTGCAAGGGCTTCTCTCTTCCTTATTCATGCACTTCAGAAGAGAGAACTTAGGCAGGACGTGGTCCAGTCAGCACATCTCTTCTTACAGTGATAGTTTTACAATTACTTTAATGAGTTCTCCAGCATTTAGAAGTGATCTGATGAATAAAGATGGAATGTCTGCCAAGCATTTCCAGTTACCATTGTTGTCTGTGGAGCTCCACGCTCCTGTACTTGACTGGTGCATACTCAACCCTATGCTTTCATGGCTTTTCCAAGTTTCAGTTCTGATAAATCTAAAATTCTGGAAGACAGACAATATTGTGGTGCAAATTTCTGAGTTGGTAAAGCTTTACCTGATGGTTTTTATTGCAGCAGTGATTAAGTTAATCCAAATTGAAATGGAATTGTGGTCAAAAAATCTTTGTATAGTCTTGTGGCCTGCTGGAACACTTCCAGTAGAAAAGGAGCAAAGGTAGTTTTCCTACATCATGAATTTAGTGAGAAACACAACTGGCAAATCTATTTGGTTCCTGAAGACAGATCACAAGATGGTCAGGAAGATCACTTAGAAGGACACAGAAGCTGCTAGTTCTTTCAGGTTGGGTCTGTATGATCCATGTCCCTTGGTTGTAATATTGAATGTCTCATTGAATTATCCTCTTCAGGTAACTTACTTGCTACCCTTCACACCATCCAGTGAATTGTCTGCTTCCTTGTCCTAGCTGATATCTCAAGAGATGCATCAAGTACTGCAGTACAGATGCAGCTCTACAAAACCCCACCTGAGAGCTATTGCATACAGACAGGCAGATTAGAAAGGATGCTTCTTGCTCCCAGAATTTTTATTGGAGTGTTGCTCCTTTCACACTCAGTTTGTGAACTGAGAAGCCTAAACCTTGCTTTCCCTCCTCTCTAATCTTGAGCAGTACAGAGGCTTCAGAGAAGTTCTACAGAACAGTTACCTTGTAGCTGTTCACACTTTCTGAGGTGGAGATACCTGGCTTTCTGAAGTGGGCTGGAAATCCTCATTTGTAGTTCTTCGTTTTTACCAGTTGTTTGCTCCTAGAGACACTTAACACTTAATTTCAAAAGTCTTCAGCAAATGTTTATAGGAACTAGTTTAAGCAGCTCTAGGAATAATGACTTGTATTTCCTTTCAGTATTGAAACATATGCTTGCAATCTCCAGTTCTTACTTTATGAGATCAACTCTGCATTCCTCCTGTGCATCACTACAGTTGACTTCTACTAATTTTTTTTTTTTTTTTTTCATGTTGGGGTAGTATGGTAACCAAATGTTTAAATTTAAAATAAATTTGAACATTAAGCTTGTGTTTTAGGGTGAATACTGGGTGGTGGTACAAGAAAAGTGACGTATTTTTTTTCCTAGCTTGTTTTTTATTCTATGAGATGGCCTAGAGGAGCCTTGGTGTGTGGTTGCAAAAGGCTCTGGTTGGTATCTTCAGTTGCCTTGATTGTTAGTAATCATCTACTACTTGACTTGAAGCACTTGCAGCTCTACCAGATACCCTTGAGTTCTGATATGGGGCTTAATTAGTAACCATGTAAACCATCTCCAGAGCATTTGTAAGTTTATGGAATAGAAAGGGGGAGGTAGATGGAGCTTCTAAATGAAGCAGAGCTAAGGAGACTGGGTGAAGGAGTCAAGTTCTATAATCAGACTTGCAGAAGATTTATGATGCCTGTAGTAAGGGAATAATATCTGTCTCTTCTCTGTTTTTTAGTTTTTTGTTGTTTTTTTTCTTCCTCATGATCTCTGTGTAAAGATGGTGGGTATCAGTGTGCTGCTTTCACAGGCATCCTTCCTGATCCTTGTTCTGGCTTTGTAAGGGACTGTGGAGAGCAGAGGTTGCTAGGAGAGAGAGGTATCATGTGTTGTAACAGTAGTCCTTGATTTTGCTGCATCTGTAGCTGCTTCTACAGGAAGCATACAGCAGCTGCAGTATGGTGGCTGCAAAGTATGTGAAGAAAGACACTTTCTGCATATTGGGGAGATGGATTCAGTTTTGGCTTTTGGAATAAATAATTCAACTTAGGGAGGGGGTGCTTTGTGTCAAATCAGGCTAGATAATTGTCCCTATTAATCCTTTTGTAATATGAAATGGTTCTTACTGGAAAATTTTGTTATAGTAAAGATACTTTCAGAGAGGACCATTAACAAGATGGTATGTTCAAACACAGGGGTGTTTGCTGAAAGAGGGAAAAGCTTTTGGTCAGAATTACAAGCTAGCTGCAGCTTCCCTGTTTGGTCCAGTTTGGTAGAGAGGGGAGTGATGCTGATCATTAATTGCTGTCTTGTTGAGAGAATGTTCTCGAGGCACTTCTTCTGTTGATGTCATTTTGTATAAGTTCAAAAACCTGCATGTCCTGTTTTCTTCTTCCATTGTTTTTCCATATATAGTTGGCCAAATCTGTTTTGTCTATTGTAATTAGTTAAGTAAGGTATTCCCCACAAAATCTCCAGAAATTCCAGAGCCCTTACCACAAAGGGAGTTTTGTTCAGTTGTGTTCTGTTTTTTGTTCACTTGTCTTGTGTTATTTTTTCTTAATGTCTGTGGAAAAGTGAATTAACATCTGTGAATGTCTTGATGCCAAGGGAATGTAGAACAGGCTGCTAATTCCAGTATTAAAGAGTCTTCAGGTAGGGGAAAAACACTGAAAAACTGGTTGCTGTTCTGTGCAGGTCTAATTACAACAGCACATTAGCAGTGGCCTCTCTGACTACTGCAAAGTTTTGGTGTCTTGATTCATTCACAGTTACCAGAAAAGGTAAAATGCAACCTGTGTCTGTTGAAATCTTTTTTTGACTAATGGGAAAGACAGATGTGGTAAGGCTTGAATTTAAACATTTTTGTATCCTTGAGGAGAGTATCCTACTTAGATCCAAAACCTACGCTGATTGTTATGTATGGATTTTATGCTCTGGATGTATCCAAGACTCACTAAGGTGATGTGTTGTGGTACAGAAAGGAGTTTTGTATCTGGTTCTGAATAATTTTCTGGGGAGAGCAAAACTTGGATGTGAGCGAGTTGGACAGAGTTTCCAGCATGCACTTTACTGGGGATGAAGGGCCATGAAAACCTCTTCTGAGTTGTTTGCCAGAGGTAGAGGCAGTCAGGCAACACCTGATTATGTTACCTGATTGCCTCTACAGCCAGATTCTAGGGATTTCTTTGACCTGGTTTCTGCAGAATTGTGTTGCTCTAGGGGTACATCTGTCTAAACATTGTCTAGTAAAAAACCCACACCTGTACAGCCTTTCCCTACTTAGAAAAAGGACAATAAAATAGATTAAAGTCTAAAAATAACATACTGCTTTGTTCCTGCTTTCCTAGTTGTAATCTTTTTTTTCAATTTATTATAAACAAGTAGAGGAGGTTTTCCCCAAATTTAATGAAGCAAACAGCCATAAAAGCCAGTAGAAAATCCAAGTATGTGATTAGGGTGTGTCATCAGTGGAAGAAAAAGGAAGAGATATGTGTGTTGCTGTAAACAACAATTAAGTTTTTAGGAACAGGAGGCAATCACCAGTTTGAGTTAGAATTTGGTACCCTTTATGTGGCACCTGTATCGAAACTGTACGTTTCTTTGTGTTAACCTTGGTTAACTGGTATTTTTTTTTTTTTTTTTTTTTTTTGACCCAAAAAAGTCAACAGCTTGAGTCAACATCTATGTAGAATTTTAATTGCATATTGGGATTTCAATTCCATGTTGGACTAGTGTAGTTAAATTTACTTTTCTTGGCTTTGCTGGATTTCTGCACTGAAAAGATGCTCTGGGTTGTGTGCAGTGTAATAGTATTCCCCATGAAGTGAAAAGGAAGGTGGCACTGGGTAGTAGGGCTGAGTGCAGAGAGGGGAAAGAACAGAAAGGCAGTAATTAAAAGTTACAATATGTAAATATAATACACAAGTATAATAATATCCTATAATATTAGGGCCTTAAGATCTGTAGGTGCAGATGGGAAAATATAGAATGTGTGCAGAAGGAGGTGGGAGATAAAAGTATGGGAATCTTTGGCTGAGTATTCTCTTGTAATACAATAGAGATACTTTAACTGTGGCAGCAGCACCATCACTCTTCTCCCCCAGAATACTTTTTTCAGAGTTGTCTTCTTACTTTGCTAATAATAGTGTTGGAGCAGACTTGTCCTTAGGTGACTTCTTTTGGAAATTTAAAACTCCCCTTAATGCCTGTTGGGTGGGTTTGGTTGTGGGTTTGGGTTTTGTTGTGTTTGTTTGGTTTTTTTTCTTCTCTTTCTTTCTTTCTTTTCTTTGAGTAACTTGAGAATGCTGAATGGTGCATGCAGTGAAAATGTAAACTAAATCCCAGTATGGCAGACAAGCTCAGGAAGTAGTTAGGCTTGATTAGAAATGGTTTTGTTTTTTTCTGTTTGCATTCTTTGCTAGCTCAAACTTGAATGAGTTTCTTTTCTTGAATGAGTTGATTAGATCAGTTTGTTTATTTAAAAAGCACTTTTTGTCTGTTAAAGTGTTTGGTAAATGCAGTGATGGTGGAGTTCAAAAGGCCACACTTGCACCTTTTCTGTGCTGCACATGCATCTCCCTCATTGACAGCAGCAGTGGGGTGGTTTGCTTTGATGGGAGTAACTTGGCTGACCCATAAGCTATGCAGGACAGGTCAGTCTAGCAGCCTATTCTGTTGACTCCTTTCTTTCCTCCCTCCCAGCCTTTTGCTGTGTTTCTTTGTCTCAGTGTATTATTTCTGAGACACACCACAACCATGTTCTGACCCCCCGTTTGCTCAGGAAGAACAGACACTGAATTTGATTGAACAGTTGCCCAAGACTTGGTTAGGTTTCTTCTAGCTGAGGTGTTCAGGATGCTTGGGATGATTAACTTGCTGTAACTCTCCATTGTATTACTTCATTCTAATCCTTCTTACTGTTTGATATTTTATTTCCTCCCCTCCCTATTAATATTTTCCTGAAACGCCTTGTTTCCCAACACGAGTGACTTGGCAGCTTCATGCAGGAAGTGCAGGTTGCTGCTAGGTGGAGGGTTAGGACAGTGTAAAGGAAGGGAACTTAGGACATGTTTTCCTGTTCTTGTTGGTACAACTCACCTGTTTCAACAGATGGATGAGGTAGTTGATACACTGCTAAATATTAAGGACCATTTTTTTCCTTGCTTGTTTTTAACAGCTAGGGTGTCAGGGGCAGCTACCCTGTCACTCAGGCTGCAGTAATTTGTGCTGAGGGCCAGGCATCAATAGGGCTATTTGTTCTGCTCTCCCCCCAGTGTGGGGTATCATTTGATATCACTTCAGGTACTGTGATTAGGTGGCTTAGCTGAAGGGCAAACATTTATTTCTCCCTCATGACTAGTGCAATCATAAAATTCTCATAAAATCTGTACCACCTGCATATTGCAAGGTTATACAAAGCTTATCTATAAAGTGAAAACTGAATTCGTGTCTGACTATCATGGGAGAAGCAGCAAGCAGGAGAAAATGTGTAATGAGTCCCTGAAAGTCTGATGCAAAGTCTGACGTGAGCTCAGTGCTAAAGAAAACAAGTATTGTGGTGGTGCTTGCTTCCAAATAATGGTTTAAAGGTATTGAACAGTGTCAAGCCAGGTGGTATGCCAGAAATTCTGTATTCATGTAGAGAAATAAAAGGATTGTTCTTAAGGGATTCCTGTGCTAACTAAAAGAGTATTGTTCCGATTTTTAAATTTTTCCTTGCACTTTATGTGAGCAGTTGCTAAACTTCCTCTGTACTGGCAGGAAATGTTGCTTTCCTCACTTTGTTCTGCATTATTTTATCCACCTTATACAGAACAAAATTGGGTTGGAAAACAACATGTGCATACAATATTACTGTGTACTTCATTCAAGAGCTGCTGAATTTTCCATTTCATCTCCCCCGTCCCTTCACAGGGGATGTCAGCAAGCTGACACCCTGGATGAGGAGACCTTCAAAAATGGCTTGTGATGAAGATCCTAAAGGTAAGCTCTGTGCCTGGGTAACATGGTGGGCATATTTTTACTGAGTTTATTAGTTCTCAGAAGAAGGAACTCCCCTGAGCTGTCTTTCCTGAGCTGTGAAGGTGACACCTTTTTTGTCTGCCTCCTTTCCAGGAAGTGCATTGTCTGAATAGAAAACCATTATTTTCTGTTTTAGTCCCTTAGTCTAGAGTTGGAACTGAAGGGGTTGTGGAATGTAAAGTTTGAATAAAAAATGTCTCAATAATTGTTTTAGTTGGTGTATACTGTGTACAGCTCCAGTGTGCTAATGCAGAAATAATTTAATATCAGCAAAATAGTTCCATAGTTTGTATTCAGTACCAGTGAAACTTGTTAATTAATATTTGCATGTCAGTGCATTCGAGTAGGGCTTGAGTAGCAGTTTGGTGTCATTTAACCTCTCTCACTCCCATTGACTGAAATTTAGGTAGAAGGCACTGTTTTCAGGTGTCACTGACACACTCTTGTGAATTCACTACTACTAGGTTGTGTTGAGTAACTACAATGGTGGTAGAAAGTTTGGCACACTCACAGCTCTGTTTGATAAGTTCTTGATAGTTCTTTAGGCTCATCAAAAGACAAGGAATTAAATAACCAGGTTTTACTGTACTAAGACATTCAGGCACCTTTCTCTCAAGAAGTAGTTGACTTCACATGTTAATCTTCTTAGGTGGTGATTGGTTGTGGTGTGTGTAATTGTTTGCAACAAATAATACAGTAATAATTGTAGGGAAGGATTTATTACCAGTCTTGGAGAGTTTTCCCTCATGGTGTTTATGATTGGAAGCTCTTGAGTTTTATGTGGACAAAGTTAAACCAAATGTGGGTTTTCTTGTTCTGCCTGCCTATCACCTGCCTTTTCAAGATACATACACTGACAACAGAGTGCAGTGGACAGGCAGGTGACTTTGTACAGTGCTTAGAAAAATACTATGGAGTTTTTGCATACCGCAGTTCGTGAGACTGTGGGGTGAGGAAGATGAGAGGGTGGAAGAAGGGGCGGATTTCCTTCTGGAACTTAAAAAATTGGTTCACAAAGTACCTTGGTTTCTACCAATACATCTTGCATGTGTGAAGACAAGTTGGTAATCAACTAGATAAAAATCTTTTCTAGTTACACTGGGCAGCTGCAGAACTAGATGTCAGAGTAACACTTTGCCTCTAGATAAAACCAGTTAATGCCTGCTGTTTAGAATAATAACAGTAATAACAGCTGACGTGAACCTGCTCATTTGGGAAAGCAGACACTGCAGTGATGTTTCCCAGGCACTGTGTTTGGACAGACTGATTCTTCAGATTCTCACACAGAAGCTTATTGTAACAGCGTGTGAGCTGAGGTGGTAACAGAAGAATACACCTCTTTCTGTACTTCTAAACAATTCCACTAACATTTGAGCTTGTTTTTATTAAAAAATTCTCCTATTTCTTCCACTGGCACCAGCTCTTACACAGATTTTATAAGTGATGTAGCAAGAGATAGAGACTTGAAAAAACCTCATTGATGCAAGCAAATGTTTTTTTCTGAAGGGGAATATCAAGATTATGGATTTGCCCACATTGTGTTTAATGTGTGGAAGCTCTCTAGTTCAGGAGGCCTGCATGGTAGCTTTATCTTACAACAGAGAAGTTTAGAAGGCACTTTTGGAAAATAAAAGGCCAGTATCAAACATCAAGCTGTGAAGAAATAAATGTAAGCTTTGATCATGGTTTCATAACCAAGTACCTGGATTGATGCCAGTCATATATTGGCCTAACCACCAAAGATTATTTTCTTTTTGGATTTCAGCAAGTAATATTAAAATAATAGCTGTAGTAACTACTTTGGAGAAGAAAAATTCTTGCAGATAATCTTCCTGGAGACGTAACCAGCAAGCTGTTTTTCCCAGGATATATTAGGACAAGAGTTGTGTGCACACACCCCTGTGTTTCTGTCATGCCAGCAATTTCTTTTATTTCATTTCACAGCCATTCCCACAGCTTTGTCTCCTTATTGGCACTTGCAGTTACGGTTTAACCCAAACAGTTGTCTCATAGTGGGGTGTTAAGGAAGTGCTTGCTTTTCTTGGTGAGAAAGAAAACCTTTCTTGGTGTAAGGTTAAGGCTGGGGTCTCCAAGCACTTGGCTTTGGACAATGTTTCTCCAGGACATAGACTCCTCATTACATCATCTCAGCAGCCCAGTGACTGTGAATGTGTTTTGAGAGACACAAGTTTCTGTATCCTTGTTGCTATTGTTTGAGTGTTCTGTAACAATTGGAAATGGGTTTTTTTGCAGTCCTAGTATGGTTCTGGATGCCAGTAAGAGCATTGTTCATTATCTGTTCTCAAACTGCTGTGCTCTCCTGTGAGGATCTCACTTGTAAGAGCAGCCGTGTTTGATAGTCCGATAGTTTTTTTGGGTTTTTTTAAATACTTGCAGAGAAAGGGCTACCCAATTAAAAACAACTTTGTAGACAGAATTCTTCCTTTGAATTAACTACTTTCTATCTTGTCTTGCAAAAGATGTGAAGGCTCTTAATGTTTCATGTGATACATGTGTCTGCCTCTGTGCATGGTTTTGTTTTTTTTTCTCTTTTGCAGCCTGTTTTTTTCATCGTTTTGTCTGAGTGGGACTATTTTCAGTTGAACTAAAAGTTTTGGTAGCAATAGTGCATTGATGGAAGTGGTGTTAAGCAGTGGAAATGCTTACAGAGGTGCATCTGTTCTCTTCTGGATTTGGGCTATTCTTTTGCATGTAACACAAAGATGTAAATATAAAAAAATCTTAAGGCATTTAAGGTAACTGACAAAAGAAACACCATGGCAACAACTGCCTACAGTATTTCCAAGTAAGGAATCAGTCAAGTGAATCAGTAGTGCAATAGTGTGAAAAGTGTGGGCCAGTATTTTCAGTGGTAATGATTCTGAAGCAGGTGGCATCTGTGACATGTGATGGGCTCACCTGTGTGCTGTGGCAGTGTAACCCTGTGCTGAACTGCCCAAAGGGATGGATCTAGCTGAAAACATCTCCCCTCCCATGCCCAGAAAAAGAAGGCACAGTGTGAGCTGACTGGTTGAAGTGCATGTATGAGTTCTGTTTGAAAACTTTGCTATGTTTCATTTTGACATCTTCAGACAAGCAGTGTGTTCTTTTGGCATATATAGTTTTAGCAATTTTATTCTAACATGCCAATTCAGAAATGATTTGGTAAAGAACAAATACAAGTGCTGTGAGAGCAGTCAGGATTTTCTAGAACAGCAGAACAATGGCTGGGAACAGGAATAGATAAATATAGATAAATATCTATAACATCCTTGAGATACTACAGAATCAAGTTTCTGAACTGATTAGAAGTGATGATCAGCTCATTCCATCACTGATCCACTTGTCTAAACCGTTGAAACACTGTAAAAATTACATGCTGTACACACAGCATGCAGGCTTATCAGGTCTGAGCTCTCGTAACGATGTGTGTGTCAGTGGGAGAAGCAGCATGCCACCCAGCACCCTTGTCAAATCCAAGTAATCATAATTAGTGTTCAGTTTGCCTGGTTTGTTTTAGCAGTTGTTCTGTTTAGGCCTTGCAGGTAAAGTTGAATCAAAATTCAGTGAAGTATCCTGTTGCCTGAGGTGGTTTTCCAGGTGTAGGTGAACTGTGAGATTTATGCTGGCTTGACTTTAGGTACTGGTGGGGCTGATTCTGGGTTTCATTCGCAGTGTCTGAGCCTGGCTCTTGTTTTGCTTGTGTTTTGGATGACACATCGTCATCTGCTTTGCTTTTCTCCTCTTGCTCTTTCCCTCCATGTTAGTAATCAAGGAGAACTGCAGCTCTTTCCTGCTCAGCACTCAGAGGCAGCTTTGAGGCCTGAAATATGGAATATATCTGGTGCTGTCATGCTATGGGAGGCTGTTTAATGGCAAGTCATTAAGTAGGAAAAAAACTTAGATTGCATAAACCTGAACTGTAAGTATGACATTTTGTCTGCATTATCTTTGTCAGGGCATCTGAGTGTTAGTACAGTTTTGGTAGAGCTTTAAATAGAACGCAATCATTTTTGGTGTGTCTGGGGAAGATCAAGCAGAGAGCTCTTGTCCTCTTCCTGCTGTGGTGACCAGCTGTTTTTATCCACATCTCAGCCAAAGAGGCTGAAGTACCATCAGTGGGAGTAAATATCTTGAGGATCAGATACTTAGGCTGAGTAATCTGAGGCAGGGCTGTATGGAACCTAGCCCAGTGAGGCTGCAGCCTCCTTAGTACTATGTCTGAAATTGATTTTAGTATAAAAAGCCTATGTACCAAGCATCACAGTTTGTCTCAATAAAATCTTGCTGAAATTGAGACTTCAGGTGACTTCTGTGGCAGAAGACACTTTTAATAGGCTCAAGAAGAAAGGCCTAATTTACTTAGGACATCTACAAAACATCTTTGCCTGATAAACTCTTAAAGGTGAGGGTGTTTTTAGAATTTGTATACTTTGTAAATATGAAAGTTTTTGAATGGTTACAAAGTTCTATAGAAACTGCAAAAATTACAAAAATTACTGTTAGTTTTGTTGTTTGCTTGTTTGTTGTTGTTCTTTATTTATTTATTTTTTAAAAGTAGAATATTTGGAAACCTGCCACAGTTGTCCAGATGTTTATGTTTACTTTTTGGAAGCCCGAAGTAGCAGGTTCTGGTGTTTTTAAGTAGAGCTGTGTAGCTGCTACTGGTAACTGCTGAGTGTCCTCTTCATATTTAGTATTGCTGTGCTGACCCTGTAAGCTGGTGATACCTACGTAGGTCTTGCATTTTTTCCCCAAAGACAGTTGGCTCAAAAATGAGAGGGTGTCTTTGTGTTCTCTTGTTGGATACCGTGTTTTACCAGAGTTTTAGAGCAGTGCTGTCAGCTGAGGGTGTATTTTCCCAGTGACACTTGCTGACAGGAAGCGCAGTGGCTGCCTTGTTACACTGATGGCAAATCTGGGAACAGACATTGCTGTATTTGATTTCACGTTGAGTCAAATAACCATCTAAAATGCCTCTTTTCCTTTTTTCTCTTTTTTTTTTTCCCTTCAATTTCTCAGATGTGGTAGACTGGGGAATCAGACAGTTGTGCTGTTCAGAAGTTACAGTGTGCTTAGTGGTTAATGAACGTGTTCTTTCCTCTCTTTCTCCAGCGCTGTGTGGTGCTGCGGTTTTTGAAGTCCCCCCCAAACCAGAACAAGGTAAGATTCAACTTGTGCTGTTGATAAAAGCCATCAGGGAATCTCATGATCAGTCTGAGAGAAATGGGAAACCCATGACTGACAGGAGTTAGAACAAGGGGATGTTATGCTACGTGCCTGTATCTCAGGAGTTTTGGCAGCAGGAAGAAATTTGAGGTTCTCTTGGGTAACTAAGATGATGTGGCTGCTGATAGAGACCTTTGTGTGGGACAGGCTGTAAGGCTGCACCGTGTAGCAGGGACAGCTGAGGCAGTGCTGAGGCCGTGTTAATGGGGCACATCAGTGCACAGGCATGAGGTGGTGCTGAGGCAGACATGCTAGTTGTACTGACTGGCTTGATGGGACAGAAAAGGAATAGGACTGTTATCATGATAAAGGTCTACCTGTTCAATAGCTAAAAAGCTGTGGAATTTGGACAAAAAAATGGAATATTAACAGAATAGGCTTTGTCAGTGGGTGGTTTTAGTGTCCTGTCTGTTGAAAAAAGAACATGGTGGGACACAGTCTGCCTGTTTCTAGGACTGTGGCAGCAGGTTTTTCTGCACTGAAGCAAGTTACCTCAGATTTGCTTTGGCAGGGATGAGAATGAGCAAGAATCAAAGGTGGAAGGTAAAAGTGTCAACACAGTAAGGGAAAAAAAAAAAAAGACTGCAAGAGGCAGGAGGTTCCAATTCTGCCATTTCCTCAACACTGAGCAGTCTTTAGGGTGTGTTACCTGAAAGATCCAGGGAATGGCTTGAGTTGCAGCAGCTTGTGAGCCACAGCTGTGTGAGGCTCAGTGGCAGACTTGTGATCAGAAAGAAATTTTTTAAAAAAGCATTACAGCTAAACTGAGAGCTGGGGGGAGTGCCTAACTTAGGAAAAAAGGAAAAAAAGAAACAAGGATGGATGTACAGTAGGCATACAGGAAGGGCATTTTGCTTTAAATCAGGAAGATGAATGTGAAATGCATTCAGCCTAACAAGGAACAAAAGAGAAATTTCTGAAGTAGATCAGAGGAAGGTAAAACCCCTGGTCATGGTGCATGTGGATGGCCTTTGTGCAGCTATTTTACTTGAAAAAAAAGTCTGGTAAACTAAGGTGTGATTTAACTAAATTTTTGATCTGCTCATAGTGGCAGGATTTCAAAATTGTATCTGGTATTCTGTACTAGTCTGAGATAATAATGATTAAAGTTCTTATGAGAACAGGGAGGAACCCAGTGGACTGGGAGAAAGGGAATCAATGTCTATCTCAGTATTTAATATAACAGGGGAGAATTTGGGCATAAGTTTAGTAAAAAACCAGTCTTCTGCCATTTATTTAAGAAAACAAAACAGAGTACATCCTTCTTCCCTCCCCCCCNCTGCTACTGGTAACTGCTGAGTGTCCTCTTCATACTTAGTATTGCTGTGCTGACCCTGTAAGCTGGTGATACCTACGTAGATCTTGCATTTTTTCCCCAAAGACAGTTGGCTCAAAAATGAGAGGGTGTCTTTGTGTTCTCTTGTTGGATACCGTGTTTTACCAGAGTTTTAGAGCAGTGCTGTCAGCTGAGGGTGTATTTTCCCAGTGACACTTGCTGACAGGAAGCGCAGTGGCGGCCTTGTTACACTGATGGCAAATCTGGGAACAGACATTGCTGCATAGTAATTGTTCTTAAAAAATGGACAGAGTCTGACAAGGTCACAAAGGAAGCCAGGAACTGACTTTTAAGTTACCCACCACAGCACTGAAGTTGATAATACTTCTGTGGACTGCCCTGGCATGTATGTAGTTTTTTGGATTGGCACAGTGAAACACAAGAAGAAAATGAAAAAAATCTCTGGGACATGGTGTTCTGTTAGTATTTGAACACTGCTCAGTTTCTTGAACGATTTTTCCCTGCATAATCAGATTAGTAAAACTGCTCAGAACCCAACCAAGCACAGAGCTCGCATTTCTGTGTGCTGCAGCTGATGAAACACCAAGAATTTGGCTTTTAGAAGCTGTTAGCAAAACTGCCACTCAGAGTTGCCCCAGCCATAACGCTGCTTCCGTTACTATTGTGAGAGCAAAGAGGCTGCCTGGGGATGCACACAGTGCTGGGCAGTGCTGTGCAGAGGGTGTGAGCTCCTGCTCTGGGCTGATGAGTGCACACTGCCAGAGCAGGCTCCCCTGCCACATTCCTGCATTCTGCACTTGTGATTGTGTGGACTTTGTGAGACACAGTTCTTTTGGCTTTATTCTCTAAATAGAAGTTTATGTAATTTAATTATATTTAATTATTCTGGTGACTGACTTTTTTTAAAAAAAGTATTAGTTTTTCTTGGAGCAGGAGAGGAAAATTAAATATTTAATCTTCAGATTTTTACACAGGTCTGTCAGAATCAGAGTTTTGGGACAAACTTGGATGTAGCAACATGACAACTGTAGAGGAGAAAACAATGTTAGGTGTCATCTGTGTTCCTGACAAGGGCCAGATGAGTTGTATATGGAGTGTTACGTATCTGTGTGGGACATGGTGGCTCTTCCAGTGTAAACAACTCTGAAAGAAGCAGTTAAAGTATTCTCTAGTAAGACACACACTGAAATTCAGATGGGACAAACATGTCTCAGTCTCTTCTGCTTAACCCCTTTGGAAAAAGTAAGGAAGTCTGGATGCTGGTTTAGTTATGCTGTTGGGATATGAATTACCAGATCATCAGAAGCTAAGCAAGGTGGTGTGACTGTAAATTTCAATCTTCTTAAAATTTGTTATTTTAATAGAAATAATAAAAAATGTAACTCTGGGGCTTGAGTAGAAAGTAAAGTGTCAGGACTTGATTTTAATTGCATATTGCTAATTTTAATGTCTTTTGTATGAATGAATTTTTTTTTGCCTTTTTATGTAAAGAACCTATTTGATGGGTTTTAGTGTTTTGCTAAATGAGCTGGCAGTAATGACAGGTTTTTCAAAAGCTTTTCTTCTCAGTGTTTTTTAATGTTGAAAGGTGATGCTCTAGTAGCCTGTTATTTGTCTCTTGTGAAGAGACTCCAGACTCTCTTTAAAGGATTCAGGGGGAGCTGTTCTGACAAACAGCTCCACATACTTTATGCCAGGTGTTGTAAAGAATAAATGCTGCTTTGGCCTTTATAGAATGATGGAAATGCTGCAGAAGTGCTTTGAAAGAATTGTGCTTTTTCCTGCTTGCTGCAGAGGATTGGGTTTCTTTGGTAGCAGGGTATGTGACTGAAGTAAGTGTGTAGTAATGTATGATACTGTACTAACTTTTCTTTCTCTAAAACATAACAGCACATTGCAGTATTGTGTATTGCTGTTTCTGGGAGATGAACACTGCTAGAGGAGGAGTATTAAACTTGGTGCACAGCCTCAGCACACTCTGTTACAGCAACAAACTAATATTAGGCCTACACAACTTGTGTAACTTTGTTAAGTAACAAACTGTTCCGGGTTGGAGAAAAATTACCTATTGTGACTGTAGTCTAAAACAAAGTTCATAAGATTGCCTGGCTATATTTACCTTTAAATATTTTTAATTTGTGTCAGGTGTGGTCTTTCCCCTCTCTCTGGATTTTATCACTGTATGAGTGTTGTCCTCTGAGTGTTGCACTTTCTCTTACTCTGCTCTGTTTATTTTTTTCCTGCTTGTGTTGTTTTTCCTCTCCGATTTTCTGCCTGAGACATCAGTGTTGCACTTTCTCTTCCTCCACTGTTACTTAATCCCAAGAGTAAATCTGTATGGTTCAGTGCTTTGTGATGTACAGCTAATTAGCTTGGAGATTTTCTATTGTAACACTGAAATACTGGTGCAGGGAACCAGAGTGTGCTGGAGTGGTAGGAACAGGATAATTCTGTTGCAAAGCTTCTCACTTTGCTTCATTTCTATCTAGCTTGGTGGTTTTGTCTTGTAGAACTTTTTTGTTTCCCTGTAGACATATAACTTCACAGAAGATGAACATTATAGGAAGAGTTCTCATTGTCTGGGGCAGGAGTTAGCAAATTCTATACCTGTTCATGCAGAAGTTTGTCATGTGGCTCAATCTTTGCAGCCCTTTTCTTCCAGATCTCCAGGGAAAGTATTTGGTAACACCCCAAGCTTCTGCACTTTCCTTTGGCAAGATGGCATCTGTGTATCTCTTCTGAGTAGCACAGTTCTTCGGCCTGTTGTTTTAACAATAATGGTTAAAGTGTAGATCTTCAGTAACTTCTCCCTTTTCAGCCTTTTAAGTGTTTCCCCTGAAACTCTCCCAGCTACTTAGGTAGCAGCAGGAAACAAATGTAGCACATGTTTCATGTATCTCTTTAATTTCAGTGTACACTGACCTACCAAACTCAGGACAGGAGTTAAGCTACTCTGCTAAATCATTGACTAGTGTGTGTATGTATTCTTGAGTATTATCATTATTTCCTGGTTAAATTATCATGTTTCTGTCTTCTAGACTTCAGAGGAAATACTACACCATCTGCAAAACATCGTAGACTTTGGAAAACATGTCATGAAGCAGTTCTTTGGGGAGAACTATGTTCACCATGGGGTAAATGTTTTATTCTTAAAATAAGTGGCTTACGCACTGTAAATACTGAAGTGTTTTGGGGAACACTGAATGCCAGTGCAAGGAATTAACAGGGATTGCAGATGCTCCTGTGCAAGGTACACACACAAGGAGCATTTGAATCAGGGCAAGATCCTGCTCTGTGCTGAGGAGGGGATTGGATTGTACCCTGTGATTTGAGCTATGTTAAGCTGCTAATGAGAAGAGTGGTCATTTCTTTGCCCTGCATAGGGTGAAAGGTATGAGACAGATTTTTAGACTAACTGCAAGACAAGGGGACAGATCTTGTTCATTGTCTGGGTTTGTGTGCAGTCAGAGGTAACCCTTTTCCTTGGCACCTCAGGGCAGCAGGATCTGGTTCATTGAACATCAGCTACCCAAGAGGCAAGGAAGGTCTCACCTTTTCCTGGGACCTGAGTGACACAGTTCTGCCTTGGAAGGGTGGGATGTGAAGCATGGGATGGGATGAAATGGGACTCTGTCATTTGTTAAAAGGACAAAATAATACAAGTTTCTTTATGCACATTAAACTCCCTGGAAAGGCTCCTTTTTATGCATTTAAGTCAGGTCTTGGTTTTCATAGTGGAGTGAGCATTGCATGTGATTGCAGGTACAGGTCTTCATACAGACAGTTAATCAGAGGGAGATGCTGTACAGTTTAGCAGACTGTTAACATCCACTGAACTTTGGTATTCCATTTTAAGACCCCCAAACTGGATATTAATTTTTGTGTTGAAATGTTTTTTTTGTTTGTTTTCTAATAGGAAATTATTCAACTGCCTTTAGACTTCGTAAGACAGCTCTGTTTAAAAATCCAGCCAGAGAGGCCAGGTAAGTGCCAGGGATGGCATTAGAAGGGGGCCTCCCTCAAGCTGCAAAGCACTGTGCTTTACAATAAAGTAAAAAAGCATCAGACCTCAGAATACTGGGAAACTTTCTAAATATTTAGACAATGACAATTTGTTCTGTAAAAATATGGGTGTGTTATCACATCTATTAGTTTCATCAAACTGGGGAAAGGGATCCTGTGTAAGCCTGTGCTTGTTAATTCTTGAGTACTCTCTCACATTGCTGGACTGTGCAGTAGAGCTTTGGAAGGAAGGTGATTTCAGAAACAGCACACTAAATTGTCATGTTTTTAATGTTAGTATTTCACTTGGAGCTGAGCATCTCCCATCTTATGAGTGACACGGATCTCAAGTGGTGTGCAGCTTGTGCCACCTTCCTGCATCTCTCTCCCTGACAGCTGACACCTGGGCAGGTCCTTCCTCATGTATGTGAGGTACAGTGAACAGTGAGGTCTCAGCTCTAAAATGGGTAAAGAGATGTCCTTCATCATGTGTTCATCTTATATTCTCAAATGTTCTTGAGAATGGACAGAATCTCCTGCTTTAGCCAGGTTCCTTGAAGAAAAATGTGGTATCCAGGAAAAATGTAACTAATTCACATCTGGTGAGCACAGGACACTCTGTATTGCTGACTTCTCCTCACCTTTTTGGTGCCAGTGCCAGAAACCAGCAAGGAAAGTAAATAGTGTAGAACAAAAGGTACAAAATCAATGGTACTCTGGCAGAAGTGAATGTTAGAATTTAGTTTTATTTCTTAAAGGTAAATTTTGTGGGTCCACAGCTCCTGTGAGTTTCTTTAGAGGAAGAAACATGATGGTGAGGAGCTGTCCAAGAGATATTTCTTGTTTTACAACAGCAAATCTCACTGTTAATTTTTAACAGGATTTTTTTTTTAACCTCAAAGGAAATAATTTCCTTTAATATTGTTTTTCACATAAGCTTGTCTAATTTACAAAGGAACTACTCTCAATGCTTCAGATTTCCAGGTTGGTCTGATCTGACAAGTGCCTTGCAGCTGAACATGGATGTGCTATTGCTTGAGTTCAGAAAAAGAAAACAAAACCAGTATTTGGTTGGAAAAAGGTTTCTTGCTTATCCTAGTGAAGTGCTGCATGTAATTGCAGGCTGATGCCTCCTGAACCTTCCATTTCTGACATCTATTATTCATCCTATTTCAATGTGTTTCAGAATGGACATCCTTCTTAGCAATGAAAACTGTAACAGAAAGCATTCTGAATGTCTCTTTACTTAACATAGTTATTTGAAAATCCAGGAGTGTATGTTCCTGTTAAACTTGAATTAAAATCTTGCAGACTTTTGTCCCAAAGAATACGTGGGAGGTTCTTTAAAGGATTTATCTACATAGTGCCTCTTAATCTTAGTCTGAAACCATTTTGCCAATTTGTTTTTTTTTTTCAGGATTATACTAAAAAAGCACTATTTTAACGAGGTGGTCTTAGCAGAGAAAATTCTTTTGAGCTTGTGAGGAGGGGGAAGCTAACTTGTGTTCCTTCTGTGCTCCTTTTCCCCTATTTATTATTTTGATGTAAACACTGGAATGGCTGGGAAGAGACTAGGTACAGACTGGGCAGCTGAGCAAAACCACTTGCAGACTGTAGATTAGCACATTCTCCTGAACAGTTTATGATATTCCTGCCAGTTTTCACAGATTTCTCTTGACTGGACTGAGGGATGGTAGTTAGTGCAGTTGTAGTTATCAAACATGAGGTCACATCTTTGAATGTAGCAGTAAGTCTCTTTACCTGTGGATGGCCAGTTTGTGCCCTCCTTTGCTGTTTCAGGCCTCTCACCAATCCCTTTTTTGGGATGAGCAGGAAAGCAGCCACTAAAGGCAGCTCTTGAGGCACCCCCTGTGCCTGTGACAGTTTTGAGGAAACTGAAAAAGGGTGTTGGCAAGGGAGAGGGCAAACTTACACAAGTGCACAATTGGCTAAAGCCTCTAAATGGTGTTCTGTCCTTGTAAGTTTCTTCCCACCCCTCCACCTGGTGAACAACAGCTATATAAACATCCACACCCCTAATTTTTGTGTTTCTGTTGGTTTTTTTGTTTGTTTTTTCCAGAGTCTCGCTGCGATAAAGACATGGACACTCTGAGTGGTTATGCAATGTGCCTTCCTAATCTCACCAGACTGCAGACCTATCGTTTCGTGGAACCCCGGCCAATCCTCTGCATAGAGATTAAGGTACTGGACAGGAGAAGATCCTGCTGGGGGTTTGCTGAGAATGTTTAAGCACATGGTAACCAGAGCAGTTTCAAAGGCATGTAGTGGTGGGATAAGACAGAGTTCACTGCTTTCACTGTCACCCATAGGATGAAAGATTCCACCCTTCTTCCAGTTCTGGATCTTTCAAAACTTGGGAAATTCTCTGATAGTGCCAGGCTTTCTTACAGGCCACAGCAGTTTTGTCTGTCCTTATATCTTAAATGAGGACTCTAAATAATTGGGAATAATGTACAGTGTTTGATGTGGTTGGTTTGTTTGTTTGTTTTTTAAGTTTCCTTGCTTTCCTTCCATACTTGCATATGGTGTTCCCTTATATTTATATACAAAATACATTTATATTCATAATCTTTTGTGTCTGTTTGTTTTAGCCAAAGTGTGGCTTCCTTCCTTTTTCCAGCCATGTTTCACAGGAGATAAAGCACAAGGTGTGTCGTTACTGTATGCATCAGCATCTAAAGGTAATTTTTTTTCAATAGTCATCCTGCTTTCCTTTGGCTGTACTGCACTTTGCTATTAAGTCTCTGATATGGCTGAAGATAGGAGGTGGATACGTATTTGAGTTGCTGGGTGTGAATCTGCTTAGTGAGAGATGAAACAAGTTCTGTAGGAAGCTGGAAGCAAACAAAACCAATATTGGTCTAGAGGACTATGAACCCTGCTGATTTGGTAACTCCAATGTCAAATTGCCTTTCAAGTACAGCTCACCAAGTGCTCAGTGGCATTCCATGACTTACAACAGCATGTAACCCACACGGAAGCTATTTGACTAATGTCCAATTATGTCTGAAATTGTCTAGCTGTGCCTCATTGTAATTTAATGGGACCTTTCTCCATGCTTCCCATTTGTGAATGTGATACAGGTGACTTGAGCTGAACATGGCGAGGCAGACCCCTCGCAGTTGTGAAATGTGTGTTCAGAGGGTTTTAAATGTTGTAGGACTCCTGAAGAGAGAATGTCAGTGCTGCACACCTGACTGTTAAAGTAATTGGGAGTAGTTGTTCCAGACAAAGAGATTAACAGCAGTGGTTTGGGCTTTCAACAGGTAGCGAATGGAAAATGGAAGCGACCAAGTAAATACTGCCCATTGGATCTCTTCTCAGGGTAAGCAAGTCTGTGACTTGATTCTGTTTTTGCCAAACAGATTTCTTTCTCAGATTACTTTGACATGCACTGCAGTGTTACAGGTGATCAGTGCCTGCTTGTCTGACTCATACAGCTGTACACCTTGTTCAGGAATCAGAGCTGATTAATGCACTGGTGCCTTTTGCTACCTAACACAAAACTCAGAGCAATTTATTGTACTCAGATTTGAAGCTCTAATTGCAAACAGTCACTTTTTCTGTGCAGTGACTTCAGCCTGAGTAATGGGTGTGTCCGTTTCAGGTGCCCAGTTTTGATTCCATAGAGCCCTCCAGGCATGGCTGTAAACATCTAAAGGCTGTGATAAAACATTCTTGGATTTTTTTTTCCCCCCCCTAGAAATAAACAGAGAATGCACTTTGCTTTGAAGAGTTTGTTGCAGGAGGCACAGAACAACTTGAAAATATTTAAGGTAAGCAGTGAAATCTCTGCTTGCTTTTTTTGTCTTGGCTTTTAAGCAATTTCACTTGAGCATCTGAACAGTTGAGGTCCTACTTCAAACCTGCCTCATCAGCACCATCACTCTACCAATAAAAGCAAGCAAGGAAATTCTTACCTAGATTTCAAGTTAGGACAGATAAGTAATGTAGTCTGAAAGAATTGCCAAGGAACAGCTAATAGAAAATGACTTTTAAAGATGACTGAAGTTGGAAAACTGTGATTCTTCAGGCGGAAGAAGTTAAAGAACTCTGCATGTTGCTGCAAATACTTTGTTCAATGACTGTTGCAGCATTCATGTAAGCCAGAAGCACAGTGTGCCTCACTGAGGAAGTTGAAATAAGATTTTTTTACAATTTATTTCCAGTGCTAAACCAATAATTTGAATTACTTAAGCTGTATGAACTGCCCTACTTCTTCTGTTAGTACAGGGAAATAATAACACACCTTTTCTGTCCCTTTTTATAGCTCTCCATCTTCCTATTTGCCTTCTAAAAGAAGGTTGTCTCACATGGCTCTTTCTCCGTAATGATGTTATTCAGGAAGAAGCGATAGGAAAATGTCCTAAGCATCAGTTACTTTTATTATTCTGATTACTTAATATTTGATTAAGTTGGGAGATTAGGACTTGATTTAAATGGGCTTTTTGGTCCTAATTCAAAGGTGGTTACCTGTGGTGTCTGATAAAACTTAAGATCTGTAATTTAATTTATAAGAGATTAGGAACATGTGTATTTGTATGCAGGCTGTTAAACTAATAACACTTCTCTGTGTCATGTGTCTTAAAATATTAAATCTGATGCTTTGATTAACTGAGCATGAATAACTAGATTTCATGAAGTGCCTAAATATATATTTTTTTCTCATTTGCAGAATGGGGAACTAATTTATGGGTGTAAAGATGACCAGGACTGTGTCTCTGACTGGAACGAACTTGCTCGTCACTTAAAACCTTTCTTTTTTCCTTCCAATGGGTTGGTCAGTGGGCCACACTGTACAAGGACAATTGTTAAAGAACTGATCCACGTTATAACTATGACGCTACTAAGTAGTACAGATGCCTGCAGGGCAGGTGACATGAAGACAGTTCCCATTTCACAAGGAAGAAGCTACTGTGAAGCAAGTGCTTTTAATAAGGAGCTAGTAAGAAATGGTAAGAAATAATTTCTTGAGCACTGTCAGTAATTAGCTGTCACCCTGTAATGAGCCAGGTTTTTGCTTATCGCTGTCTGTTCAATCCCAAAGTGAGAATGGAAACAGTGGAGTTTTAGTGACATTAAAAATGAGCTGCATAACTGATAATTGTTTTTAGTATGACCTTGTAGTGACACTTTTAGCACTGTGCCTGCTGACAGGGATAAAAATAAAATTACAAGGTTGTAGAGGAAGAAAATGCCAAGAAGAGCTGATAACCATCAGTTATTTTAAAGGAATGGAGAATTTTTGTTTTATATGATGAAGTCTCTGGTTAGTTTGTTGCATGACACCTGTTCTTCCCTTGCCCTGCTTCTCCTCTCAGCCCTCCCCAGACAGGATGGATCTCATTTTCTGTTCCTCTGCTGCTGTTCTCCTGGCAAAAAGAGAGGCATAAATACTGGAGGGAAAAGGAGTGGGAAATGAGAGTTGGAAAACTATAAATCATGTAATTCCTCAATGCATAAGTTTTGTAATACTCTAGTTATTCAAGATGCTGCTAGTTATCCTAGTTACACAAACAGCATTTTTCTTACTTTGCCTTTGAGGAAGATCTTCTCTATTGCTGGTTGGTTTTACTGTATTTTGTTAGAGAAAGAGCTGTCTTAAAGAAGGGACAGTAAATACAAATCTGTTTATACTGTTTTAAAAAGACCCAATATTTGAAAGGCTAAATTACTTTCTGCCAGTAGTTCATGCTCTTGAAACTGAATTTTTGGTGGCTTTAAACATGAAAAATTTCTCTTGTACACTCAACCAAGCAGATCACCATGGAAGTGTATGTGTATGTTTGGGTTTGTTTATTTTTCAGTAATTTGTAGTGTTGTAGACCAGGTGTTCTATTCTGCATTCAAATATGTGCTGTTTAAATGTGCAGGTAGGTATGTGCACCTGGCACATCAGTGTGTGGAAACAGAAGTGGTTTGGGTTGGTTTTTTTTTTCCTTTTCCATTTTTTCCCCCTGTGGTTTGAAGAATATTTGGATTTGCTTTGTGAAACAAGCACGTAATGACAAAATGAAGCAAAGGTGACACCTCATGTTTGCCTTATTTGAAAATACATTTTTCTTCTAGGTAAACATAAATTGGAAAGCTCTGGCTTACCACGAGGTTGTCTCCTTTATAAAACCCTTCAGGCTCAGATGCTCGACATGCTGGACATCGAAGGACTCTATCCTTTGTACAGCAGAGTTGAGCAGTACTTGGAGGAATTTCCTGAAGAGAGGTAAGACTTGATGGCTTCTTCTTTCCAGTTCTGATTAAGAAGGGATGCAGACATGCTTGGCTCTATGCAGACGCAACCATTTTATCTCACTTATGCTGTATACAACCTTCCCTCATGGAATTGCATATTCTGCATTTCTCACTAACTCAAAATGCCAGATAACACAAATGTGTAATCTGTTTTATTGTTTAACAACATTTTAATGTAATTTTAAAGTAACACTTATGAGAAGTTCACAACAGGGTAAGAGACACAATGCCCCATTCCATAGTAGTAGATGTTGTATGTTTGAGGAAAGACACAGTAAAATGGATGGTTGGTTTCTCCAGCCTGTGTATTCAGTAATAACTACACCTTTACAGTAATTCTCCAGGTTTATATTGGCCTATCTAAACCTGCCTTATAAACCCCTGGGTTTGGCACTCAGCAGCAACCCAGCCTGCACCTGCAAGATCTCAGAAAGGTGTCAATCTGCTGCTGTCCAGCCTGCCCTTGTGTGACCAGTGGCTCCAAATGCTGTTTGTTACCCACATCACAAGTTGGTGATGCCCTCTCCCTGGAGGTGTTTAAGACCAGGTTGGATGAGGCCGTGTACAACCTGGTCTAGTGGGAGGTTTCCCTGCCCAGGCAGGGGGGTTGGATCTAAAAAAAAAAAAAAAAAAAAAAAAGTCATCAAATCATACTTGAGGGACAAGAATCTTTATCTGACCATATTTCTTTGTCTGGTGAAGAAATAGCAGACATTGCAATATGCTACATTTGTTCTTAATTAAAGCTTATAAATTGTAATAATAATTGCTAGGAAATAAAACCTTGACTCAGGCAGTACTTAGCCTGTAATGCTGCCGTTGCTCACAGGAGGGCACGCTGGCTTCACTTGCAAGACACGTCTGCTCCTTTGGCTCCCTGGGGCTCTGGTGGGAGTTGAAAGGGTGTCTCACAGGCAGTGGGGTTTGGCTTAAGTTCTCTTTAAATCACTTGCAGTGATTTGTGCTTACTTGTGTATTTATACTTTAAATAAATAAATAGAAAAGATATTGCTTTCTCTGTGGGGTACTTGCATGCTGCAAACCCTGCTTTGAGGGGTCAGGAGAAGTTGGGTATTTAACATGGGAAGGAAGGAGGCCAATAAAGGGACCCCTTGCTGGCATGCATGGTGGAGCTGGGGGCAAAGCAGGGCCCTGGCACTTCAGTGTGTGCACTCAAGGTTTTCTACAAAGCTTTTTGTGTGCTCCTGCAGACTTGTTTTTGCAAAAAATACTGTTCTTGTGGTGACACACAGGTGGCAGTGGATTAAGAAATCTTTTTTAAAACAAGATGCTCTGTTTAAGGTTCAATTTTAAGTGACATGAGGGTAACAGGGACTGGTCATGCTGTTAGATCTCTGAGCATTAACTTGTTGCTATGTTGATGGGTGTTACTGTTTTTTCTGAGTATCTGTGCTGCTGAAGAAGGATCTCACTGAAAATCAGTAAATCATCTTGGCTGACTGTAAATCTTCTTTTAAAATTTATTTAGAAGCATATTACAGATAGATGGACCTTACAATGAAGCATTTTATGAGAAGCTGCTGGATCTTTCCACTGATGATGATGGGACAGTAGCATTTGCATTAACAAAGGTACTTCTCCTGTGCATGTTATTGAAGCTTATTTAGTCTGTCAATTTTTGTGAAGACCTGGTGAACAGAAAGAGTTGAGAGGACTGTTGGCATCACAGCTGGCTTGGTCAAAGTTCTTAATTGTTCCAGGGTGTAACAATGAACATGTTTAGCACCAGATCTAGAGAGAAAAATCAAGCTGGCTGTTTTCCTTTCTTGACTGGGGGTGTATTTACATGAACTGGTGCTGCTTTAGCCTTCAAGGAAAGTAGCTGTAGGAAGTAAACATTCCATGTACAGGATACTATAAAATCCCTTGCTCCTGCTAACCAATTGTTACTAGCACCTTTTATAAAGAAAGGGATGCTTTACTAAGATAAGTACAAATATGCTAGAAAAATTAATGTTGCTTTTGTGTTGTGTAGGTGCAGCAGTACAGAATAGCAATGACTGCTAAGGACTGCTCCATCATGATTGCCCTTTCACCCTGTCTGCAAGATGAATGGTAAGAGAGAGCTGCTTGTCAGTGACTCCTGCTCAGTGAGAAATTTGACACATTTACACAGTTCTGTCAATTGAAGTAACTGTTAAAAAAAAAAGGGAGGTTTGGGGGCAGTGGTGTCCAAATATTTGGCTGTGAGCATAGTAATGATGTGGAGCTCTGGTTTAAGACAGTTAGAACAAATACCTGTTTCAGAAGTTTTAAGTTGATAAAAAGGGTTAAAATTTTATATCTACTCCCCTCTTGGAATTTCATTGACTGTTTGTAGTAGAGGCATGTGATTTTAACCAGGTACAGATTTTACATAGGAGAGATTTTTCAAGATGAATTGCCTTTAACTGCCTAATTGAAATAAAAACAAGGCAATAATCAAGAGGTGACATCTTTCACCATAAGAAAGGTGACTTTGTTGCAATATCATCCATTATAATCTGTGTCAGCAATAATAGTCTGCTCTTTGTAGGGGAGTTTGCTTACCAAAGCCTCAGGGTTTTTTTTTTAGAGACTGTTGTTTTCTCCCTTTTTCCTGTAGTTCTTGACTACAGTGTTCATGATGGAGATGACTTGTGCAATGGTTGACTTGTTATTACCAAGTCCTCCATCCTTCAGTATGCTTGGACACTAGTTCTGGTATAAAGTTTGTATTACCTTGAACCTCAGTAGTAGGAGCTGGAGTGGTTCTTCCTGCCTCTGCTGGTTCCATGGCCACTGCTTTACATGCACAGCCCCACGAAACAGACTGGGCTTAGTAAGTACAAAGACACAGTAACTGACAGTAATGTTTTGACTCAAACCAGGTGGAAGCTGAAAGGAAAACAACTGGAAGAGGTGCCAGCAAGTTCACTTTAGGGCTGGTTCAGCTGGAGCTGTAGTTTTCTAAAAGCTGCATTAGCTGAAGCTTATTTTGTTGACTCCCATGAAACTTCTACAGTAAGCATCAGAGTCACTTTTGTGAGGGGACTCAGCATACACAAATGACAAATGTTGGCTTCAGTGACTCAGATTTGCAATGTGGTTTTGTTTTCCAGCTCTGAGCAGAGACCTGTGGTACTAACATCCAAATCAAGATTCACCTTTTCTGTTTCTGTCCTGGACCTCGATCTAAAGCCGTATGAAAGCATTCCTCATCAGTACAAACTGGATGGCAAGATAGTAAACTATTATCTGAAGAATGTACAGGCCAAAGATGACCCAGTCATATCCAGTCTCTTCAAGGAGAATGAAGACTGCACATTAGTTCTCCATAAAGTGTAACCATTTCCTTAAAGTTATTTTTATTTGAACACATTAGAAAGTGAAAGATTAATGGAATACAATTATGGTGATTTTTTTTTTTTCTATTGTGTTCAGTGCATTTTTCAGCTGTGAATGTTTTTGCTTTAAGAAATGATTTCTAATTGGTATTGCCTTTTCAAAGACATGGAATAGCACTAAACCACACATTTGCTATATAACCTTAATGAATGTATTTAATATGACAGAACAGATAATGTGCCATACCTTGGAACTAGAGAACAGGTCAAATTACTACTAAAAGTTTACTTCCTTAGAATTGAAAGAGCACAGAAGTAAAGGTTTCCTGAAGTATTGCACTAATGTAGAAAGCCTAAGTACTAACAAGAGAGTTGCCTTGGAGCTTGTGCTTTCAGTCTCGCTCCTACCCACTAGGAAGAGGGAAGGCTCTGACAAAACCTAATGTAAAAACTTTAGCACTAAGTCCACAGAAAATACAACTGAATAGGCTACTCAAGTGTTACTGATGTCTGGAACTACCCTGTTACTGCAGAACACTTTGAAGTACTAATGCGTGAGATCCAGAAGGATCTAGAAGCACGGTGATCGCCTTCAATCTACCTAAAACTTCTGAAATGAAGTCAGAAGGGTTAAAGGTAAGCACCTGAGTTCTATGTGAAAGCTGGGCTCAAATCATCTTACTGGTCTTTTATTTTCTACACATTATATGCTGCTATTGAAGGTGAAACCACCGCTCACTCTTACCTGGTTTAAATTGAGGTATAAAAATATATTCTGAGTTTTACAGATTATTTCAGGTCTTTCAGATTGCACCAAATATTGGCATTTCTGCCATACCCCACATACTTTCAGGTATTTTCAAGATTTTCTTTCCAGAATCTGCAGGGGGTCAGTTTCTGAGGCTGAGTGCTGGAGCTCAGCTCCTGTCACTACTTCAGCCATTGAATGATGACTTTACTTCCTAAACACTGGTATCTGCAGCTGAAGTTTTGTGGGATGTTGCAGTAAAAGCCATCCTTGAGGAAGGCCCTGAGCTGGAGACTCAGAATATATTCATAAGTGAGGTTGGAGGGATTACATCCCCTGAAACGTGCAGAGAGATGGTTCTAAAGCCACAGTGACCTGCTGTTACCTGGACAGTGTGTGCTTACTGGTTATGTTTTTCACTGTAATCTAGGGTAGGACGTAAAAAATATTTCTATTTGGATCTCAGTGTAATAGTTGAATTGTTCCTTTTTACCTCAAATTCAAAAAGAAAAACCAGAAAACCCTGTATATTGGCACAGCTCAAGGAAAAAACATGAAATAAGAGAATAACACCACTTATACCAGTGATCTGTGGTGCCATCTCTGGGATTCCATTCCCAGGTGCTGGGGACAGGGTCCTGGGCTGCTCTCACTGAAATGGGATACTACAACAGTGCAATAAGCTGGTGGGTGACAGTGGTAATAACCCCTTCTTTCAAAGAAAACCTGAGGGGGGTGAGAGCTATTTTTAAATTCATAAATCCTCTAATTGTTGGATAAGGGAAGGCAGGAAGGACTGTTCACAGCTGGAAAGTTTTCATGGTTTTATGCTGTAACTTTACACACATTTCATATGCAAATAGAAGTGTATGTGCTGATCAGTTTCATTTTCATGCTAGAAAGAGCTAAAGATGAAATAAGGTTATACAAAACCAGCTAAAGCAGTAAATTGTTAGTGGATTAACTAGCAATGAATTTTGCCTGTCTACTGGATTCCAAACTTGAAATTAGTCTGCCTTATATCTAACAAGATGTTTCATTACACAGTTGCTGGTCATGAAAACTTAATCTCTGACATTGCTCAGCTGTAGATTCTGACAGGAACCAGTCTCATCTGTCAGCTTTTCCTGACCTGCCAGAACAGTAGGAAGGGCTATTTCAGTGATCAAATAGTAGATTATTAAAATTATGGTATTACAAACATCCAGTAGCTTTAGTTCTTGATTGATTTCTCTACCTAATTCACTATTGCTATAAAATACTTTGTCTAACATAAATGGAGCAGGCAGTTGTACTGCCTGCTGTGCATTTGAAAAGGAAGGCTCTGAATACTCTCCAGAGGCCACAGTTCTTATTTTTGGCCCTGTGTGAACTCCCTACACCCAAGAAGTATGTGACTTACAATTGTACAGGTATGGCTGTGATGGCTTGTGCAGAGCAGGAGCTCTCCTGCAAAATGCTGACAAATGAGCTACTGGTACAGCTGATGGCAGGGAAAGAAGATTACAAAACATCTTTCTAACCTGTTTTGTTTCTTCAGGGATGGAGGTATGAAATGAGATGTTTTTGTAATGTGTTCCTACTAGAATTTTCCCCTTGACATAGGAAATCAAAAGGAAGTACTGCAGCAAGCAGTAGTTAACTCTCTTTATGGAAGTGTACCTGTCCTTTTTTGGTTAGTTTTATGCTCAACACTTACAAGGTGGAAAAAACTCCTTCATACAGTTACAACTTTTTTTTTTTCAATATAGTCTGTCTTTGAAATCTACAAATTGTCTACTTTCACCCTAATTTAATGAGTAAACTATTTAACTCTTTGTTCTAGGAGTGTCTTACTGTTCTCTTGTCATTTTGAAATCACTGTACTTTTACAGAGCTGTGAAATGAAATGGATTTTTATGGACTTGGTTTTGACAGTGCATGATCTTTTAACACTTTCCAGGTATCTAGAAAATGTTAAGAAGATAAACCACTCTGGTACATTAATGATTCAGAAAGATAAATTATAATGAAATCACTCTGTACATGTAACTATTTTATTTGGCATTTTTGTATTTAAATGGCTGTATTTATTTTCATGTCATGACAATTTATATATAACGTGCCATAATTGTACAGATAGCATGTTTTATGAGTATGGTTTCTAAATGGAAAATAACTTAATGTTTATATTCAATAAAATTATAGACTGTGTAACACAATATCTTAATTAAAACTACTTTTGAAATTGCTACCTGGTGTAAGTCATGCTGGTATTAATTTTTCCAAGCCAACCACTTTGATCAGGCTCTCTATAGCTGTCTCAATCCCAAACAGATGCAGCAGGCTTCGGAAGCGGGTGGGGGCACTTTCAAAAGTTGTCAACTTCTGCTCCAAGACTGCAAGGAGAACAGAACAATTACCATTATTTTCAAATAGTGGTACTGTTACTGAAGGCAGCTGTCAGTGTTGCATCTAGGATAAAACAGACTTGCTTTTGAGAAGAGGAAGACATACTTGATTTGTAAACCCTTGTAATTCATACATGAGGTGAAGCTTAGCTGCTTGCTAAATCAGGATTTCTTTGTCTGGCTGGGGTCTCTAAGTGGATTTCCATTTTCTATAAAGAGATTTTGGGCACAAAAGAGGACAAGCATTCTACATGAAAGCTCAGAAAGGGGCTCTGAAGTGAATGGCTTTACCTTGCTCTGGTACTTTAGTCAGAAGGTCCAGAACAGGCGTAGTTCTCCCTTCTTCATCCATATATATCTTCCAAACAATCATTAATTCAAACCTGCATCATGGGCACAGACAAGTTAGTGAAGTGTTAACCAGTGTTGTTAAGGTTTCTTCACAGCTGAAAGTCCAGGGTTCAGGAGGTTCATGCTCATGATGCTCTGAAACAAAATTCACCTCCAGCAATGCACTGTACCTACCTCAATCAGAAATATTGACAACCAAGGAGAAGTGGTCATCTGATGACAAGGAAAAGGCCCAGTGGTACACCACAGTTTTGCTTGTCCTGTGACTGCCCACTTTCCATAGTGCAGTGGTAAAAAAAGAAAGATGGGAAAGAAAAGGAGAGCTAGCATCCCTCTGCCCGACCCTTACCGAGCATCCACCCGTTGGGGTCAGGAGTTGTGCTCAGAGATAGGATGAAAACAGAAAAACTTTTTCAGAAGTTTTGGATAAATAGTGATGTTGTAATTTTGGAATAAGGTTCACCCTGATACTGTTTGTGGCCTTTTTAGAATAACACACAGGCATAAATATACCCAAAGCCTAGATTCCTGCATGTGTTTGCTTTTAATTTAAAAAAAAAAAATAAAAAAAAAATCTTAGCCATCATTACTCCTTCAGAGTGTTTTTACAAGGCTAATTATTGTTAAAATATAAGCATATAATAAGGGATACAAATTATGTTTGTATACATAATTCATATATTATACTATATTTTATATTGTATTACTATATATATATATATTTCACACTGGGGCAAGATAACTACACCATACTAAGTGAACTCTTCTGCAAGGGAACAATTTTTCTAGCCAAATACACAGAAATCACACTCAAACAACATTCATAGTAATTCTGCTGCTTTGTAACATATCTGCATTTCATATTCCCTTCCAGCTCCTGCTTTTATGAGTATTCCTTATTGGAAGGAAGGTTATCCTATTCCAAAACCGATCTGCACAATGGGTCATTGCAGAGAAGAGGTTCCCTTTCTCAGTGTTGTTTGACTGATCCTGACCTTAAAGTTTCCTTACATGCAGATTCAAGGAGGTTTCTTCTGTATTTAAAAAACCAGACCTTTCAGAACATGTCTAGCAGGGAGCCCAAACAAACCCAGCATGTGTGGCTGAATAATAATAATAAAAACCAGCAGTACAATGATCTCCTCCCTCTTCTGATTTTGTTCTAAAACAATGGAAAAATACAGCTACAGTGCCTTTTGCTATCATGGTAACTAATTTTCTTGCCATTCGTTAATGGCAAGAAGACAAAAGAACTGTGCTCCGCCTCAGGGATTTGTGCTCGGGGCACCTCTGACCACAGCAGAGCAGATGAGCTGTCCCTGGCAGGCTACCACAGGCCCTGCCTGCAGGAAGGGACAAGCTCCTTCCCCAGGGGTGGAAAATCCTCTCTCAGATGAGAGGTGGCAGTGGCCCATCCTGTCACAGCAAGAGGGACATTGGGCTCAGCATCTGTCCTTCCCATTGCTCTGGCCCTCTACTGCAGAAAGAAAACCAAGGTGGAACCAATCTAGCCAGACCTGATGGCTTCTGATACTCAAGAGGGAGGATGCATCCCCCATTCCTAAACTGAGTTTAGACTATTCACTGTAGCAGGAGCTTCCAAAACCAAGAAAATAATATGTCTTTTTTTCTTGAAATACAAATAAATACAAATGAAAAGCCTGTGAGAGCCCTTTATTTTACTTACATGTAGCTTTTTAAAAGTGGGTAAATATGGCAGCAAGATTGACTGACCTAACAAGGCCACGTCAATGTGGCCTGTACGTATATTTCAGGTTTTTTTCTAGTATTTTTAAAGTGCAGCTATAGGCCTAAAACATAACTCATATCATCTAATCTCTGTATTTAGAGGCATTAGAGCAAAGAGTGCCCTAATGCTGGAGGAGGCTGCTGATCTAGATTGTCAACATGTATTTTACAATACTGTATCTGCATAGATCAAGAAATGAAATTAGTGGCTTACCCAGAAACCTTGGGGTTCCTTAGAATTATGTAGTCTCCCAGCAGTCCTTCTGGAAGGGTCACAATATCAGGATATTTGGCCTGTGAAAAAAGAGGTTAAAAAAAGGAGTATAAATCAGGGCAGGAAAATCAGAGCAGGCAAGGTTCTAGCTAGGGCTTTCCAGTTGCAGTGGATTTTAATATGCTGCCACTTTGAAGCAGCCTATTAAATGCAGCTTGCATTAATTGACTAAATGTTTAAAATTCTGACAGGCTTTTAAAGTTTTGATAGTTTGGTTTTTCCAGTATCATTTATAATGATACTGTGATAATGTGATTATTTAAGTTTGGTCGCCTCAGAAAGAAAAAACAGTATTATGGACCTGTACAAACAGGCCTTAAAAGCCCTTATGCAAGACGTTAAAATAAGATTTTATTTAATAACACATTGTAATACATCAGTTTCACAAAAAATACCTGAACTCCTTACCAGTACACTCTATTTTGCTACTCCTTTTGAGAAACTGATCACCAATTCAATACAGTGCTTTGAAAGCATAAAATGATAAAGGCTCTGAGGTACCAGAATGACCACTGGCATCAAATAAAATGGGACAACAGGAATCAATAGAATCATCAAAGTTGGAAAAGGTCTCTAAGATCATAAAGTCCAACCATCCACCCTACAACCCCTAACCACTAAACCATCCACTGTAGCATCACATCTACCATCTTTTAAACACTTCCAGGGATGCTGCCTCCACCACCTCCCTGGGCAGCCTGTTCCAATGTTTAACCACTCTTTCTGTGAGGAAATTTTTTAAAATACACAATCTGAAGCTCCCCTGGTGGAGCAACAGAACATAAAAAAACTACTACTATCAACTTCCACATTACTGGGAAGGAGAACTATTTTTAGCTACTAGAAATGCCAAGATTGATCATTGTTCCATTTCTTTGTTACTGCATCTAGTATTTTAGTGTCTTCAACACATATGTCTTGAATTACCTAAAATAGGTAACATTTCCTGCAAGTACTTTAAAAGCATGGGAAAGCAAAGCAGAACAGCAGTGGTGTATGTATTCTGCAGGAGATACACACTATGTGTGGTGCTGGGTCACCCAGAGAACGAGGAGACGCATATACAGCAAAACCTGAGGAAAAGCACAATTCCTGCATATTGCAGAAGAGAAGAAAGGGTGGGCACAGCCCGTTCCCGGGAAGCCTTCAGCACTGTTACTTGCGTGTACTGGGCTATGTACTGGATACAAAGCTGTGTTCCAAAAACTGCAGTTTATAAAGTGTGAAAAATATGTCAGCCACGCTCATTCCCCAGCGCTCCCGGGGCAAGCGGTCTGGCTGATGGAAAGGGAGCAGAAAGTCTTTGGAAAGCACTGGAGAGAATGAGTTGGGTTTTACAGAATTACGCCTCATCTGGCAGACTGGAATTGCTACCAGATGTGACCTTGCTCTGGTTTAGGAATTTATGACACACTGAAGGGGTTTGTGCAGAATGCCAAATGACATAAAACACATGGAATTCACCAGTTTTAATTTCTACAAAGTATCTAGGACTGTATTTACCATGGGGATAAAGGCCACGATCTATCCTGGGAACAAAGACACATAAGGGGCAACAACGTGCATGGCAACTTCAACATGAAACCGTGGCTGATCTAAGGACACTCACCCAGCAGAACAGGGATCTTTTTCCAGCTTTTCTCTCTGGGGAACTATGCTCCTCTTAAGAAAAATTACAACAAGTTTTTCAGGCTTTTCTTCTCAATTACCCATGTCTTTGATATTCACTGCATGCCTTCATTTGCCTCATATCAACAGGTCTCAGAGAATTGAGCCATCTCCTTACCTTCAGGGTGCAAAAACTAGAACTCAACTCGAGTTGAGTTCCTCATTAACAAGAGATCTCAAGTATATCATAGCTAAAATGTTTCATCTTCATCTGCCCAGACTGAGAACTTTGGTAATCACAAGAAAAAAAGAGATCTGATACATTAGATAAGAGTTGTAAAATGCATTCATGACTTGCTTGGCAGTTCCTGTGCAGCTGCTGTAATTGATGCATTTACCCCAGCCAGTCAGTGGTATTTTATGTTGTACACAGACCAGAAGTGTCTCAAAGTGCAACATTTTCTGTTGTCTAAAAGCTTCCCTGTACCCAAGAGGGAGCACGTAGTGAGCTCTGCACACAGGGAGCTGTTATTTGTGCCTTAAAGAAATGCCAAGGTTTTGGCAATCCATCTGCATTCTGTGAAATTCACAGGATCTGGAATAAAATCCATCTCCTGGAAAGGGGAGATCCTACCTTAGCAATCCACAAAACATACAAAAAGCCAAAACACAAATACCTGCATCTCTCTTCAGGTGTATTAACACAATAAAACTGGTGCCATAGGAGTGGCATGGAGCTGGACCTCACAGAGCTTGACCTTACCCAGGCCCCTGTAAGGAGGTGCCTGCCCAACTCACCCAAGGTGACTCCTCAGCAGAAGCAGGAAGCAAAACTATTGCATAAGTAAGCTGACAATTCAGGGAATAAACCCCAGAAAACACAGTCACACAATCTGCCTTTCATATTCATCAAATCACAGAATCCCAGACCGCTTTGGGTCGAAAGGGACCTTAAAGCTCATCTAGTTCCACACCCCCTGCCATGGGCAAGGACACCTCCCACTAGACCAGGTTGCTCCAAGCCCCATCCAACCTGGCCTTCAGCATCTCACAGGAGGGGGCAGCCACAAGTTCCCTGAGCAAGAGGAATAGTAATAACAACAGGAATAACAAAATACAATGTAATGTCTCTATCCTACAGGTACCTGTGGGGATCTGGTACGTAAATGAAAAGGCACATGCCCTGCAGAAGCTGCACCGGCCCTGACAGAACTGCGATGCCAAATTCCCTTTGCGGGTACTGGATTATCACCTCAGATTCTGTGCTGTGAAACAGTTTTTCAGGTTTTCTAAGGTAACAGAGTGACCTGATCCACTAAAAGATCCCTGGGAGAAGTCAGTAACTCCTACGGGATCTTGTAAAGTGGATACTGGGCAACTGAGAGACATCACAGCAAGCAGAGTGCTATCAGATGGGAAGGATCAGCTGCAATTGCATAAAGCAAAAGCTGACTTGAATCAAGAAATATCTTCCCTCAGATGACTTTTAAATGTCAGTTCATGATCAAAACCAAAAGCCCATGCTATTATTACTTCTGGATGGAAATAGTTTTTCCAGCTCCTTCAGGAGTCCAAGCAGGGAACTGTATGGGAACTTTTGTCTGCAACAGAAATAGTCTCAAATCACAAAGGGACAACCATCACGATGGAATACAGAGTCAGCCCTTTCTCCCATGACAGATTTTACACACACACAGAACCATCTGAGTGAATGAACTTGTAGTATCTGGTTTTAAACAACAGACATTATTCTACAGCTGTTTACAACTGCATTGCAATTTTCTGTGAACTAAAACTGTTCTAAAGAAAATGTTTTCAGTTACTCAGCTTGAGAGCCCTGACTAAGAATGCAAAGCAAAACTGGCAAGGCAGAAGCTATACTAAAAGCAGACACATGTGCTCTTAAACCACTTATGAATAGGCTACTATTCTCTTTGATGGAACAATAGGTCACGCTCCCAACTCATTTTGAACCTCTGACTGTAAGAAGGACTGTACATGCAGAGGGCTAAGCAAGTCATGCTAACTCTGAGTTCCTCCATAGGTGTAAGCTACTTCTTCATTTACCAGAGATGCTCCATTTAGGAGTCAAGTGATTTATTTGTATGCTTTGCTCCACTGAAGCCACACACACGGTGGTAGCATCAAGACCTTAAGTAACGACATCAGCACAACTTCAAAAACCAAATACAACCTATTTGCAACAATTATGACAATCCCAGATACTGCCGAATACCAAACAATGACCTGATGAGATTCCAGAAGCATTAAACAATCAAACCCACTGCCACCAGTCTGCAACCCACTGCCAACATTCAGATCCACCCCTGAAGCAGCCATGCAGTGGGAAGCCATTCCAGCACACCACCCCACACACTCCTGATGGGATAGCCCAAGCTCAGAGTAGCTGTGATCTCCACCAGCCTCCTTCTCTGGGTTTAGCAGCAGAGGAACATTTAGAAAGCCATCTAGCCAGAGTTACACCAGTACTGGTTACTGGTATTTAAAGCAATGCTGTGACTATTCCCTAACTCAGACCAACCCAGAACTAGGATCTCACTAAAAATCAGTGTTTTATTTTTTAATTTTAGTTTCTAGAGCCAGGAAATTTACCATTGTCTCAGTTATGGCAGTATCTCATAAGAGCACACTTTGTAAATCAGTGTCCCACTCCTTGCTTGAGCTGTCTCTGTGCAACATATGAGTTTGTGATAAATAATCATAAAAATGGTATGAAAATACTTCTAAGATCACTGAGTCGGATCATAAACCTAACATTGCCATGTCCACCACTGAACCATATCTTCACATGCCACAAAACTGATTGAGCTCACAGTTTAGGTTGGCTCCCAGTTTAGTCTGTGTCTGAAAGATAACAGTGTTGTCACCTAAGGTCAGTGATTTAAACTACAGTAAAGTATGGCAATCTTCATTAAACAGTGTGCTAAACTAAATCTTAGAGCATAAAAGTACAAAGATTATTAGCACATCAGAGGTCAACTTACATCAAATCATCAACATATGCTTAGGAAGATGCCAGCATGGTCATATTTATGAATAAGCATAAATAAAATTTGGAAGCAACTGAGATATTTATTATATTATAACTATGAAAATAAGTTATATCTACTACTGCAGGAGAAAAATTTTAGCAAAACCTGTACTTAAACAATAAAATATGAACTACAGAATTATATAAGGGAATAATTTTATAAATATGCTCTTGCATGCTGTATTTTTTTAATGTCTCCACTGAAACCTGCCTACAATGTTTTGTGAGAGCTGGAAACATAGTACCTTCAAGTGTTCATAGGACAGCACATTAAGGGTTCAAAGCATAATGAGCTCAGAAGTCACCATAAAGTTTCTCATTTTATGCAATTAAAGGAAACAAGAAAAGACAATGTGCTTTCCTCTTCAACTAAATTACATGCCATAAGAACTCTGTATATGTGAAATGGATTTATGAAGCCTCACCACTTGTAATTATGTCTCAGAAAAACACATCTTCCACCTTCACATCTGAATAAACATCTTGCTCAAGTCAAACAGTCCTGCCAGTGATCTGTTATGCAAGTTACACAAAACTGCAAGTGGGATTAGGACCAAAGAATGAGTTTACAGAAAGAACTGCACAATCAAAAAGCAGTTTTGTCTTCATGGCAGTCATATCTTACACATTCCTCAGCTCCCTTCTTTTAAAACCAAAACCAGAAGTGATACTACCAACATGCACGTTTCCTTTTCAGTACTGGAAAGGAGACTTTGGGGGGCAGACCTGAAAAACACCAGTATGAATGTCACTGTGGACTGGGGAAATCTTTGCAGAAAATGTTGACCAAAATTTCCTTACAAGCTCAGGATATGCCTGGTTTCCTCCAGTAGTAAATGTACGTCTGGTTACTTGTATAAATATTGCTCTGCACCTTCCTATTTTCAGATCTGTGTTTTTTGGCAGACCAGCTCTGTATCTCAAGAGCTAATCAAATTGCTACAATTCACTCCTACAAATACCTCTTAAGGTTAAGTCAATGTTCTGCACTAGTGCCTGAAACGGACTGGGAGGAAGCTTTCTTGCTCATCGCCAGCCCAAAACTATCGTATAGCATTAGCAAACTGCCAATTACATTTCTTTGCTTTGTATTTTTTTATTTTATTTTATTTTATTTTTTTCTTTTCTTACCCCTTTTCTCTTCTTATTTTCTCAGTTGATTAAAGCTTCCCCTTTTTTTGGCCCCTACTCTACATCCCTTTTAATTTATTTTCCTTCTTTCACATTTCCTTAACACTATTTCTCACACTTGATTCAACCATGATACCAGAGTACATGACTCAGTTTATTGGCATTCACTATGTAACTGTTATTTGCCATATTATTTGTATTTTCATGATTGGATGGAGGCTATATGTCTGCAGAGGATCTAAACCAGTGTTCTGCAGTCCCAAGTCCACATACTATCGTGTCTCTCACAAAACATTTCCTTTCAATATCACTTTGTCATATGGCAAGCAGATGTCTATCTGCAAATTAATTACAGAAGACTGGAAATAAATTAAATACATACTAGGGGTTTATTTTTAAAAGAGAATTAAATGAAAATGAAACCTTGGAAGGAGCAGGAAGGGATACATTATAAACAGAAAACACAGAAGTTGACTGTTGTGGTTTAACACTGGCACAGCAATTAAACCAAATAACAGATTTTTTTCTTTACTTTTTTTCTTGCTAGGAAAGAGACAAAGCTCTCCATTATTTATCTCTAGAAGTAGCGAGACAAAAGATTTCCACTAGTGTATGAAAAACTGTACTCCTGACCAACGGTGTGTGCACATTTACAAACCAAGGTTTCTAAAAGCAAGAGCACAAAGGTCCTTCATGCTGTGTTTGCTTCTGGATTAAAAAGGTATATTGGAAATGAGAATACACTCCTCCAGAGCTGCTGAAAAGACTTGCAGCTCTGCTTGCTCTGCCTTCAGGGACACCTTGCACCACCCCTAAGTTCCAAAATGAGAGTCACCTATTCATGCTGCTTTCCTGGAGACAGAGAATGGCAAACCTGAAGGTTACAGAGGGCCATGGGCAAGAGGCTGGGGAAGGAGTCCAGAAACCAAAGAATGTGTCTGCTGCTGCCAGATCAACTGCAGTGCAGTCTTGGCAGATGTGTCACCTGGGACTGACTGCCTGGATGTTGCAGGGCTCAGGAAAGCCTGTCCTCCTCCTGGAAACAAGCATAATGCACCTATCCATCAGCATAAGGATACACCCAGAACAAACCTGCCATCTGCTACTCAAGGACAGCATATTCCTTTCTGTTTACTCCTGTATTATTGCTCCACTTAAAAAGAAGAATCATATCTTCAGAAGTAGCTCTGGCTTTATCTTTTCCTTTTTAAGTTTAAATAATCTTTCCCTTTTAGAGATTAAAATTTTAGATCTTATTCATTAGTTTATTAATCTCTTAAATAGACAATATTAATACCAATATGGCTGTAGAGCCATCATCTTCTACACAGGTATCTGCACAGCTCCATACAGACTAGTTCCTTGTGGAAGAGCATTAACACTGAACCTGGGCATTTCTTTAGGTGGAAACTCACAATAAACCAGTAAAGCTCAGCAGTTCTCTTCATTCTCCACAAGTTTATTGACATACTAGCTTTCATTATATTATATTTTAAAGCCCACCCCTACCTCTGCAGTTAAACCCTTCCTCAGGATAAGCTTAACATAAGGCACTGTGTGGAAATCATCAGATATATCTAATTTAGTAACTGAAATGTGAAGAATTCAGGGGCAGTAAAGTAAAAAAAAATTAAGAAATGGAAAAAAAAGCCATATTACAGAAGAGCATGAAGAATCAACAACTTGAAAAGAAATAATTGTGAACCAATTTTTCAATAATCTGAAGGAAGCAGGCTAGAGAAAAGATATTCTTAGAAGAGGAATTAAATTTGTGTTTTCTTCCATTACAACAGAAGCAAGTTACTTTATAGATCTTTAAATATTTTTCTGTATAGAAGATGGTGCAAGAGTCTCTCTAAGCTTTTTTGATGGCTTAGCAAAAGGATCCAGGACTACATAAAGCTGCTTGGATTCGAAATACCACAGGAAAGCTGATTATCAAATGTGATCTAACTTGCTTCTGTGTGGTTTACATTAACAAATTTGCCCAGACAGCAGATTTTAAACATAATATAAATATAAACATCTGAATTTAGTTAATGACTTGTCTCTGAAGCTGCATTTTTTTACTCTTGACTCATTTGAAAAAAAAACCCCAAAACCATAGGACATAATGAAGAACATCTAATATATCTAAATAAGCTCTCTGCCTGGCATTTGCTTCTTTAAAAGGATGATTAAAATACAGTTTTTCAGCAAGCTATTCCTCTTGTTGTTATTTCATCTTGACTGTGGATCAGGTAGGAAATAAAAGCATACATTTAAGGACAAGAGTCAGTCAACTACTGTTAACCAATAAAACTCCATTAATTTCTACAATTAGAAGAACAGCCCATTGGTGCAGCAACTGGGAGTTCTTTGAGATATGTTATCGCTACAAAGGTAATGTACCTGCCCCAGAGATGAGTATTTTTCCTTAGGCTTCATTAGGCAGTGAGGCAGTGCATATAATCAGGCAATACTCAAAACATGTATCACAAATTGGTGTGTGGCATCAACCCTTACAGCAGCCTCTGCAGAGAGAAACTCAAAGCAAGAAGGGTGGTACAGAGCAGAAGACAAAATTAAATTAAGCTAAAAAACTTTTTAGTATTAATTCATTAATATCAGCAATTCTATTAATACTTATTTTTATTATTACTTTTTTAAACTGTTGGTCAATTAATAGATCAGGTGTAGAAAAGATACCTAGAGTCTTGTTCAAATACATCTTAGAGAGCTGCTTTTCTGGAAGACTCAAAAGAGTTATTTGCTTCTACCTGTAAAGGCACACATGACCAGAGACCCAACTGGAATGTCTGAAACATCAGTTTCACTTCTCACCAAGAGAAATCTCCAACAGCAAAGGGAGGTTCAGTCAAGTAGTAGCAACGAAATCTACTTGTTCTACCACCTTCACAAATTGTTTAGCAAAGTGACAACTGTACTGAACACCAGTGACAAAGGTAAAATTTGTGTTTGAAAAAAACCAAAAAATTTCTCATGTGACTTGTACTCAAGAAAGATATGCTCCTTTTTTAGTTCCACACAGATTTTATATCAGTGGAGGAATGACAGTACCCACAGCATAATTCCCTCCTGCACATATTACAATAATATTAATTTATCTAGCTACCCTAAGGATCATACTTTTACTTAAACATCTGCTGATAAGTATGTAAAAATGCTTTCTCAGAAAATCAGTGCTTATTTTCACGAATATCATTGTGGTGGTGTTATTACTATTATTCCTGAGCATCAAAAAAAGGTTTAACACCTGCATTAAGGCTCAGGTCAAGCATTCTATAAAAATATATGCTGTGGATAAGCTAAAATCTTTGCACAAAACATCCTCTTCTAATGGTTCTACAAAACAATACATTTAGGACACTCAACAAAAAATTGGGACCTAGCAGCTTTCATTTGTCTGGTTACTAACAATTACCACTTGCCTCAAATATTTTGCTTATGTGAAAACAAATATTACCATGAAATGCTAACATGCTGTAGCTATTAACTCCAGTTGGAGCAACAGAAGGAGTCAGTCCAGCTGAAAAGACCCTGAAGGCTTTATGTCTAAAAAATTCCTTTCATGTAATAAATAAACACAGTTCTTTAAATTTAGCTATCAAAAGCATGACATTTCAGTTTCTTAATATAACATACACAGGAAATATTCTTGAGAAGAACCAAACATCTACACACAGTTTCATAGTACACAACATTTAACAATTCATAAAAATTGTAGGTGTAAAGGTGTAAAGTTGTCAGTCCGCTGATAAATAATAGGCTCATAAAAATGGTCAACTATCCTCCAACTTTGATCTACTAAATTATTTCAGTAAGAAAGCAGCACAAATCCTAATAACAAAACAGAAGAAAATATAAGGAATTCTGATTAGACTGAAGCCCCATAATGCTATTCACTCTGTAACTCTGTAGTATACCTCAGACTAAATTTATCTGAACAAGAATGATTTTGAATCAAATATTTATATACTGCCAAGTGCAAAAGAATTGAGGGCAGTGATGAGAAATCTTTAGTGCATCCACTAGGAGAATTCACATGCAGCTGCCAGGAAAAAAACATATTCCTATGCTCCACCTTGTTTGGTTTTTAAATGCCAAAGCTGCTGTCACCAAGAATGTACAGTGATGCATGTGGATAAATATTTGTTTTATTGCTAGGTACTGCTACAACACAAAGAAGTAATTGTAATAATGACACTAACTGCCAGGGCAATTCATTCACTTTCAATGGAACCCTGAGACATTTTAAAATCTTTATTTAAATGGCTGGCATCACAGAAACATTTCAAACAACTGGTGGTAACAATTAATTTTGTTCTCGTAGAAGTCCAATTAAAAGAAAATGAGCTAATATTGCAGCTTAACTTTCGCTTTTTTTTCTTTTCCCCCCTACTTCAGTTTTTCAAACAAGCAGTGTAATTCTCTTGTGTTTCCAAAGCTCTAAGGAAGTTAAGAAACAGACATTCCTGCATGTAAACCTGTTGTATGTTTAAATCTTTCCTTTTGGCAACAAGCAGTTAGAATCATAGATTCATAGCATGGATAGGGTTGGAAGGGACCTTAAACATCACCTAGTGCCAAGGCCCCTGAGTGGGCAGGGACACCTCCCTCCAGCCCAGGTTGCTCAAGCCCCATCCAACCTGACCTTCAACATTGCCAGGGATGGGGCTGCCACAACTGCCTTGGGAAACCTGTGACAGTGTCTCACCACCCTCAAATTAAAGAATTCATCCTAATGACTAACCTAGAAGTCATGCAGCAACATAAAGCTGTAGAACAATTCAGGTTTTCAGTGTGGACACTGGAGCTCCACCCTCTGCCAAAATGGGCTTTTTACACTGCTGGGGCAGCACAAGAAAGAAGCCTTCAGGCCCCCTTGTCCCTGGCTGCACCCATCCCAAACTGCTGCACAAACTCCCCAGCAGCTGCTGACTGTTTTCCTCACTGCCCAGTGCAAAATGCCGGCGTGTGGCCTGAGCTGCTGGAGGCTCCAAGACTGAACGATGGTGGATGTGGATTGTGGGATGATTTCAGGGCTGCTCTGCAGAAGGACTGAGTGAGGGGTGGCACAGAGCAATGCTCAGCAGTCCCACAGCCATCTGGGTCAGGGGTGAAGTCAGTTTAGGAAGGTACAACCCATGTCAGAGGGATCATTTTTCTATAACTGATAGTAGGAGCTGAGCAGGAGGGGCATGGCCCTGTGGGCTGTGCCTTGTTGGCCTGCACAGATGAACTGCTAATTGCATAAGCATATGACTGATTATCAATTCTATTCATAAATGCCATTGAATACTCAGATTTTCAGATTTCTATACAGAGTAGGAGAAATATTTTAAAATATTATATTTTATCATACTGTTTCAATAGAAGCAACAGTGCACACATCTCCAGCCTTCTAATTCATGCAGCAATTAATGAATCTATAATTTTGAGGCTCCTCTCCCTTCCAGGAAGAGGGCAGCTTTAGATTAGACATTAGGCAGAAACTCCTCACTATGAAGTTTGTGAGATCCTGGCACAGGTCACCCAGGGAGGTTGTGGCTGCCCCATCCCTGGAAGTGTTCAAGGACAGGTTGCATGGGGCTCAGAGCAACCTGGTTTAGTGGAAGGTGTTGGAACTAGATGATCTTGGTGATATTAACAGGACAAAAAAAAATAAATCCAAAGTTAGATGGCATTGTATGTATATGGAGTTAAATAAGGAAAAGAGAGAAAGAAACAGCAATAATGAGGGGAGGAGGAAAAAGGTACAAAAAAGAAAAAGGGGAAGGAGAGGTACAGGTGAGCAAAAAGTAAGATCAAAAAGTCTGGAAGTAATGGATGGATGAGTAAAAGCAGCTTGAGAAAAAGAAAAATAAAGCAACTGAAAAAAGGAAGATTTTGCATTCCCAGAATTTAAACATGCAGTTAACTTCAGCCTATATAAAAATATGGGGCTGTAACACTCAAAGAAAGGCTCCATTTCCAAACCTAAGCTCAGTCTTCCAGCAGGAGCTATAACTTATACACAGATAATCTGACTGTTAGGTAGGAAAAATATGAGAAGAAAAGCAAGCACTATAATGTTATTTTAAAAAATAGTCCTGGATTACTTCAATATTAAATTTTTCCCCTGTAGAAAGACCTTTGGATGACTCTGTCAAAACACACCAACACTTAAGGCCTACAGCATATTCTTCATCTTTGACTGTTTCTACTTTTTTTCCCCTCTCTGTTTTGGAATCAGCTCCTGTATTAGCATTTACTTGCAGATACCCCTGCCAGAGTAAAAGTAGCACTGTCTAGACTATGTACATATTTATTCCTCTTAAAAATAATTCAAGTGATAGCTCTTACAAGTCCAAAATCACACTTCTCATTTCTAACATATCCTGTTAGCCTATTAATTGTGCAACATATTGCATAGTATACTGCCATGAATATTATAAACAAATATTATATACTTTTATATATCTTCATATATCTATATATATCTATATATATATCTATAAATATATAATTTATATATATATTATATACTATTATATATCTTATGTTAACAGTGTTTTGTAGGACACAGTAGCTGAAGAAATTTACCCTTACCAGTATAATTGAAAAAGAATAAACAGAAATGAAGCAGCCTGTACCTCCAACAGCTCCTGAACCCCCTGAAGGTATGGTTAAAAAGCATTGCCATTTATAATTTTGCCACTATTCAAAGAGCTGTTAAGCTGATGACTTATGATGACTCAAGACAAGACCAGTTTACTTGCAAGTGGTATGCATGTAAATAGACTGTGAATAGAGCAGTAGAGAAGTAGCAAAATGTTTTAAAGTAGAGAATGAGCAACTAGCAAAGCTGAAATACACAATCACACTTAGACGTGCTGCAAATGTTTTTGAGTATAAACCCAATCTGCCACTGAAATAATAAACAACTGTTATAAACAGTAACAAAGACTACAAACAAACATTATGCATATATGCCTCATGTCCCCAAATATGGTCCACTTTCTACATCCTAGCTTTTTCTTACTTCATAAGTAAGAAATTACTGGATTAATTCACACCTCTCATCATAACTTCTGCAGGAGAACATTTACGAATGTGTCACTCTGCAGACTTATTCTGACCACCCATTCCTTTTAGCCATTTCAGTTGTATTCACTTTATGGTTGTTTTTATGTTTTGTTTTTTAATGTTTGTTTTTGTTTGTTTTTTTTTAATGATACGTTTATGGATGCTCAGCCACAAGATTAAATAGGTACTGTCTTAAACAGAGTCTGTGTTAAAACAGATTAAAATCAGCTGAGAAAACACTGCCTCAGTAATTGGATTTCTTCTTTTCTCCAAGTGTTTGCCTATACAGCAATAAGACTGTTAACAGAATTAACAGACTGATTAGCTTAATAGAGCTAATTCAGCAGTGATGCCACACCAGCACATCCTCCTCTGCAGCCCTGCCCACTCAGCCTCAGGGCTGACACTGCCTGTGCTGTCACTGCTGGTATCTGGCTGGCCATTCAGCTGACGTGTCCAGGTCAACACACTCTGCAATGACATCTCTGCAAGTTATGCATAGCCACAATTTTGTAAACTCCATCTGATATCGTTTAAGTGAAGCCCACGTAATAAAAATATTTTCATAATAAAAATATTTTCATTAAAAAAAATATATCAGTTTTTCTTTCAATCAAATATCCCAAAGTGCTGTTGAAGGGTAAGAGTGCCACACACTCTACAATTAACTTCTACATTATTTTCATTAAAAAACCAAACTGTCCAAACCCAATCTGAAAATAAACTTGCCTGGTTAAACAAAGGGGAGTTCCAGAAAGATCATTAATTTCACTGAAAAAAATTACATAGAATTTCTTAACATTACTCTGAACTGTTGTCTTTAAATTATTGTACATATTTTGACACTCTTTCAGCTGAAAGAAAACTGCTGAGTCATTAAAAACTATTTAAGAGCATGAATAATTCAAACCAAAATTCACTGGGAGATGGTACCATATTTCTTGTTCAGGGTGAAATGAAGTATCTTTATCTAGTTGGTTTCTGGCCAAAGAGATAATTATCTCTCAGGTTATTTCCATATATGGATGCATTGCTTTAAAGTATGGTTTCATAAAACAACTATCCAGGGTCAGCTTAAGTTGTTCTCATCCTCCCTGTGTTCTCCACCAGCTAACTACCACCCCTCATCTCAGCCAGCAGAACTGTTTGGGTGGCTGTGCCAGGTGTCAGGCCAGAAAGCAAAATGCATGAAAAAAAAAAATGCTGCTCAGCAACAAGACCAGCAGCAGGATAATAATCTGGAGACAGCCCACCCCAGCACTCAGACAGGGATGAAAAATATTGCTACTGAAGATGTCATCTCCTCACTCAAACAGCTGCTGTACAGTGAGCTTAACAAGAGCTTAAGTGCTTCTTCAAACACTTGAGCATTGTAACTGCCTAATGGCTAATATTCTTGGGTTAAAAACTCTGCTTGGCATCCATAGGAAACTGCTCTCTAAGCAGTAGTGCCAAAAGACAACATACCTGCACCAGGAGAGGAGCTCTGGGTAAGAACAGTCACTGACATCTCTATGACACAAAGTCATTCAGAATTGTATATTTTGTTGAAACTAATGATTCTGTTTGTTTTTAGCATTTCCCTCTTCAAGATGAAATGGGGGAATCTCTGCTGGAGTTTCAGAAAATGAGCAGCTTCCATTTTGCAGAACTTTAGCTACAAGTGCTAGTCAGATCATAAAGCTGTAAAAATACATAATCACTGAGTACTCACAACTTGTACTCAATCAGAAATGTTTGGCACTGTGGAAAATCTCTAGAAACGCCACAATCATTAAAATGCCAACGTGGTATTAAAAACTAAACTTAAAAATTAGCTGCACTATGCACACATGTACACATCTATCTCTGCCCTTTTTCTCCTTTCCATTCTCACTGGCAGCACACTGCAGAATGTCTGTAAAAGTGACTTTTGCCACTGTCCACTAACTCACCAAAACAAACCATTTGGTACCACTGCTTGTAACGGGAAAAACATGACTCAACAGGTGAAGACAACTAGTTTTTAGATTTAAAAGCTAAACACAAGCAAACTTGATTATTATCCTCAAAATGTCTTCTTGTACCAGCTGCCACCAAATCATTCTTTTTCATTAAAATGCTTCATAATATTTGTGTCTTTAGTTTACACATCCTTCCCCAGACAGTATCTGAGGCATCCAGTTACTAACTTCTACTTAACATTAAAACCACCAAATGTGAAAACACCTCAAGCAACAAACAAAAGTGATAGAAGGAAACCCAGTAGTGCCTATCAGAGGAAATCTCAAGCCAACATTTGTATCTGTAAAATCAAGTACTAAGTGTCTTGTTTCACGTCTGATACAATGTAATATGGCAACAGCATACAAAAGTTTCTTAAAAAATGCATTCACATTTTAGAGAAATACACAGTGTTCTGGATGGTCACCTTTTTTTTTTTTTGCCATTTAGCCTAAAGATGGAAAGTGTAACCAAGCACAACCATGTAAGCAGAAAGCAAATCATTGCTTTGAAAAGGGCAAACAAATAGGACATTAGAATAATGATATATTCTTATTTTAATTACTTTTTCTATCTGTTTATTTTAGTCCAATCTTTAAACTGTTCAATAAAAACAGCTGTCTCTATAGTCTGGGCATGATGTACAAGCCTACTGAGTAAAATGGAACTGTATGCAAGAAGCAATGGCAGGGCATGAATGAGAGCCTAAAGGGGCTTACTCCTGTCAGAAATCTAGCAAGTCTTCAGGTTGCTATGACCTTCAAATGCCTCTTTTGTATCATTCAGAATGGTTCATCGTTCATCATTTACAGGAGAATATTATCTTTATGAAAGAAACAAACAGAAAAAAATCTCTTAGGAGGCACTTCTGAGAAACAGGAACTGAAAAGAGAACTTAAAATTTATCAGAATGATCCTAGGAATCTGATGAGGTTTCTCCCGAACAGAAAAGCTTAAAGTGCCTGAAAATATTAGAACAATGTCTTTGATACAGGTTGATATTCTTGTAAATTAATGGGCACTTGCCAAAATTGAGATCCAAGGGATGCAAATATATTTCGATAAATAGTCTTGAGTTTATACAAGCAGAAATTTGAGTTGATTTAATGTGAACTATGGCAAGGACAAAAAGAATTTAAGTACTCCATCCTTTGTATTTATGGTGCAAAAATATGATTATCTTAGAAAAATTTAGAAACCTCAAAATTATATTGATGAGTAACAATACTCAATACTGGCACATGAGAAAAACCAAACCCCAAACCAAGCTCATTGTGCTATTTTAGACACACAGAAGACAGGATCAGCTGCTAAGACAAGATTTTGGAAAAATTCAAGTCAGGAAATAGCTTAAATATTATTGCTCAATATACAGGGGCAACATTTGAACCTGAAAAAAGAAGCAATAGCATTTTAAAGAGAGAAGGACAGTGAAAATCTTACAGGTTTACTTACAACAGTCAGGGTTTTAAAGTTGTTTCAATAATCAAAATTTTGTTCACTATTGTACACCATGACAGGCAGCAGGTGAAACAGTGGCCTCAAATTTCAGTTGGTTGGTTCTTCTAACACTTTTGGTACCTAAATGCATCTTCTGCCATTACTAAAATTGCTCATTAGAAAGCAGGTGATTTAAACTGGATGAATGAACTTCGTAAAACAAACCAGCCCCACAAAATACTTCATAAAGAGTACATAGGAATGGACAAAACCAGACAGCTCCAGTATAGCCTGCATTTATGAAAAAAATGAGATGAGATACTATCTGCACTGCTTAGAAGTAGTAAAAGGGTATTTACGAGATAGAGGAAGGGTTTGTAAGCTACCTCCCCTGATCTCTTCATTGCCAGTTTAGAGAAAAAGTGAGAAAAACATATCTCAAACTAAAAATGGTGTTCTATTGAATGGAAACATAACCACTGGGCACTGAGTTGTCACAATTAGTGTCTTGAAAAAGTTAATACTATTGAATATGAATATTTTATATATTCCACTCATTTCAGTGAAGAACTGGAATGGGGATGCAGTTACAGTTGAAAAGAGAGCTTTTTAATTTAAATAGATCCTAACTACAGACATGTCATATTGCAAGCTTAGGTTTATTTCTACCTAAAGAAGTACTCAAGGCTTTTTGCAACCCATTCTTAGCATTTTTCAATATGTAAGGAAAAATCTGTTTTTTATTTCTCTTAAAGTTTCGCAGCAACATTTTTTCCTTCTCCTATGTTTTTTTCCTTAAGGATGTTGGTGACCACTGATTACAAAAAGGAATGAAGTAACTGCTATAAGTTTTAGAAATGCAGTGTACTGCCAACCCCCAAACTCATCTCATGTTTTGTGCTGACTTCAACAGTTGCAAATTTATTTTTTCCCATTGCTGTTTTTTTCCAACTATAAACTTTCATGGTTTATTTAAAAAAAACACATCAGTGAGTCAAAAGCTTGGGGTTTCTTCCTTGTATATGATCAAAATGAGGCACCAACTAGAAAGATTCATCACAGCAACTAAGAGTGAAGCAATTTTATAAATTCATTACATTCTTTTATTTCATTGAAAGGCTAAAATAATGCTGTGGTAAGTTTCAGTAGTCTCTTTTCTTTCAAGTCACTGAATAAAATAGAAAAAGCTTTAAATTCCTGAACACCAATGTGTTTTTTGAGTCACAGAAAATATTTTCATCAGGAATAAATTAAATAAGGGATCCAACTTCAACATGGCTCTGCCCTAAATAACAGAATAAAACAGGAAGCATATGGGAATGAGCATTAACAATAATATGAGAGAAAACTAAAAGAATTTCAGGATGCTAAAGATAATAAGAGTATTGCATATGTAGGTGGCCCATCCTGAGCAAGGGAGGATAGCTCATGTACTGTGTAGATACTGTAAGGAAAAAAACACATGCAAGTGTAAGCTTTCCAACATTTGTTTATCAATTTATAATTGTAGAAAGCAGAACATATCACAGATTGCTGTCTTGCAAGGAACATCATGTTATTCCTTTAGTACTGTTACGAAGACAACATCAACATGTAGCATAAGCTACACATAAATTATTACCCAAATACAGACATATGTAAAATACTCTAAGATGTATCTGAAACCACTTTGAAATAATAAAATAGGAGAGTCATGCTACAATTAACTGTAGTTTTGTTAATATTTTGGGGGAAGATATCCAGATAATTTTTTTGGAGGGGGATGGGTCAGAGTATGTGTTAATGACAAGAGAAATAAAAATCTATAAATGTACTCCATACGCACAAGTTCCCCAAATCTCATGAGCTCAATATTCGCCACACCACAGACAGACCTATCAGTCTGGGCTTTTTTCTACAAAATATAGAAACATTGTGTCAAACTTGCCTAAAATAAGAAAAACTCTGATACTGTCCACTTGCACCATTTCCGTCTTTTTAGTCAACATTTTCTCTGTTTTACTCCAAATCACAGCAAGAAAAAAAGCAAACTCCCAAACTGCATGACTGCTGTACGTGTTGTTTGAACCATCGTAACTTGGCAACTCATCACTAGCCAGCAGTCACCCCACAAATAATCCTGACTCAAAGACTCAAAGTTCTACTTTGAGAGATCTCAGAGCCAAAAGCTCTCAAAGAGCCAACAAAGTTGGCGTAAAAACACACTGCCTCTCTCTAATCTTGTTTAGAATACATGAAATGAGAGAACAAAAAAATTACATAGATCCATTTGAAGAATTGATTTTATATGTTTTTTAAGCCTGACTGTCATCTTCAATCACATTTTATAGCCACACACACTATATACCCTTCTGAACAACTTCCAAGATCCTTTGGGTTTGCTAACTATTAACAGGAATAAGAGACTGGTTCTTTCTGGAGAAAAGAGGGCTTAGGGAAACACTAAGAGTAGTTTTGCACTATCAGAGAGAAGGCAAAGCACAGCTCTCAATGGAGGTGCATCTTCTGAGGGATGACAAAGTCTGGCAGATACTGGAACTGACAAATAAAAGAAGTTGTGTAAACTCTGTCCTTGATGCCTTTCAAAACTAACTGAACAAAAACCTGTTCTAAAAAGGTTCACCCTGCTCTGAGCAGCAGGTTGGAGTAGACGGCCTGCATGATATCCTGACTACAATCACAGAGGAACTTCAGAAGGTGATTCAGACAATGCTCTACGTTAGCAGGAGCTCTCTAGAATCAGTGCACTCTTTCCCCTTCTCTGACAGGCTAGGCTACACCCACCATTAAACTGGCTCAGTGAAAGCTGTAAGGCTATTTCTATCCATCTGTTTTGTTTTACCCTTACACAGACATAAGATGACAATTTTAAAAGGTATGATGGAATCCAAGGTTTCATGATCTCTATGAACTGTGATCATAAAAAGTGACTTCAACTCCTCTTTCTATACTTGTATACCATCTCCCCAACTTTTGCTCTTAATCTGACCAATCCCAGGCATTTGACTCCTTAACAATTTGTTTATTTTTCAAGATGTCCTCTTCATGTTCTTTCAGTCTTTCTTCAAGTATTACACTTCAGGCATTTTCAAAGTTGATTTAAGGAACAGATGCTGCTCCTCCTGCTTCAGCACATTTCATGTATTTAAATGGCCTTTCAGATAGAACTGGACTATCTATAAGCCACTTTCAGTACACAGATTCTATTAACGTATGCATTAATTTTAATCCCCTTCTGAGACTCAGAGCAGAGCCTCAGTACTGAAAACTAAGTTTCTCCTCCCACCATTCATTCCTGCGGGAAGAAGGGAATTTAAAAAAAATAGTACTATTGTACTATTCCTTTTGCATCTCACACTTTGGAAGTAATTCCATAAGGCACACTTGCTCGTATACACTTCCTCAGTACTATTATTAAAAGATCCTTATTCTTTATTTCATTTCTACTTAATATGGCAGTAGATCAGAAAACTCAATTAGAACCAATTACAATTGTAATTGTAATTACAATTACTACAAATACCTCGTGGGTTTTTTTGTTTGTTTGTTTTTTGTTTTTTGGGTTTTTTTTTAATACTTTGTATCAGTACAGGGCTCCAGGAATGCTGCTACCTTAACTCATGGGATTCTTGGTGTCCACAGTGTTTGAAAAGAAAGTCTTTTGAGGAAGAAAAAAACAACTTTCTTTCAGCTGTATCAAATTGCTTAAAACCTTATTTTCCCTATTGCTTGTCATCTAACAGGTACAGTTAGAGTTGTTACAAAAATCTGTTGTAACCACTACAAACAAACCTGATGCCAACCTAAATTCAGAGCCCTCTTTTTCACTGAAGATTTCCTTGAATAATTTCCACTGGAAAACTGCAGCAAAGTAAGAGGGGAAAGGTTTGTCCCTCTACAAATAACAAGCTATGAAGAACAGAGATCAGCCAAGATTTTATGGAGAATCCATGGCAGAGGCTCCAGGCTTCCACATTCATTTCACACATCCAATGGTTCTTGCTCAAGACACCAAGCAGCAGAACAGGGATCAGGTGGCAGTTTGCCATTAGATATAAAATAATAAAAGGGTATTTAAATTATTAGTCACTGCTGTTTACTCCATCTCTTCTCTCCTTGAAGGAGACCATTCTGCATTAAGACATCTTGATAAACAATAAAATCCACACTGTATAACTCATTTAACTGACTTGCCATGCCTATGGGATAGGCAGGCATACAGTACTTACAGATGAAGCAGATATTGGCAACTTGCTCTGCTCTCAGTATCCCTGAGGATACTGCAGTGTTTTCCACTCAAACAGAAATGACCTGGACAGCCTATGCCTGAAATAATTTGCAAGGTCATCCTAGTCTGAGGTTTTAGATGAATATATAACATTTTTTCTATGGTTATTATAGCAGACAAGTTTGCATAGAAGAATTTAATGTAAATAACAATATTAAAATAATAAAGTATTAATCTTATATATAATTAAATCTTATTGGAAGTCAGCAGATGATGGTTATTTTCAGATACTACTTTTACAAATTAAAAAAAAACCAACCCAAACCCTCCAGATATCAGGCAACCATAGGGCACTACCTTTAACAACTCCTACAATTTGCAAACATTCCTGGTTATTGTAGGAAAATGTACTGCCATTTTCACGAGGAGGGGCTCTCTCTTTGCAGATGCCTCAGATTGTCTTTGTTCCTTAAGAAAGCTGTGAAAAAGGTAAGCAAGGGCCTCACAGGCATTCTGTTCAGTTACACTTTTATGCCAAGTAACTCAAAAGATGAAAGAGAAGAACAAACTAGAGGACATATTATGTTTAGTACAACAGGCTTTTGTTCAGATGTTTTAACTTCAGGGTGTGTAACAGAAATGCCAGATGGAAACAGATACTTGTAGGAGAAACTTCATTTTGGCCTGCATTTGGGATCAGTGATTTACAGGTGGCCACAGGGAAGACTAAACATGGGTACAATGAGCTCTCTAATGCCTCCAGGACTTCTACTCACATATGAGAACCAGTAACGTTACCAGAGGAAGTGTTTGCTTATTACCAGCAATTGGTTTCTGTGCAAAACCCAGTCTATGGAATACCCATGTAAGATATTAACTGATCCTCTCAGATCCTTAAAATTAGTAAGCTTCACTGCTTGTGCTAAAGTGGTTTAGAGAAATCAATATATTGATTTATTACCACCGTAAAAGATCCTTCAGTCTGCCTAGAGGATGTAGGATTTTCACTGTATCATCTAGCAGAGGAGACAAGATGGTTTCCCACTGAGGTCTAGAAAGCTGCTGGAAGATGTTGACCTTTCAAGAAAGACAGAGATAATATAACATAAGGATTTACTAGAATTCAGCAAACAGAGATGCCATGTCCAAAGCAGATGCATTAAACCAGAGCTTCAGCTGAGCAAGGGGTGGCCAGATCCTTTTGGCCTACTAGTGAGCAATCTTGTGTCCCAGCTAGGCAGGCAGTCTGGGGACACGGGTCTGAACGCTATCAGAATCGGACCCTGAGATCGTGATCAGAAGTGTAAGAAGCCACATTTAAATATACAGCTAAGGGAATGCTTTCACTTTTGTCTCCAATAAATACACCATCATTTGAATAGTCTCTAATAAATACACCATCATTTAAATAAACACTTGAAAGTCTTTAAGCAGTTGTTTAAATAAAGTCTGACATGCACAGCCATGAGCAAATGATCTAATTTGCTATTCTTCTCCCCTCTTGTGCTAGAACTGCTTATTGTTCAGCTCACCCTCACAAATAAACCCTTCTAGCACAGATATTGACCCACTCTGTCTCATTTCAGATGCTAACCCTGTTGTGTGAAACTGTCACCATTCTTTCTAAACAGCTCCAGATAAACAAAAAAGTTTAATTTTTTTTTTTACTTTACAAAGTAAAGCACAGTAGAAACTCAACAACTATTTTAAGAGACAACGTGCTTTCCCAGTTTCTTTCCACCACATACGGGCTAACAATTATGGTTAACTCAATGGTTATACCATTCCATGACTATCTGTCTAAACATTCCTCAGAGTATGAATTCAAGCAAGCGACAAATTTTTAATGCCAGAAGAACTCTGGCAACTCCATCTACCAGGTAAATGTGTCACTTCTGAAGCTGACCAGACTCACCGTCTCATCAAACACTGACAGTCTGCAGAAGTTCTATCTGGGGATGAAGAAAAATTCTCTGCTGGCATTCAAAGGACTTGTGGTAATATTAGTCCCATCATTCCCTCCCTTCCCCTCATCCTCACTTCTATTTGGATTGCTAACTTCACTGCAGCTTCTGCATAGCTGTGCTTCAGGATCATGTTTCAGGATGTAATTAGCCTTATAAAAAAACAAAGGGAAAATGCTCCGGTCGTTTTATTTTTCCATGCATGTGCTACAGCTTATGGTGAAATCATTGCTGTAAATGGACAGAAGAGAAACTTTCCATGCTAAAACTTCAACAAAAAGGGTGTATGGAAAGGAGCAGGTTAAGAAAACATGAACTGAAGCGAGAGGTTTTAATTTTAGTAAATGTTTTGCTGTTAAAGTTACACTCACCAAAATATATTATCTCTGTAAAATAATAAATGTGCATTAAAATCATGCCACCAAGAAACGAAATTTCTAAAGACATAAACCGGTACTGATCAAAATACATATTTTTTGTGTCTTTCGAAAACACTCTATTTTCCTTATGAAACTGGAAGTACTTAAAGAGAATTTCCATCTGTGCCTTGTCAGCCTCCGGACCGACCATATTGTGCTGCTTTTCATTTTCCTGAAGTGAGCTTTTTAGTTCTGCAAGTAACAGTATTAGCTGATTCTCTGCACACAGAGCAGAACAGCGCTTTGTCCCCAGGGGAAGAAGCTATTTCAGACTTAACTAAGGAATCATCTAACATGTTTCAACAATCCCTACTCTTTCTCTGTTTGTTTTAAAGATATCACTGTGATTTTATTCCATTTGCAACTGGAGACTAAATGACACCAAGCAGAATCTGCTGTTAGGTTAGATTCCAAGGTAAAATGTTTTACATTTTAAATTACTGCTTAAAGCATGGTGTTGAATGGCTTTAAACTACATGTTAACTTTGCAAATATGTTTGAAATAATATCAGCTATATTTAGCAATACTGAACAGAACTGCTTTTCTAGATAAAGTATGCAAAGTTGATCTGCTTTTTGTTTGGTATGAATGCTTGCCACGCACTTCAAGCTTTAACTAACTGAAAGTGCCATTAGTTTTGCTGGTATGGCTAAATGCACCCATTTCTATGCAATAAATATAAAGAAGAGCATGTGAAAAATCTTGGTAAATCGCTTTAACCCCTGTGTACCATGAGAAATAACCTTGACATCTTAGAAACACGTTTGAATTTAGACTGCATAGATAAAGGTAGATTATTTAATACATTCTGATACTCTGGTGTTTCTGAAAAATCACTGCTTTAAAAATTAACTATTTCTACTAACATAATTACAAAATGACAGATGCTGAACTTCTTGAAGAGAAACATTTTGAAAGCTGCAAATTACTTAACACATTGCCTGGTAAAAGTAATAAAGATGCTTACACATACTATGCACAATCTGAATATTTATGGGCAAAATGAAAAAGCAGTGCAGACACACTGAGAGTATCTGGCAACATAAAGATTTAATAATTTCATTATATTATCTGTAGTTTATTTTGATCTGTAATCATTATTACAAAAGTCATGTGAGCATAATAGGTTGAATTTTTCACCAATTAAAAATTGGCTGGCACTACACTAAATTTAAGTTCCTGATTGATAATCTGAGGATTTGAGCCATAGTCAATAAAGGCCCAATGCATTCAAGGCCTTTTTCAGGTGTGACATTCACAAATTGGGCCTTAAAATGTGAGACAGCACTTATTTAATAAGTCAAGGCAAGAAACCTAGAAACATAGCTCAATATTTTGCATGGAAGGAACATAATTTGATTGAAAGCAGCAGTATTAAGTTTTCCATATGGAAAATCAACTGAGTGTGAAATATATATTAATTTATGCACATATATAAACACATCTATGAACAGGATTAGTTTATTAAGAGGTTATTTGGGAGGGTTGCTTTCTGTTTGTTATGTTGTTTTTTTAATTTGTAATTATAAAGTATTTTATGAAAATGAGTTTTACTTTAAAGTAACATTATTTGCTATAGAGTCCTACTCTATATTGAAGTTAACAAAACCCTGAACCATTGTTTGTACAGTAAATGTAATTTCAATCACCCTGTGTTATTCCTTACTTTTAAAAATACATGCATAGAGAATGGAAAAGTATTTCAGTCATGCCTTTATAAGGCTCTGGTCACAGGAAGAATTGGTAAAACATTAAAAAAAGCACAGATGTAATGTAGCAGCACTGTAACTACATAGTCATGTTACATTATAAAGTATACTGTAAAAATGTGGCCATAATTAAGATGTCACTAACTAAAGAGAATGAATACTTCAAGACTTTTCTTTGTATATGCAGTTTTCCCTAGGGGCACTTTGTGTGTTTCATACAAACTTGTGGAACAGAAGTGTACTGTGTAATTTTACAGCCAGTCATTACCACCCAAGCAAGTTAGAAACCAGAGCCATTAGGTCATTGCTCCTGCAAACTGAGGTACTAAGAGACAGGCACTTTCTGAGAAAGAACAGACATCATCAATGCAGAGTACAAGCTCCTGCATCTGTATGATATGTTAACTAATTGATGTAAGTAAAAGGCCAGTATAAACACTATGTATCATTTTGGTATAACTGATTTCTAATGAGTAAAAAGGAGTTAATTAAAGTGTGGATTAATTTCAGAGCCCTGCTATTACATGAGACATTGGGTGGATTTGTATGAGACATTTGCATCTGAAATTCCCTTTATGTAGGAATAAAAGATCAGGTTAGCTTAACAAAATACTGCAAATTAATATATATTTTCTACAGTTAAAAAAAATGAGTTGATCACAGAGACTGCAACATTAGAAAAAAGTAAACCCTTACTGTTTTAAGCTTATTTACTGCCAACTTCCAATTTAAAAACAGAATATGAGAATTATGCTGTGGAAACCATGAAAAATATTATAGTCATGTGCTTTATATGTTAAAGAAGTTAGCTGACTTGTACAAAAGACTTAGATTATATATAAATATAAATTGCCAAGATGCACAAACTTTTAAAAAACATCTGATTCCAGCAGAAACACAGTTCAAGTTCCTTCAAGACATAACATTATCCTGCATTTATACAAGTTACTATGATAAGACTAATTCAAAAGTAAAAGATAAAAGCCTGACCAATGAACATTTACAGAAAGCACGTTTTAATCCCCTCAAGACTTCCTTAGAGAAAAACCACAGATACACTATGAGCCTTGTTTTGGACAAAAAAACTAAGTGCTCTAAGTATCAATTCTTCACTAATTCTCACCTCCACAAGAGTGTGATATGAGTCTTCAGGAGCTGCTATTTCAGTTAAAATTGGCCTTTACTTTTTGGAAGAATTTTGCCTGGAGAGCTATGACAAATCATTAATAACTGTGGACATGCACAGGCTTATTTCCACACTGCTATTATAAGCCAGTGCTGGATATGCTTTCTATGCAGTCCTGAACCTTTACTGCTCTGTTTTGGAATGCCACCTATTGGTGACAATAAAGGTAATTTTTCTGTCACAAGCACAAGAAAGTTTAAGATATACAGTAATTCTGATTTTCTTAGAAAGTAAATGCACACATTATAGATAAATCTTCTCAGACTCCCTGGACTTCATAAAAACTTCTGCTAGAAAAGCAGATGTGGGATGTAACAAACAGTGCTACTGTGATCAAACTTCCAAAGGTCCTCAACTGCAGAATGAGAAAGATTCTCTTAAAGAAGAGGATGGCCAGAAACAGAAGCAAAAGCGAGACCTCTTTTCATCTATGGTGAAAAATACCTTGCAGAGAAATGACAATATATGACAGCCTATAAGAAATGAACTGGGCATTTTCCTGTTACTTTGCCATTCCCATGTTTAGAAGTTGCAACAACCTGGAAAAATATTAACAATCAAAAAAAAGAAGAAAACCTTAACTGCTCTCAAGATCTCCCTTGCTGGAAACATTAACAGCTACTAAACTACAAATGCCCAGTGGCACTGCAGTTAAATGCAGCCCCAAACAGGAACTTCAGACCTATGGGAATCTGGGTATTGCCCATAAAGGCAGAGAACCACAACACTGCAATTATTTGCTTTACCTCTCACAGGGCAATTTCTTTCCTAAGGGGTAGCTTGATCATACCAACCACACAGTGGTCCACCTGCTTTGAAAAGGGCACCATGTGACTCACCTAATCCTAAAAGCTCTCTAATTTTCCTCTTTTTTTCCCCATTCCAGGGTACTCTGAAATATGCAGACTACATCATTACTCTACTGTTTCCTACTTGTCTCTCTGTGCACTGACTTTTCTCAAAATGAAGCCAGTGCACCTCTCAGGAGGCAGAGGAGAAAAATGCGCTACAGAGGAGTGAGGGGGAGCTCCTTAGCAGGGCACAGGTCCCTAGGAGAGCCAAGGATGAAGCTTCCAGCTCCTGTCGCTGTACTGCCCAGCATACCTCTTATTAACATTGATGACAGTGTGATGGGAGTATTTGACTCTCTCATAGGTTTGGGTGGGCATGAATCCAGTTACAGTGTCTTACCAGGTAAGAAAAACCCCTCATCACTACGAGTGGGCCCATTTTTCTCTTGATTTCTAATGAAACTTCTAAACTCATGAAAGCTTTATTTTAGCTCTACTTGCAACATATATTGAGCTAAAAAACAATTAACCTTTTGCTAACATACTTTTGTTGCCTTTTGTAATAATTTTTGTGGTTAAAATATGGAGCTTTATAATTATGCCAAAGAGTTCCAGAGAATGCTGCTTTGCCAGTTAACAGTTATATTTCCTGCATTCTCATTTCATTTTAAATAATAAAAAATTTGTTGGGATATTTTCATAATTTCAAATGTGCAGCAAATTTGCAGGCCAGGCAAGAATTTATTGCTCAATATATCTACTAAGTCAATTGACGTTTCACTGAAGCCCTGACACAACAAATATCCATGTTATTTAAAATGGATTTAAGATTTTATCTTATTTTTGTAAAGCAGCATCCAAGCTACAATACAAACTACATGCAATATTTGAGGAGTAATTATTTTGTAACTAAGTAACAGACTTTAATAGTTGCACTATGAAACTTATGTAAGAAAAAAGACCCTTATGATGAACTAATCTAGGAGAGGAAAATCCCACTTGTTCAGCACAAGATTATTCTTCTGCTCCCTCTATATCAAGAACCCATATCTATTTAAAAGAAGTTGAATAATATTATTTATATAAAACTTGCATTTTTGGTGATATAGAAGTTTTCACAATTCTGCATTCACATGTAGTTCATGTTTTTTAAAGGGGAAGAGGATTTGATATCTTAAGAAACAAACAAAAAGTACAATTTCATTGTCTTTACTGAAGCGTGCCACTGTAATCCTACCAGGCCTCCTCCAAGAAAACGTGACTTGACAGGGATTGAGAACTGAGAGTTGCCAAGTGTATCTTTGATTCTCAGTGCAGTAAACAACAAGAGAACTCTTGCTCTAGGATGCTTGTGATCTTAAGTTCAAACCCCAGTTATTAACCAATTGAAAACTGTTGAAGTGCTGTAACATTTTATTTCTTTTAATTGAAAGAGATTCAAAGGTTGAAGAAAAGTCATTGGGATGTTGTCAGGAACCAATGCAAAGTAACGTGCTCTCTATGGTTAATAAATATAAAGACACAGACACTTCCATTCCAGCACCAAGAGCTCACCCACTGAGAAAAAAATCATCTGTCATTTTATGAATTTTATTTAAAAAATAAGAATGCCCTGATCATCACTGCCCTAAATTAGATTGGAAGTAACCTATTTTTATAAGCAAAAAGTTAACCCCTTTAGTGCGTCACACAAGACATGACCACCAGGTTCACAGATCTCAACTTCAATGGAAAAACATATTTTAGTCATATTTTCTTAAAAATTACTATTTGTTCTGAGTTCTTACTTTCAGAAAAGCTGAACCATTTCAAGTATTTTTAGAGAAAGGGTTTTTAATGGCAAAACTAGCAAAACTCTTGACTACAGCATTTCTAGTGTGTACCACATTATTACTCTTATGACACATACTACTAGTGCCAAGCTTGTAATTTAAAAATACTTTTTAAATCAAAGAGAGGAAAATATCACATAAATAGCATACGCTTCACGTAAGATATTTATGTCATGCTGAAATAATGCATGGTTCTCCCCCTCCCCACCCCATTTGTTTCTTTCTATCTGCACTTGCATCCAAAAGCTGAGCTAAAACCACTGAACTCATTTCATTTGGAACTTCATGCTGAATTTACACCATATTTCCAAAGGTTAAAAGTCCTGTGCTCATCTGCCAAAGACTTGAACCACAAGGTATTTTTTAGTCTAGCTTTTAAAGTTCAAAATTTTTTCAAGTCCATGTCAGATTTGGAAAAAAACAGAGGCTGTTAAATAATAGAACATCACTATTAATCATGCTTCAGAACAGAAGGAAATGCAATCCAAATTTTCATTATCATTCTCCTAGCTACCTATTTTGCTCTCAGAAGTCCTAAAACAACTTATGGATCATCATATGCAGGATGAAAACAAACACTTCAGAAGTTTAACAGTGACTGCTCCTACCTCCTTCCTCTATATGAAAATCAGGTGAATTATTTAAACGAAATGAAGCAGTTCACCACAACAGCAGATAATCTGAATTGTTTGTCCTTTACAGAGGACAGCCTGCCCCCCCAGCAGTGCAGGTGAGGATAAGCTTACACTTAACTTTAAGATAAGTTACACTCTTCCTCGTGCTTCTGACCCTGCCCTTCTCCCTGCTGGTACCACCATGCTGAAGTTAAGCAGTGGAGAGGGAGCTGAAGGAGCACAACACCACAGCCTGAACTCTGTCTCCTAGGGGGTGTGTGAATTCCAATAGAGTGCCAAATAGCAGTTCTGCAAGGCAATGAACAGGTACTTCTTTGCCCTTGAGCACACACACTTGGCCTCTCTTTTTAAGGAACTCTCAGGGCCACAGAAAACAAGATGATTCGTGTAAAGAAGTTTGCAGAGGCCAAAGCCTGGTAAACCCTATCTTTACCTCATTCAGCCAGGATTTGCACCAACTTCAGATACCATGTAGTAGTGAAATCAAAACAAAGAATTTAAGGAAGCACAGAAGAATTTCCATCTCAAGCCAGATACGTTTTCCCAGAAGAGCTGATGGTTTACTGTTTAACACGAGAAAATGTAGTGTTCTTTTCCTATTTCCTTTGGTGATTATTTGAAAGAAATATTGTGGCTTCCTGGCAAGCACATAAAAAACAGAAGTCAGGATCTAGCAAACGGTTGGATTACAGATACCTGGGTTGAATGACAAGGGACTTACAGCCAACTAACATTTGGTCTGGGCTAACTCATCTCCTCCTTCAGTTAATGTGGCTTGAGTTGATTAGACAATGACTTTATGTGGCTGAAAAGATGCATCCATATCCTGGACCTTTACAAAAACAACATGCAACTGTTTGAAAAAACTATTTGGCCTCCTTTCCATCCTGAGAGTAACTTAAATCAAATAATCATTTTTAAAAATCTAAGGAATACGGATGAGCATCCAAACAGGATGAGTCTGATAACTCATTTTTATTCTAGAAAACAGGTTCATACCCAATGTTTTTTAAATAGAAGGGCAAAGGAATACCTTTGTTAGGAAGCTGAAAGTAGGACTGCCTTGAAGGACTTTGCAAAATGCCTCATTTTGAGTCAAGTATTAATTCCAGAGAGATTTCAATCCAAATATTTACAATTGTCTTGACAGGATATTTAGTGACTATCCTGAATACTCTTCCCCTTAAAAATGAACAACCAAACATGGAGCAGGGCGGAGTGTGGGAAAACAAACCCTGAAAACAATCCCTCCAAAGACAATTTGTCTGTTTCAAATGAAAGCCTCTTGCATGAAAACTCAGTTGAGATAAGATTTTTCCACTGTAGTAAACAATTATCATCTGATAGAGGAAGTCAAATCATGTGGGAAAAGAGGAATTTTTTTTTTTTTTTCTTCACAGGAAAAGTACAAAGTAGCTTAGAAGTGGCTTTTCAGCTTGAAACTAACACTTCAGCAATCTATTCTGACAATTAAAAAAGGGAAAGGAAGGTGTGCAGGGAAAACATTCTCACCAAATTCCAAGACACACTCAAAAATAGGAAGAGATTTGCCTGGGATGACAAATATCAACCTTGCCTTTCCTTCTTTCAAAAGGCTAGGAAAAAAAAAAAAAGCATGATAACAGGCAATGTTTATCCTGAAGTCTGGATGAGAACTGCCCAGGGAAACTTTTGCTGAGGTAGACTCCATCACTGGAAGGAGAGAATTTGAGTAGTTTCTTCCCCAAGTTTTTCTGCTCTAAAAAGAACTCGTCTACTGAGTATCTGCATATAGCTTACAATATAAATATCCCCTATATTTCTTTAATTTTTTACTGGTACATTGGGGATCTTTTTTTTTTAATTATTATTTTTATTTTATTTTATTTTTGTTTTGTAGACTCATGTCCAGAAACTTTGGAGATGAAGTATTTATTAGCACAAGTTGTTGAAGCTTGCTCCTTTCCTAGCAAAGATGCTTTTTTCAAGCTACAGGCAAAGAGATGTTTCCTACCTTACCAGTCATTACAGATTGGACTTCACTTCCACTTACCCTATATATGGTCACTGTGAATTGAATTTTGTTATCTTCCTGGTTCCACCAAGCCTTAACAAAACTTTCTCATTTAATGTGCAAGATAATAGAAAAGGTGTCTAGTGCACAAGAGAGAAACAGCGGGGAGCCTGGAAAAAAATATTCTCAATTTCTGCATAATTTATTTAAACTCTGTTGCGATGAAAACTTTTGCCTCTTTCTCAGTTTTCACTGTGATGCTGTAAGAAGGTAACTGCTACACAAACGTTGTGTGCCTCCCCCTTGGTTGCCTTCACAGCTAAGAGGTCAAGAACCAAACAGGGACTGAAGACTAAACTGAAGAAAATACAGCAACAAAACTTAAGGAGTAAGGATAAGAAACTTAGAATAGGGTGTATTTTGCATATTTTCAAAGTGACAGCAAAATAGCAGTGCTTCTTTCCAAAGCTGTACATAAACAATATTGGTTTTATTTCATTTTAAGCTATTCAACTGCAATTTTCTATTTTCTTTTCTTAGGAAAGAAGGGGCATTGCACAGCTAATGGGATGATTATGTATGATAAAGCTGTTTGGTCTCCCAAGCCCTGTGTTACCTGTCTCTGTTCAAAAGGAGAAGTGATATGTGATACAACCATGTGCCACCCTCTGAAATGTCCCAAAACTGTAATACCTGAAGGAGAATGCTGCCCGGTTTGTTCTGATACTGGTACAGTACATGATAATATTTTTACTATATTAAACATATCTCATAAAATACCTAAAAAAAAATGCTGCATTTATCAGAGATTACAAGGTACACACTTAACCTGTTATAGAGAAAACAAGTCCTGATTTACATGATCAGAGGTCTTCATAATTTCTATTCAATTACCTTCAGTTTCTTAGAGCATACAGGCTGTTAGATGAATTTGATATAATATTTAAAGAAAAGATGATGTCCAGTCTGCAGTAGTAAAGATAATGACATTCTTTCTCCCCACCCCCATTCTATTTCTTCCCTCCTGGTTACACTTTACATCCCACTTATATTTAAAAATAATCAACAGCTACTAGCCATTATTAATGTATTAGACACACATAAGAAACCTCATACAGTTCCACAGACTGATACATCTTTGTTAGTAAACTCACAAGAGAGACAACAAAACTCTCTTGCTTTCTTCTTCATAAGAACATAAAATAAGTATCTTTATAAAGAAAAGGAATGGAGTAGATGAAGAAGAAATGAGATTTCCTTCCCCTACTCTGCCAAGTCTTCCCCTAAGCCTGCCAAGTACTGAACGTAGCCTCCTCTTATCATAAAAGTATTATTTAGCCTCATATGTGCACATACATGACACACACAGTTGCACTGAGAAACATCATAGAAATTAACTGCAGAAGTACCAGTCATGTTGACTGAAACCTTTAAAATCTCTTAAAAATTAGTACGAGGAAAAGCTGTGTTTTGGTAAAGGAGCTGACATATTTCTCTTCTTAGTTCCCCACTTGCAGCCCCTTACACAGAACAAGTCTTAACCTTTATGAGCCTTAACCATTATGAATTTTATTCATCTTACTTTCCTCTCCCTCCCAGACACATTTTTTTTCCTGTTTTAGACATTTCCATCAACACAATAAACAAACACAACAAACAAAAAACCACAATTAAGATATTGGTTCAAAAAGGAAGATAATGTGGGCTATATTAACTTTCCCCCCTTTTTTTTCTGGAGTTGCAGTAAACCATATCTACCTACGAACTGGTCTGTACCCTTGGCTCAGTCATTTCTCAAAGTATGCCACGTAGCAATAGAAGACTACATTTTCATTCTTTCAGGTCATATTGTAAGGAGAATACAGCCCTTCTATAGCTACCAGATTTTACTATGTGAAGGGAAAAATGTTTACTAAAACTTTAGTTTCATGTCCCAACTTTTTTTTGTTGTTGTTATTGTCTCTGGTTAGCCTCCTCCTTAGATTCAAGTATTATTTCACCGGATGACATAAGCGAGTTGTCTGGTGATTCTCCAGAACCCAATGACCTTGACAACACCAATGTGTTGTCACCAGCAACTACTGGAAAAGATGAAAAGCTTGCACCAGAAGTCATAGAGATTAAAGAGAAAGAAGGTCGCAGAAAAGATAAGAGAAGAAGAAGGAAAGGAAAAAAAAATAGACACAAGTCTAAAAACTATCAAAGAGAAAAGAAGACTATCACAAGGAAGGATGAAAAAGAAATACAAGATGAAAGTGATGAAGACGATGATACTTCCAGAATGCCACCTCACATCCCCATTCCTCTTCCACCCATAGAAGCTCCTCCTTTGCCATCTGGATGTTCCACCTCAGACACCACAATAAACTGCATTAACGCCAAACTTAGACAAATACCACCCATCTCTGACCCAGATCTAACAAGTCTAGACCTTTCAGGTAAATAATGGGTCTACTTTGCATGACTTGCCTCATGAAGTAAAATTATCCAATCTCAAATGCAGTTGACAGCAGTGTTAATACTTTGTTATTCTTTATTACATAAATGTATTAATGAATTTTACAGCTGAGCCAATTAAAAAGAAGTTAATGTTAAATTTGCTCACTATTGTTTAAATACTAATATGAATATAACTACATACAATTATGGGTACAAATATTCTTATAATATATTTTCTATGTACAATACAACACAACCCAGACAAATACTGTAATTCACAATCCAAACTGTTTTCTTGAATTCTGTCCTAGGAAATAGCATCACTGCTATCTCAGATGATGCATTCAATGGGATACCTAATTTGGAATGGATTGACCTGAGTAAAAATAATATTACCTCTCCTGGCATAGGTCCACAAGCATTCAAAGTAAGAAAGCCTCATCTACTGTTCTGTGCCAAACTATTGCTTAAAGTTTACCCTGCTTTTCAGTGTATGGATCTGAACCAATTGCACCCACTAACTGTTACCATTGTATAATTACAAAACAGTTAAACCTGGCTTTTCAGGAAATCTCTCATCATAATCTAGAGTATCTAGAGATTTTTTAATAACATTGACCATGTATTAAATGTTAAACAATAAGAAAGAGACAATTCTCTGATATTGTATCAGTTGTGGTTGATATGCTCACTCAAGCTCTCTGGTTACACATTACCTTAACTGGCACCTTTGCTGTTATTTAGCAAAAAGAAAACAATTAATTAGACTGATAAAACCATTTTTGTTGTAATTCAAATCACTGGATACTAGTGGACTGCTGCTGAAAATCGTCTAAAAGCGTATGTCTAAAGAAAATATTAATCATGATTGCACTATATGTTTAACCATTTCTTTTGCATCTTGATAATCTTATTTATCTTCTTCATCCCCATGATTAAGATCCTGAAAAAGCTGAAACGTTTGTATTTGGATGGAAATATGCTGGTACATATTCCCTCTGGACTGCCATCAACTTTGGAAGAAATAAAAATAAATGACAACCACCTTCATGCCATTGATGAAGATGGCTTACAAGGTATTACAAAAACTAATATCAATCATATGAACAGATTAAGACAAATTAGAAAAGCAGAATGTTGAATGCAATGCAGCTGTTTTGATTTAACCAGAAAAATAATTGCTTGCTTTTAAGTACCATGTTTTCAAAAGGTAACAAGAGCTGAAGGACAGGCATTATGAAGTCTTTTAAAATTACATTTTCCCTTCTTATACAGCTGCTACTCTCCCAAAGCAGCACACAAATAAGGTTACTAAAGAGAGATGGATTTGAAGTATGTAGAAGATACCTACTCTCCTGACCTGTAACCTGATCACTTTGTGTGATGAAACTATATTAACTATTTTTAAAATTGCATGAAAGTGATCAGAATTGGATGTGCATGAAAAATAAGGCAGAATGTAACTGGAATTAACTGTGACCATTTAAGGGAAGCTAAGTGTGGGTTGCTACAAAAAACAAAACAAACAAAATAACCCAGACAAAAAAACCCCAAACCATTTGTGTCATAATTTGCCTGACTTCTTTTGCTTCCTTTCCTTTCCTGCTGATAGGGCCCCCATTTAAACTGGATCAGTTTTGCATCACAGCTCACAATGGAGCAATATAAATGCCTGAGCTAAGAGAAAGAAACCTTAGGCCAAGGGCTGCAAGAGCCTTTTACTTTAAAATCATCAAATGCTCTGTTAGGAGGAGCTATAGAAAGCTTCTGTTAAAAGTTATTTGGATTAGTGCATGACTAACTTTTAGTATGAAATTGTAGTATTGCCTGACCAGCGTTGGTTTCTGCTTTGACCTGATTTTGGGCAGCTGAGGAGAAGGAACAGTGTAATTCACAAAGGGTTCTCAACAGAGTTTAGCAGGTGGTTGAAAAGAGTAAAGCGGGAAGGGGAATGCATGAGCCCAAGGAAGGAGTAACCGACCCATTATCACTTAAGTGCCTGGAGACCCCCCCAGGCCACTGCACTGAGGTCAGCACCCACACAGTACTCCAAGCATCATCTGCACATAACCATGAAGTAATAACTCCTAAAGCTGGAAAGCTATAAATAAAGCTTTAGTCAATCTCCTAAGTTCTACAAACAAACAAAATACTTCTATGTTTATGAGACAGTAAATTAAAATAATTTCACTGCATTTCTTCACTGCTGTGAACTGATCTGAGTAATGTTTAAGATTTTAACAAGATATGAGATGGCAGTAACTAACAGAAATTCCAACTTTTTCTCCTCAGGTTTAAAGAACTTGGTCACCCTGGAATTAGAAGGAAATAAACTTAGTGAAGAAAACGTCAGTCCTTTGGCCTTTTATCCTTTGAAGAGTCTCTCTTATTTGCGACTGGGAAGAAATAAATTTCGAATTATCCCACAAGGTCTCCCTGCCACTCTTGAGGTAAAACCAAAACAAACAAAAGGAAAAAAAAATAATGCAAACAAGAAAGCTTCCTCTTCCCAGACATTTTCATTATCTTTATTTTTTTTTCTACCTACTGCCTATCACCTGGTAGAGCTAAATTTAAGTTCTATACATTTATTTTTAAATACACTAAAACTTTTATTCCCAAATCACTATTCCTAGGAATTCAATTATATACCAACCACTTATGTGCAACTTCCATCAAAAAAACAATTTCTTTTTACTCACTCATATGCTAATTTTTTCTCTTTTTCACTTCATTCCTCTCCTTTATGAAATACTGAATACCTGCAGAAAATTTTTCTACATTCCATACGCTTTGGGAACATTCTGTTTTAAATCAACACCTAATAAATTCACAAACACTGCTTTTCAGGCTACCTACTTGCTTTTCTCTTTTCCCAAAGCCTTCCTTTACAGGCCCTAAATTCCATTTCAGGTCCTACATGTATTTTAGTTTTCTCCATTTATATTTCATATTGTATTTCTCTGACATTGCAAGCTATTGTCATGAACTTAATCTGTGTGAAACACACAAATTTTATATGTTGACAGCTCACAGGGTTAAAGTTTTAAAAACATTAACATCTTACATTCCTTCAAATCTTTCAAAGCCCATGAGTGCCAAGCAAAAATATTAAGAAAGCAAAACTCAATATTTTTCTCACTAATAGATTTACAAAACAAAAAAACCCCAAACACCTACTTGCGATCTCATCACTCTCACATGATATTCTCTTACACTGTACAATTTCAGGCAAGAGAAACAATGAAATTGTTTTTCAAGTTGGTCTTTCAAAGCAATCTCTATTCTCCCCAAATGAGAAAACAAAACAGCTGCTTTGAAAAACTGTGCTTCTTGAAGTCATGCTACAGCTACAAACTGACTCATTCCGATTCTCATTGCTTTGTCCAGAAATTAATACATAAATAAGGAGGATAATACGGAGGACAGATGCATTTTGAATTTTCAATGGGATAGAACTGCATATTTTGCTTTCACAGATTTTCTTTCCAAATGCACTTACAGGAGCTATACCTTGAAAATAATCAAATCGAAGAAGTGTCAGAAATTTGCTTTAACCATACAAAAAACATAAATGTCATTGTGCTAAAGCATAACAAATTAGAAGAGCACAGAATAGCACCTTTGGCTTGGATAAACCAAGAGTAAGTACAAATCATTTAAAATACATTTCATTTTCTCTGTTGAGAGAGTCAGATAATGAAATAAACATTTATACTTAATTACTTTTATATCGAAATATTTTGATTTGCTTGTTTTCTTAAGCTAACGTGTCTTAATTTCCTTTGTATAAATTAGATGTCCCAGGAAGTATTCAGAGTCAGCTTTAAAACAGAAAGATCTTGCACCCCCAGTCTGTACTCTAACAACATAAAAGTCTATAGAATCAAGAAATGAACCTTAATTATCAATAATACTCCATACAATTATAGGATAATACGGTATAAATACATCACTATCTCACAGATAATTTAAGAATACTTTAATACTGTCCTAGCCTTATTGCCTGCTAGATTAAAAATCACAAAAGTAAATAAGACAAAGGGAAGACTGTACAGCTGCATTGTGTAAGAGCAGACTCTAAGCAGCAAAAGCAATGAGAATGAAAGCAGCAAAAGCCAATATTGCTTTTGATTCTTCCAGTAACTGATTTTCTAAGCTATGCAGTGTGCCTTGCCATAACCTCTAACAGTTGATTTCTGGATTTGCAGCCACAACATTGCTAACAGCTTCTCTGGAAGTGCTGCACATTGGAATTATTCTAAAGAAGCTGTTCCCAAAACAATTCCATTTCTTCCATTTCAAGGGGCTTTAGAATAAAATTTACAAATCCACGTCAATGGGGTAACCACTGAAGCACCAAGCTTATTCTGTTTTCAGTGTAACTCATCACTGCAGTTCTCCAGGGCTTATCAGTAACAAACTAGTCTCTTGAGTTTCCTTGATTCAACCTTCTCCCTGTATGATTACTGTAGATTTTTTCCCATCAAGTGAATCACTGGGCTCGATTGACAGTACCTTCCATCCTTTCTGTTCCCAGAGTAGTTATGCATGACCATGTTCCAGAAAATGCATTATGTTCCATTAACAGCAACAAATTTCCCTTTGAAATTTAGTTTCCCTGCAATCAATCAATCAATCATATTAAGCATTATTTTGTACAGCATGTGGCATTATCAACGCAGTATGCTATGTTTTCATCTCCATTTTTTTTTTTTTTCCTTCTTTAATGCAGGAACTTGGAATCAATTGATCTCTCTTACAATAAATTATACCATGTTCCCTCTTATTTGCCAAAATCTTTACTACATCTGATACTTATAGGAAATCAGATTGAAAGAATTCCTGGATATGTCTTTGGTCATATGAAGCCAGGGCTGGAGTATCTCTACCTGTCCTTTAACAAACTTACTGATGATGGAATAGATCCAGTATCATTTTTTGGAGCATACCACTCTCTGAGAGAATTGTTTTTGGATCACAATGAATTAAAGTCTGTACCATTTGGAATTGATGAAATGCAAAAACTGCGCTACCTAAGATTGAACAATAATAAAATAAGGTAATTTCCAAGCTCTTTGTTACATTAATGGCATTAAAATAAACACCACAAGACATGCTGTGTTTTAACAACTTTTAAAGTAAATATATTTTAAAAAATCTGAAGGAAGAGCTAGATTCTGCGTTTTCTACTGCAGTGGTTCTGCATATAACAAGAGCAAAATGAGATTTCACCCTTCCTCATAGTTGCTAAAAATGCTCATAAAGCTGCTGAGCATCAGTTCCCTCCAGGAAATTACTCCACAATAGTCCTTGGGCCTCATGTCCACCAGGGCAGCTACAACTCCACAGGCACAGCAAGATACCAGCTTTTCTGCCCTTGAACCAAGAACTCAAAAACTGGTTACAAAACCAGTGGCAGGAGTCACCAGCTGCTGCTTCTCAGCAGGCTTCAGACAGCCCCAGCTGTGAAGTTACCCATTCTCTCTAATCCTTCTGTTCTGGTTACAGAGCAAAGTAACGACCGACAGTGAATCTTGTTTGGGATAGACAAAGTTTCCATTCAGAAACATTTAGCAATACTTTTCTCAGGAAAATTAAGTATGTGGGATAAGTGAGTAAACAAAGCAAGGAGAGAATTTTAGAAATAATTACTTGCAGAAGACCTCCATAAACACATTGTTGAGAAAATTTAAAGTACTGATTAAGTTAAGATTTTCAAATCTCTAAATAATCACCATGTCTAAAATAAATTATGAAGTTATGAATTATCTTGAATAATCAAAATACAATTCCTCCCACAATGTCACAGGACTGTCCCTCCGGAACGCATCTGCAGGACTCACACAAATGATGACGTTCATGAGAACAGTGAAGAGGAGGAGAATGAAGAGTCACTTTTGGAACATGTTCATCTTGAAAACAACTATATCAATACAAGACAGCTATCACCCCATGTATTTCCATGCATAAGATCCTATTGCAGTATTGTTCTCAAACCGCAGATGATCAAATGAACACCCAACTCCTGTATTGCAACCCCTATTCTCTACAAACACAGCTTTATTTATTCTCTGCTACTAACCAGTCTGCTTATTTCTGATTTAAGCCCTTCTTACTACTGTAAGACACATCATATTATCTACTGAGCTCAGGTAGCAGTGTATTTCTCAAGATAGATTAATTTTTAAAATATTAAATGTAAAGATAGAATCTCAAGATTATGTAACACATTATTTCTACTGAGAGAAATCCTACACAATAGATCCCAGACAGACCCTCCACAAGATCAGATTTTAGAAAATAGTATAACTAAACCCCAATTTGGTCTTGTCTTATTTGATTAACGGAATTTAAAGTGTGCTAAATGATGCCACCAGCTTTAAAATTGTGGCGAATAAAAGTCCTTGAGCTATGAACATTCAGTGCAAGAATTCAAATATCTCTCATATTTACTGAATTCTACTGTCCTTTCTTTCTGGTAGAAATTGATTACAGGCCACTGGTAAGTCATGATTCTTCAAGCAATTGCTTTTCACTTTCTCCCAGGCTATTCTGTAAGGCATAAAAAAAAAATGTACTCTGTTTTATTTAGCACTATTTGTATGCTGCCTAATAATTTCTTCCTCAGAATGGATTGGAACAACAGGTGATTAAAAAGGATTAAAAACAACAGGATTAAAAAGAAAAAGGATTAAAGGGCCTGTAGAAGCTGGAAGCAAATAAAACCTTCTAATGACACACATTAACTACCAAACTGTAATTTTATTGTCCTTATTCCAGAGGTGAAGGTTTCACCATTTTCCACACACCCCAAACTACTGCCAACAGCCACGCTATCTAATCAGCACAAGCATAATGTTCACACAGCGTTTAATAGTGAAGGAGCTCTAAACATTTTTTTAGCATATTGTAGACAGCATATATGAACACCTGAATTTTTGTTTTCTCTGAAGCTATAGAGAAAATAAAATAAATAAAATCACATTGATGCACTCAATAACATAATGTGATCCAAAGCAAAGTTATGGTGCAAATATAATTTTATCTCCAAGGTCTCTCTTCCTCAAACAAACTATTGCTTGGAAGGGACAGTGACACTTCTGTATCATTGAGCAGTAGTAGTGAGTCAAAATATAATGCATTAGTGTAATAAACAATCCTAAGATATGTGGACTGCTTTGGCTATTTTGTTTGGTAAAGTATAGGCAGCAGTCATATCTTAGCAATTTGCTACATTTGGTAAAGAATGGTGAACAGGCTGAGTTTTTACATACTGCTTTGGGTGACTTCATTTCATTGCTTGTACCCTTACTTGGGCTAATATTTCTTTGTCTTTGTCAAACAGCACTAAGTTTTCAAACTACTGTTTTCAAACTACTAAAAAGCCTAAATTATTAAAATGAATACTTTATTGCTAAATAGCTTCCTACTTTGCAACACTGCTAAGCAGTGCTTTCAGAATCTTTACTAAGCATTTTGAATACAGAAATTAACCCCAGGAGTTATATCCAAATAAACAAGCAGTAATACGATCATTTTACGCATTCTTTTACTAAATATAAGCAAACCCCAACTATTGCAATTATTTTTATTCAAATAGAACAGCTATTAAAACATTCATACTTATAATACCCACTAAGAAATTTCTTCTGCATTTGCATGGGATAGCCCTGCTAAAGACTTATTGTTACCATTAGCACACTTTTTTCCTCCCATATGTTCTTTTTCAATTTTAGATATCATAATGAATTTTATGCAAGTCATTTGTGTAAGATTTTTTTTTCCTTTGGTCAGTTAATACAATGAATATTAAGCTGGCCTAAAAGTACCCTGTGGTAAGTTGTTCCTACAAGATGCACTCAATAACATAATGTGATCCAAAGCAAAGTTATGGTGCAAATATAATGGTACAGCAGTGAAACAGAGACTGAAGGAAAACCATTTTGGAAGGAGAACAAAACAGTAGCAAAAGACCAAGAAGGAGAAAGAGCCAAGGGATGAAGGATATGCAAGAAATGGATGCTTACTTAAGAAATGCACGGGCAATTAAACTCGGAGAACATTTCCATATGTCAAATGTAAGTAGTTTAAGTCTGGTCATTCTTTGGAACCACCAACTAATTGGAAGTGAAAAGGGTTTTCTTATAAAAAAATTCCACTATTTTTTAACACTGAGCTTTCAAGTATTTTATAAAAAAAGTAAATTGGATTGTCACCATTCTACAGCTTGTTAAAGTGAGACACTGAAAAGACCTGTCCTTTCTTGGTCAATGCAACTTTAGGAACAAATTCAGAATCTTTGGACACCAGTAAGATTAAAACATGCAACTTTAACTCAACACAAAATGTCTACAGGTACTGCTTATTCTCTAAAACATATATGAGCAAAGAATTATTTTTTCACAGAATCACAGAATTGTCACAGCTGGAAAAGACCTCTAACAGTCAATCCAGAAAAATCTCCATGCCCACTAGAACATGTCTGAAAGTAGCACAAGTACATGTTTTTTGATTGGTTGTTAAGACAGCCAAGTAACTGTTTTGACATAAAATTAGATTTGAGTAGATGCACAGAAGTACTCTCATTTCTCCTCTTCTCCAGAAGTACTATGTTTATATTCTAATGTATATGATTTTCAGAGAACAGACTACAGCCAGTAAATATCTGAAACATGAGAAAATACTACCAAAGTAGTTCTACACAATAAACCTGATGATTTTATATATGAAGTAGTTTTAAGAAAATAAGTTTCTGATTATAAGAATTATAATTATTTTTATTATAAGATTATAAGTTTGCAGACCAACACAGTATCTGGTGTTCTCAAAGCTTGAAGCTTCCTTAAGTAAGCTTCAAAATCTCTAGTCATTGGAAGTGTAACCACAGAGACCTGCCTGTATCCTTTTTGGATTTACAGCCTGAAACAATCAACAAAGGCTCACTCCTTAAATGCAGAAAGCAAAAGTGAATATGCAGCATTCACAAGTGCTACAACTTTTATACCATCAGTATGGTATATTTTTATACCTTGCCAAAGTTACTCTTCAAGTTTGGAGGACCAAAATTCAGGCCAAAGCACTGCTTAAAAAGGGGGCAGAATGATACTGTGACCATCTTTTAGAACATCTCAACCACAGAGGTGAGGTCTACTTTGGAAAGTGAACATTTTTTCACAGAGACTTACTTTTCAATTTGGTTTTGCATGGAAGAAGCATTTAAATATTTAGTCAACCAGAAAGAGCAGTCAACCATGCAACCTATGCTCATTTGAAGGAAACCCTGCAGAACAGTCTTACTGTCTTCTTGAAAAGTGAAAAAAGGTACAAACATCCATCCAAAAAGGCTAGTTCATAATAACATGTTTGACTTACTCAGTAGACATACATTCCTGATTTCTAATGAACAAAAGATTCTTGCTGTTGTTGCTTATTTAGTAACGTTACCCTTCTATTACAGCTAGTTACCATTAAATCCCAAACTCTCCATTTCAAGGGGAAAGGCTTTAATTTTACTTCTCTTGGCACACTGAAAACCATTTAAAATGAGGAAAAAACAGTGGACATGTGAAATAAGAGCTCTGATTTAATGTTGTCAACAACTTCTGTACAGTTGCAAGGCCCAAAACATTGTGGAAAAATGTTGGAACACTTTTTCCTTCTAAAAGTAGTCAAGACGTCACTTACAAAACTCTAAAATGTATTAAACAGACCTCCTTGTCCACGTTAAGTAATGATCATATGATCAAAATGAACTTAGTTTGTTATTTTCCTAATAAATTAACACAAAACTCCAAAGTTTTATACAAATTCAGGCATCAAGCAGCTAGATTTGAATACTAGCAAGTATAATTTTATCGATTTTGATAATACTGCTGTGAGGAAATTCAAAGGAAATGCATTGCTTTAGTGTTCCCAAAATCCAGCTACAAGCTCTCATTACAAATGTAATGTGCCTTGCTAACAGACACCTTGTTCCACATTCAAATTCCATCAGGCCAGACCCATAAAGGCTTGGCACTGTTTTTAACTTTTCAGTGTAAGAAATGAATAGTCAATATCAAACAGAACTTTTCATAAATATCTTCCATTGTATACAATGTAAGATGAACAGTTTGCAACAGTTACTATGTCATTAAATTATCTTTGGGAAAACATTCATATACCATTATGCATAACATAGTCGACTACCACATAAATAAAGCAATTCATCTTAAATTACCATCCTTTTTTTGATACTGAAATACTCCAGTTTGTAAAGCAAAATTGAATCAAGAGATTTGCTAGCATTAGAGCTCCAACTTTATCACACAATAAACGTGTGTGACAAAAAAACTAAGCTGGATCACACTTGACCAGTCTTACAAGGAATGGCATAAAAAAAGCCAAACTACCTCAGGATCAATCTCAAAACTAAATGAAGCAGCTGCTCTAAAAACACAGCTTAATTTTGCTTCAAGGAAACTTAAAGCAAAAGAACACCATGAAGTGCAGTACCCTTTCTGGTCACTGTCAAAGACAGGGGACTAGACTGGATGGGCTCTGATCTGATCCACTACAGCTGTTCTTATGCTCTCACATACATTACACACAGCTCTGCCTGATTGCTGCTGCACATTTCCATTAAGTCCTTACTGACTTATTAGCCTGGGAACACAGTTAATAAAGTTTCCTAACACACAATCTGGTCGTTGCTATGGAGTTCTAGGAGCAGTACACCACTGCCTCTTCTCTGCAGGCATGTCTACTACACATTCCCACTTTATAATTTCTCCTTTAATAGTCTGATGTAAGGAATTTCCTAAAGCCACTGTAGTTCGGTAGAATTTCAATTTCCTTTGTATTTAACTCTCTGGGCAGGCTACGGATCTCCACAGTCATTAAATGCAAACATTTGTGCAACTCACAGCTGCCAAATTCGGCTATTGTTTACATTAGCACAGCTTTGATAAACTGAGCTATTAAGGCCACTAATAATGTACTTTTTTTCTATAAAATACTTTGATGTATTTCTGTTAATTCCGAGAACTTCCATTCCAAGCGTCCAGCACTGTGAGTATACAGACAGAAAACTGCATGTTTTGAATGGAGTATTACTGAAACAAATTTATGTTCCTCTGTGGGAATCTTTCATATGATAGCAATCCCTAGGCAAAATACATAAAAGCTGACTTATTTTTTTCCACATAACAAATATTTTTCTCAAAGGAATAATAAAGAACGCAGCTGTGGAAATATCAGATATTCAACAACACTATCAACCAGCACAAGAATCTTTTAAGTGAGTTATGTAATGGTATTTTTAAAGGATCAAAATTAGGAAAAAGGATTAAAATTCATTTTATCTTTTTCACAGCAGCTTCTCCAAAATCCTGAAAGCTGGCTATGCTGTTACATTCTCCTCAGGCCTCACACATTCTGTTCCTTAAAAAACTTCACAGTTAGGGACCTGCCATCGTGAATATTTCATGGTTCATATCCTTTTTCAAATGACTGCTCTTCATAAATATATATGGCTTGCTTGCTTCTAATGAAAGATGACTGTGAATTTCTTCAGTAAAACTTTGTCACCACTAGTCTGTCAGGGAGAACTCTTTTTTTATTTTTTTCCAGCACCGTTTGGCTCTTGTAACAAAGAACTCAGGAAACAAGACTTTTCCTCTTTCAATAGACCAATTATTTTTCTGGGTCTATATAAAACATTAAAGTCTACTATACACTTTCTTTTACAGCTGAACCATAAATGTTTTATTACCTTTGGTTTGAACCTGCCACCTGCCACCCACTCGTTTCTTTTGTGGTAACCTGGTTTTTGTATTGGAAAGGCAAAAAGATAATTCTCTTTTTCTTTCTTGATGATATGTGGGTTCAAATAGATCTGTATTACTTATATCCTGCATTTATTTTGATGGCTATTTTGCTAGCCTCTGATGAAAGTTTAAACGAAAGAAACATTAATCTTCTTTTTTAGTTGATTTAAATGTCTTTCCAATCTCCTCAGCAAGGAACAGCTCATGGTTTTATGCAAGGAGAAATGCATTTTTACACTCATTACAAAACAGAGAGAAATTATAATAACCATGAAACAAAAGTATAGTCACAGTATGAATAACATGCTGACAAATTACTGAAGGGTAGTTGAACAAAATCAAAGCTATACATTGTTAAGTAAGCTTCCTTTCTAAAGTCAAAGCTACAACGTACTGCTGCAGGCATGCCAAATGGAAATTCTCTTATGGAGTATAAGCAGTCAAGAAAAAAAATAATAGCCTCTTCTTTACAAATTGTTCTACAAAAAAACCCCAACAACTCATTTTCAATACTGCAAGTTAATATGCAATTATGGCAAATGTTTTCTTTTAATTTATCTAAGTATTTCCACTGAGTGGTAAAAGTAATTTCTGCCATCTAGTGAAGTTCTGTCTGTGATCCCAAGCAGTGCAAAACCATCCAGGGAACCAAACATCTTAACTCATGCATTCCCATATTTCAAAATAATACCTTTGAAAATAGTTTATAAGCCATCTCACAGACAATTCTAGTTTCTTTACTAGTTTCTCTGTAGGTTTTTAGATTATAAACTTTTTTCTTCCGATTTTATTTATAATTTTTGTCAACTCTGCTATATCACCTACCCCACCACATCACTGCATGTGCAATGGTGAGACTGAGTTCACCCCTAGATCCATCCAGCTCCAGCCTTTGCTGCTTACACCACAGAAACCATCTGTGTGGTCAGGGTTGCAGCACATTCAATTTTTTCAATACTACCTAACCAAAGAGGAAACAATCCCAAGAATGACTTTGCTACTTTATACGTGGGTTTTATTTTTTAACACACAAGCACAGCTAGTACCAACAGCTGCAGAACCTCAACATATTTTCACTTGTGAAAAAGCAGACTTAACAGCAATTATTAGATCTGTTAAGGTATAGCAAATAATTTCCCTTAGGTTTTCCCTAATCTACAATTAATTTCTATATTTGCTCACTTTTTTGTTATGCTTACTGATGGTTTTCCCCTACAGGCTAAATGGGAAAAAATGAGTGTTAAAAATAGCTTTATGATATGTAAGTAAAAAAAAGATAATACATATGCTTTAATTAAGTGCCAATTTAGAAAAATAAATGCAGATTACACAATACTTACAATTCAATAATAGCATAATTATGAGAAAAAATATTAATGCTGTAACAGCAGTGGTTATCTGTGATTAAGGCAGACTTCTTCAGAAGCCTACCAATGTATTTAGTATTAGGCCCAACCCTGTGTGATAGTTACTGCTACTGTGTCAATGGGACACAAAAGAGATCCTTCTATAGAATCCCCAGGAGCAACACACATCTGAGCACATGGATTAAGTTATTGATAAGTCAGGATTATCACTTTACTGACATTATATCCTTCTTTTTATCTGTTATGTTTCTGAAGTTTTATTTTGACTATTCTGAAGTAACAAATTCTGTTTCAAAATTTGCAAGCAAATTTAATTTGAGGATCTTCCTAGAAATAGTTACATTTCTCATGGTCTTCATTAGCTATAGAAGTGCAAATGTTATCAATTGACTGTGTTATATATGTGGTATTTACTGCCTCCATTTCTAACAGCCTACCACAAAATAAGTCCAAGCAAAACAGTCTGTATAAGAAAAATTACTCATTTACACTTCCGTGTTATTCATACTGTTTGTTAAGACAAATGGAAAAAAACCCAAAACAAACGAGCATGTGCAGGTAGGTGATAAGGTTTTTAAATAATTGCTCAACTTTGGCAGAACAAATGCATGATACTCTATTAGGAAATGTTGTGCTTAGTCCAGTTTGTAATCTGAAAGAGAGAATTTTCCTTTAGAACTTATTATCACAGTGATTCAGTAGTTTGGCACTAGTTGCAGAGTTTTTTGGTTTAACTACTGTTTGATTTTCCATGAAAGAATGTCTGGTGTTTCCAGTGTCTGTAAGGCAGATAAATACCCATATTCCATAAAAATGCCATGTAACATCATCCAAAATTGTAACAGCACCAAAAGCAAGCCTAACAATTGACACGTACAGAAACTATATTAAGACCATTCATCAGGCAAGTTGTTTTTCAGGCACAGTAGCTTGCTGATCCAGTTAAGTGCACAAACCTTGACACAGGACCAAGGAGATGAGCATCAAGAGAGCTGGAGACTTCTTAAATAGAGCTGGAGACTTCTTAAATTAGCATTCCCATACAAAGAAATCTGTAGCCTAAGATAGAATGAAGTTAACTGACTTGCCTAAGGCAACACAAACCATCTGCAACTGCGAAAAAATGAGATCTGTCTCTCCAGACTGATATTTCACCTCTCCAGTCATTCCAAATCACATCTTGCAAAACACATGACAAGCCTGATATGCATATAGATGCGCATAAAAACGTAGTTGATGTTAGAGCTTTTCTAGAACGTGATCTCTTAATTCAGCAAGCTAAGAATTGCCCCTTGATATTGATAACTTGCTAATAAATATCAGGGATTAAAGATTTTGACTGCACATTGAAACTATAGTTGTTTGCTGCAGTTTCTAAGTCAGCTGTCAAAAATATGCAGAAAAATATGTACATTTTTTTTTTGATCACACGCAAGTGAAAGTTAATTCAAAGCATGATAATAAATGTTAATGATTCTTTTATACAGTTACATCTAAGTACTGAAGAATCAAGATGAACTACAGAAGCTGAGGAATAATTTTTCTATACTCTGTTAGCTTAAATGGTGGAGTTCAACTTGGGAAGAGCCAAAACTTAGCTAAAACTGAAATATGTGACTGTGCTCCACATGGACTGGTTGTGAGCATGAAAGGAATATGTCATGTTATTAAAATGTGATGGACAGTCTCCAAGACAGATTTGTGCAGTTGATGTTAGAGTCATCACTTTATGTAAGCCACATTTATAAACAGTGCTAAAAAATGAAAAAGTACTTAGTTTGCCTTACAGTAACAAATATATACATGATCAGCTTAAGAAAAAGAACTGCAACATAAGCATTAGCATGTGCAATGTAAGAGTATGCATGCTGGCTCAGTCATATAAAGTAATAAAAATAGACATTTTTAATAAAGAAATCAGGATAGCATTGCATAACACTGATGTGGTAAGGTTAAATATAAAGCACCATCCAATTTTTTAAAAATTTGCATTTCACCATGCTGAAGCTCAACACACTAGATATACTCCTGTCCTTTGCCTCAGAATTTGATCTCCACTACTTGTAAGAGTTATGTACGTGAAGTATTTTAAATGAAGACAGAATTCTCATTTTCAACTAATTATTTCATGGGTGGAAACAGAGGTAATTGAAAAGTCTGAGCAAACAGTGTGACCTCACTTAAATGTTTAGTTTTTTTAATATGTAGTATTTAACAGAAAATACAGATACATGGACTTGAAAGGAAACTAGTGTCGAATTACTTTCTATTTAAAAGCATCTCTATTCATTTAGACCCCAACATCATGGATTAAACAACTGTGACAGACATTTTTCTATCAGACTACTGAAAAGCAAAACCTCTCTATTAACAGAAAGACAGAATCAGTAAGACACTATTTCTTCTTTTAATAGCACTGTCAACCACATCACCTCAAATCAATTGCTTTACATGAAAACAGCATCCTGCCTCAAAAGGCTGCAGTTACAGCCTTTGAACAGCTACTACATATTCTATATAAATACAGTGCAGTCTTATCCTAAAAGCTGAGGAGAACACTGACCTGAGATCCTTTGCACACTCCAACTTTCATTCACAACTCCAACAGATGTCATACTGTCCTGGCTCATGTAAAGACTGTGTCCAAAAACTTAACTATACTGGAAACAGTGATCCTGGAGAGGAATTCTGCTATAGTAGTTAGTTTTTAGTAAATTGGAAATATTCTGCAAGTGTTCAAAAAAACAGGTTCATAAACTAGATTGAGAACTACAGGTCTATTTTAGTTTTCACTATTGCTATCAACAGCTAACATCTCAAGTTCAGAATCTGGCAGTCAAGAGCTCTGAAAAGGTGACTTCTGTGAATTTTATTTTAGTTGTATTCACAATCAAAATACTAAATCCGTGTCTTGTGATGATATTAAACACTTTCATTACAAGAACAGCATGACAATGTGAGCTATATTTATTTCTACCATACTGATACTGTACACATTGTACAAAACATATGGGTAATCTATTATAAGATAAGAGGGTGACATTTTTTCCAGACACTACCACTCTATGTGTCAGCCCCATGGTGTAGTATGGCTATACCAAACCTTACACACACAGGAATGTGTTCCTACCACCATAATAAGTATTTACCAAAAAGTGAGATGTTGGCTAAACATCAGGAACAGGAAGCACTGCTGCAAAACCAGGGCCATCTGCAACAGCTGATTCAGCACTTTACTGTTGAAAGGAGAAGTGAAAAAGAAGGAACCAGTACATTTACATCACAGCCCTCAGGCCCCTCTCTTCTATCAAAGATCCAAGAAAGTGTTGGAGGTTTTTTTTTACACTGCAATTTAATACAAATTTGCTCAAGTAAATGCATCCAAACCAAGCTATTCAGAACACAGGGGAGTGTTTGCTTCGGCAGCTTTGGTTTCTAAAAGCAGGCAAAAGAATGCAGATATATGCAATTTGATAGCATAACAATTTAAGATCATCCTTCAGATTTTTATGTGGGAATGTAATTGCTTTGGAAACTGCAATTTTATTCCCTGGGAAAAGTGATAGGGGAATCTTTTTCATCATTTATCTATGCTACTGAAACTGGAACACATGAAAAAACAAAGCAGCAGCTAACACAGGCCTTATCTTGTTGGATATGATAGCACCAACGTTTCAGGGTTTTGTGTAGTATCTTTTTCTTCCTTAAGAAAGCAACAGTCAACAAAATAACCAAGGTGCAGCCTCATTTTGCAAACAGCACTGCATTACACATATATTAAAAATCTATATACAAATTTCCAGGCTATTTTTCTGCATCAAGACCAGTAACAGAGTAAGGAGCTAATAAGGAAGCAGATGAAGTCAGTTGAGTGTGGAATTTTTTTTTGGGGGGGAAAGTAAATTTAAGACACAAACTGTTAGTTTGAAACTTCTGCTTTAGGTAAAACAAATCTGTGATACATTGCTGAAGTACACATAAACAGACAGCCTACTCAAGCTAAACAAAGAATAACCCAGTCTCTAAATATTATGGTTGGCATGTCAGTACAAAGTGTATAACTAGGTGCAAATTGTAGAAGAATCTGTTTGAAGCTCAAGTTCAACCTTATCACAGAATATTGTAAATACTGCATCTATTTTAAATAAAAGATATGCTTAATTTCTCATGCAGAATGAAATTAATTCTACTAACTAATAAAATCTGATCACCATTTCACACTCTTGAACCACCTTTCCCACCCTAACAGTTGTCTACTGAAAACAAGATGTAGTATTTAAACATAATACACAACAAAGCCCCAATTTTACAACCTTGGAAAGGACTGACAGCATGATGATCACTACAAACTATTGTTTTACTCTGCCACTGGATAATGTTTTTATACCTTTATTCAACTCACACTTTTTAAAGAATAACAGCTAATGAAATCCTAAACAAGAAGCACGATTCCACAGTAGGAATGACCTGAAATGGACCTCACTGTACTTCCAATGGCCTGATGTCAACTATTATTAAACTACAGGTTTTACAAAGCCTTCCACTAGACGTCTAGAGTTAAGCCAGAAGTTTTGGCTGTAATACAGGCAGTGATGAAAAACATATGAGTGGTAACAAGTCGTCTTAATATCACTCTTCAGTACTAAGATGGGCTAATCTGAAGCAGCACTTTAGTCTGGTATCACCCACAGTGCCAGGAGGATCAAGACGTTTGGAAGTGCAATTTTTCTTTATACTTACTTTCCATTTCACAGAACTCACCCTAACTTACTTTTTCTCAATTTTATTTTTAATAAGAAATAACTGGACATAGAGCTCTCAGGTGGATTATCAGAGTGCTTCCAGAAGAACTATCAAACTCGAAAGGTATGTCCAGCTTGAATACATATTCTATTTAAATAGCAATAAAGAATTAAGCAACAGGATGTCAGTCACTATGTGCAGGTTAATAATGTCAGGTAATATAGAGTTAGAAGTATCACTTTTTTCTTATGCAATATTTGAAAATCTACTTTGCAGCTGAAATAATTCTGTGTTTACTACATCTTGGCTGAAACAAAAAACAAGTTACAGTGAATTCTTTAGCTATTAAACTTGTCAGAAAAATGTAACAACTGACAACAAACATTTTTCCTGTTACATCTATCCTACAATTACAGCAGTTCTTATAGTTACAACTCAGTGCTAACTTTCTGTTACTGGGTATTTGAGGTTGTTTCTTTGAAAGTGCCTATCAGCAAAGTAATTAAAAATGACATATGAAAGAGGGAACTCTAAATGAGCTACAAACTAAAAACGTTCATGGATCCTATTCAGTAACACAAGAGTCAAGCAGTGTTTTCCATACAAAGTAAATGCTCCCTAACTTGACTTACTTTGTAAACATGCTATTCATTATTGTACTACATAACTTCAGTATTGGACCAGTTCTCAAGACAGAATCATTTCTTCCGTAATTTTATTGCCCCAAAAAATTTACTCTTCTTTTCTTAAGCAATTTAAGTAAATCAACAGAGTAGACAAAGAGTTAAACAAACTTTTATTTATGGAATGGGACAATGACTAATAGAACCAAACTATTTTTAAATACAGCTTTCAAAACAGCTATGTTCTTGCCTTTCTTTGGACAAAATCTGTGCACAGTGCAATGATTTGTGTTATTAATGAACAGAAGGATTTTTCTTTGCCTCTGTAAAGAACACCACCGTGTCATTTAAACATTTCCTTTGCAGAAACAATGCCAGAGGAAATTTGCTGCTGTACACCGGTAACAGAAGTGATTTCAAAATATAATTGTCTTTTTAAGTCTTAAAATTTTAACTCCTTCAGTATCATAACTGGCAAAGTGACAAAGCCCACGTGCTGCAGGACTGGCAGGCAACTGCCAAGGAATCCAGACTCAATCTTTTTCCTTTTTTTAATGCACACAGCCCACATTAACAACATAATTTATTTTCTTACAGAAAGTGTTTTTCTTCTCATAATGCATGCAGAGTAATTTCATGTCACAGAATTCCTGATAATGGTAATATGGAATATTACCAGGTCGGAATATCTCACACAATCTTTAAAAGGTTTAATCATATTAATATACTGCAACATCACCTGCATTTAAGTTCTTGTAAATTATAAGTATTATCCTAACCAATAGCATAAAATGGTCCTATTTCCACATGCTGCTTGGTATTATGAGTGTTGGGAAAGATTATCACATTAGTGAGGATAAATCCATCCCAAACAACTAGTACAGTGATTTTAGGATTGCCAAGTACTTCAGGAAATAAAGCCAAGACTTCCAGCATCTCTACATGATGTGAAGTGTACACTCCACATTCAATTACCTCATTTTGGGATGGTTGGTGTTCCAGTGAGAAGGTGTGCTTCAGAAGCTTTTTGTACTGAAACAAAAAGTGGGATAGCTCTAAAGAATGTACAGAGAATAAGTACGTGAAGCCTCCTTGAATTTGCTGTATTTTCTCAACCTCATCTTCAATGTTCTGGTCTGCAAAAGTGACACTGGACAAGGCCAGACTTCATCCAAGCAGCAACCATCTGGTTCAGGATATTAGTCAACATAACAAACACAGCCTAACAGCTTGCATGTGTCAAAGATGGCTGTCCCACCTCTTCTCCTTCCCTCTCTTTCCATCTAACTTTCCATCCCCCTAGACCAAGCTGTTCCACCCATTCCTTTGTGCTGGCTCTGATGCTCAGACTGATTCAGTTTGTTTACCCGGAAAAAATGTGTTGGATTTTCTTTCTTGCACACAGTAGTTTTCTGCTGTTTTAGTGAGTTCAGTCAGCCCAGTGAAGAGCCTCAATGGAAGAGCCATTGTGAGGGACCTGAAGGTATGAACCTGGGAGCAGAACCCGCCTCAAGTGGAAGCAGTGAACCATTAGTAGAGCTGTAGTCATGAATTGTACTTTCTGAAACTACTTAACATTTCATAAAATTCTCATGATAAAGTCTTTTTAGAAAGACCAGTAGGATCTTGGATTTTAGGCTTTTATTTTCTTTCATTTGTCTTCCTCTAAGTTTTTTTTATGCTTAAAGTCTTATAAGTTCTTTGAGGTGAGCTGCAGAGTCAGAGCATTTCTATATCGACTTATCAACATCTATTTACTGTGAAATTCAAAACCTTAGGCAAGGAAAAAGATAGCCTCCAAAAAATCCAGCTCTCTGGAATCAATTCTTTGGCAGTTCCTTGGCCAATTCAAAGCAGGAGTCAAACTTGATTACCACCCCTAACTACAGAGCCAAGTAGTGCTAAGGATGGATTTCCTAATGGCAGAATGGGCAGATGAAGCAAGGGTTTTCTCTCTGTCCTAAAAATTTATCACAACTCAGGCTCCCTTCTGTATAGGGACTTGTTTTCAGACCAATGTATCTTCTCAATTACATATTTCAACGTTACTTTTCTAGTACTGTTTTGATAAACGTGTTTTTCGGGAGTTCAAACTCACCACTACTCCAGCCAAAGCCTCAACCTTTTCATAGTTTGAAATAATGTGGGGTTTGTTTTTTTTTTTAACATCTGAAAGATGAAATCCATTTGCTACAAGTGGAAACAGATTTTTAAATTGCTTCACAAGATGACTTCTTAGCACCAGCTCCAGAAGAATTTCAGGAACATACAAGAAAGATTATTCTTTAGATACACTAAAAAGTTATAAATGCAGTACCTATCAGATACAGAAGTCAGTGAGGACTTAGAAACGAGATGTCCCAGGACACGATACCTGCGCTAGGACGCTTGATATTCTCCACGCAGGAATTGCACAAGACTGAATAAAGCACAGAGGGTTTTGTCACTTAATACCCAAGCAGGCAGTGGAAGAAGACCAGTTCGAGTGCTCATGTGTGAAAACTCATCCTCTAAAGCACTTGTCTAAAAATAAGAACTCTGAAGTCTGAAAGGCTTCAGACTCCTCATGTCCTAAATAATGGGATGACTAAATTCTTGAATATTTTTGACTGTTTTGCTGAGGCTGAAACACAAAATTGAAAGGGCCAAACATTCCAAAGGTATGCAGCCAGGCACGACTGCAATTCTCTCCAAACAAAAGTAGGTTCCACATCTTGTTGCCAGCACTGTTGATATTCAATGACCCTTTCAAGGAATCATATTGCATAGGATTGCAAGTACAGCTATAAAATTTTATCTGGGAGCACTAAAAGAGAACATTATTTTGAACACAAAGGAAAATATATGTGAAAGCTTCTCTAAGAGATTGCTAAATCAATAAGAGATTACAGTACTCAAATGAGCACACACCTGGAAGACTACAATACATACTGAACTTACAGTTCTGTGCTGCATACCTACAAAGAATAACATGCTTCTGTTTTCAGACTCATATTTGGGGGGGAAGAGGTCACAGCATGCTTTTCAGTAGGCTGAGTTTTGTCATCTGAATGCTCTTAGCTTTTATCTTCTTATACCCCTTGAAGTGTGTCACAGCATTGTAGTAGCAATGTATGCAACATACAGCATTTAATGCTGTTAAGACCCATATACAAGAAAGATCAAAATTACCTCATTTAGGAAAAAGCAATGCAAACAAAACCTCAGAATTCTGAATAAGCCAAGTCAACACCAGTACAAACCACTGCAACTCCTCCATCCGTGACTGAGGACCAATGACAAAATGCCTACGTATAAAGACAATTTTCAGCTATAAACAGATCATCAGACATTTAAGAGGTCTACAGTAGTCTAAACAGAAACATTTTTATAAACAGGATATGCATAATAGTATTTATGACAGCCCTTCCTGGTTTGCAGAGTGTGCAAATGGCTTCCGGAACTGGGCTCTGGCGGGGAGCACTGGAGAGCTGAGGGCTGACGTACAGTCTCTTCTCACAGAGCTGCAAAACATCCTGTGGCAGTTCTTACTATCTCTGTTACCCATTTTGTGTAGTCTTATAGGACTACTTGGTAAAAAAATTATCTTTAGACTAAAACCAGAGTACATAGAAATTATCTCAGAGTCTTGCCCAATCATCCTGCCTCAGGTAAAACACTGCACTGTAGGACCAGACTCCTGCTTTGCCCTGTCAGGGCTAAAAAATCGTAACTCCAAGAAGCTGAATGCAATGGAATGAACAGCTGTAATGAGGCAGTCTGCCAAGTTTTTCTACAGAAAAATCAACTTTATAAGTCTTCCATAACTTGTGTATTCTTCTCAATAGCATCAGAAAAAAAGTAACTGCACCTGACATAACTGATCCATCATCTTTCACTCTTCCAGACTGAAGGACTTTGATTGCAGAAGAGACTTTTAAGCTACAGGTAACCTATAAAGCTGATGAGTTTTCTGGCATTACATTCAAGCCAGGCACATTTTGAGCTCCTTTCAGCTGTCTGCCTAGCAGATTAGAAGGGTTTAATTAGAAGATTTTAATTACAACTTTCAGAAGTATCGTGATGAGTGCATTTTTTGTATTGATAATCAACTATTTCCATATTTTCTAGAGACAAGCAATCCACATATGGCCATATACCCCATTAAAAATAAATAAAACAAACATGTAATTCCAAGTTCTAGTAAAATTTGGTCCAAAGCCTACATTTCAAAGAGTGAAGCAAATGATGCTATTTTTTAAACTCAACTAAAACGCCCCTTGATATGGCATTAATGTCTGATGACTTCGTATTTTTAAAGTACTTATTATAAAAATTTTATAAGACTAATAGAAATATTGTATTTTAAAGAATATTTTTAATGTTCTTCATAGCTCATAAATTAAACCTTAACAGACCATTTTCAGAACCACAGACTGTGGCAGTGAATTAAGTAAAAAGTTCCATACCTTTATTTGCTGTTTCACATGCACTGATTCATGTGTTTGGGTTTTCTGTTTGTTTACTTTCCTCTTCAAGATTGGCTACCCTGATTAAGAAGATATGAAAGAATACACACTCCTACTCTTCTTGGCCTTGTGCTCTGCCAAACCTCTCACTGGTCCTTCATATTTTACTCTAAAGAATATGATGCTCCAGGATATGGAAGAAGAAGAAGATGATGATGATGATGACGACAATTCTCTATTTCCAACCACTGAACCAATTATGCCGCTAATTCCTTTTGATCTTTTCCCAACATGCCCCTTTGGATGCCAGTGCTATGTGAGAGTTGTCCATTGCTCTGACCTAGGTAAGAAGAAATCTGTCTCTTCCTTCACTGCTTTGGAGGAACTTCCATGTCAAACATGAATTCTACAGCTCCAAAATTTGCAGACATTCACACAGAACCACAGACTGGTAAGGGTTGGAAGGGCCGTTGGAGATCATTGAGCCCAACCCCTCTGCCAAAGCAGGATGACCTATTCCTATATTAGTCATTTTGGAAAGGAGTTTACGTTTTGTCATGTAGGCTTGCAAACCATATCTAATTCATGTCCAGAAACCAATTTGTTTCCAGCACTTTTTACAACATAAATGTTTTCCTAGTTTATGTGCATCAGTTTAGAAAATTAATAAACTGCTACAGCCACTTTCCAAAAGCAATGAACTATTGATAACAACATAGAATGGGGAGGCATTTAGAATATGTAACAAATGACTGTAAAACTATTTAACTGAATACTTATCAGGGTTAATAAGTACATACAGCCTGCACAGTTGTTTTTTAATCCACTAGGAGTACAATTATAGAATGCAAAAAAGGTTACATTTACATTTCAGGTAACACTTTCTCCTGTTCTGTTTACTTCCGTGAAGTTATTTCAAAACAGAGAAGCGCACAAGTTTGCTCTAAGATCGGTTTGCATAAGACAAGATATTAGTCTCCACTCTCAGAAGAGACTGTGGCTAAAGAAGTACTTCATTCACAGTTACAAAGCAATAGATCAAATGGCAAGAAAAGGAAAAAGAAAAAAATCCCACAATGAAGTTTATCACCAGCACACAAACCAGATGCAAACTATTTGCTCCGCCTAACTTCCCATAAAGTGTGTATCACTGATAATGTTCTAACCAAAGGCAAATCTGCTACTGCCACCGTTGCAGAGAGATACTATTCCCTAAATATGAATTGATTATTAACCATGCCACTTTGAATCAGGATTCATTTACATTTTCCCTTGATTCAAGGTAATCAAAGGACTACACTCCTACCACTAGCACAGTAACAACAACACTGATTATCATCAGTATTCTGACACCATCCTAAATTTAATCCTAGGCTCCTCAAGTCTTAGAAACACAGCCAATACATAAATTGCTGGGTTTTATAAAAAAGTGTCATTTTTAAGAACTCAAACTCATGCTGACAATAAGCTGTAGTTATTGCGTCTGGTTTACAGAATGCAAATCACTTTGCTTGAGGCCACGCAAAGAAAAAAAACCCTATTAATAGACATCTTCTTTAAATAACTGTAACTAAAATTGTGAAACAACCGTTAGAAAACTGGACACGTATTTAGCAACTGATGCCTCAGCATTACCACTGAAAAGAAAGTCACTGTCCCTCACTTGTTCTCTTCCGCTGATTCAGGATCTCAAAGGGCATGAACTCAAGTGTTTCTAAAAGCAAACAACTAACTGGGTTGGGGAATTTTTCCCACTGGTAATTAAGTACTGGCAGCTGGAAGACCATCTTTTGTTCACTTTTATCAAAAACACACTTCTCAGCCCTGATGTTAACTGGACAGCTATGCAAGCGACTGTGCCAGTACCACAGATAGGGCAGTGCAGAGGTAAAAGGAGCATCCAAGCACTGAGCAGAAATTCCTCAAAGGCACTGCAACAGCCCAGTTCCACACCACAGAACCACTGCCCGAGGTCCTCTGAGGATGGCTTTCACTAGGCACTTAAGCACTTTACTTGTAGCACTTTACTGTGCTCTGAGGCTGGTTTTTCACAGATGGTAGGAACATGCACTGAGCACCCCATTCCAGCTTCTCATGGTGAGGGGCAGTAGCAGTTCCTCCAGAAACTTTCCACACATTTTTGTGTGATATGTTCTTACATAATTAGTTTGTCTCATTATTGAATGTTCCCTTTTATTCTTTGCTTTATGGCTGTTTGTATGTACTTTCCCATCTAATCATCAACAACCTCACTGTGTTTTGCTGTTTAGCAGCTAATGCCACTGGATTTGCATACAAGCAGGTAATGTTTCTCTTTATGTCACATATCACAGGCCTGACATCCATACCTCGCAACATTCCACCAGACACTCGTATGATTGACCTTCAAAACAACAAAATTAAAGAGGTGAAGGAAAACGATCTCCAGGGACTCACATCACTTTATGTAAGCTTTTTGTTTAAAAGTTCGAAATCTCATTCAGCAATCTGAGATATTTTGATACTTTCATAATACAAATGTATTTTTCTTATCCAATAGTATCCATAGAGTCTAATCCCCGCATACTTGACTGCTCCCACATAGTAAGAAGCAAACTTCTTGGAGCTGTAAGAACTATTCTGCTTTCTACAACATCCAGAAAATGTACCATATGTATTTTGCCAAAAATATCCTCAATATTTATTTGGCCATTAACAGGCAAAGAAACACTCCCTACATTTCAAGGCTGCAAGACAAATGCTCCCTTTACATCTGCTTAAGTTGTAATTTCTCAGAAAGAACTTCATCTCACAGAAGAACTAGAACAATATTTTTAAAAAGTATTTTCAAAAGCACACATCATACAGCTGGCACATATACCACTGGAACTGATGTTACAAATCCAACTGTCTTGAACAGAAAACAAATCAACAATGAATTACTGAAAAAAGTCAGGCACCTTGCTAGTATTTTTTAACATGCTCAAGTATGCACCTGGAGACAGGCATTAAAGAGAGTATAAGTGGCAGCCGATACATCTAGATATTTACAGTACACAATAATTCCTTTTTATTGTAAAAGAAAATAAGAGAAGCCTGGAAAGGTAGATTAAATCTGGTTTGGGATACTTATTGGGCTAGATTCAGCACCTATGAATACTGACAGTTTTAAAATTTTCAGTGTAAAAATGACAAATCTGCTTCAGTTACAGTAAATTAACTACATTCTATTAGACATTAGAAAGACACGAAACATTCACTAAACTGATATAAGACAAATCCTTTTTGGTCTTAACTGGTTTCTGACCAAGAACTGAAAATTTATCCCATCTAAGTGTTCATGAATGTCCTTGTTAATTATATTGTCTAAGGCAGGATAGAAAACTAGGAACTATATAAATTCATTGTTTGCAACAAAGTGCCTCATGTCTGGCTAGAGAATGTCTCACCAGCAGGTCTAAGGTAAACACACAGACTGTGGTTTACACTCAGTATAAAAGATATTATAGAAAGTAACCTCCCATGACTGAGAAAGTCACTGGAATACATCAGCAATCACCAGATTAGGTATTAGAGGAACCACTTAATTATGTGATAGCTGAAAGCTCTGAGCTGTTTTGCTTTTTTCCTATCCGTTAATTTGTGGAAAGGTCTAACAATATTTTTACTAAAAGCAGAGAAAGTTTACTTTGTTCAACTTCTCTGAATACTTAGCAAATGCACAGATGGCAACTTGGACTAAGAATAAGCATTTCCTGTTTATTTCCTTAAGCTATTCCCATTTTTTCTTGGAAAAAAAGATTCTGCTTTGCTCTACTTTTTCTCCCCCCATAATTCCAGAAAGCAGATGACTTACCAAGAGCTCAAAGAAGTAAAAAATGAACAAAAGTGAATAGTCTAGATGTGGAAATGCAGAGATGTGATTTGACACTCACCTAGTTTCAGACAACTCATCTCTGTTGTCTGTAGTAAGTCATTACAAGTTCTCTTGTAATATATAACAACCAAGAATAAAAAACAGTCCCAAAAAGGACCAGTGTACTGTATAAGAGAGCCTTAAATTCACAAGAGCTGAAAAATTCTAGCAAATAAGGTATTCATGTTTGTATGTCAGTCCTATCGACGTTAAGTTTTCAGAAATTCAGATTTAAAACCTGCCTTTTATTTTTCAGCATTATGCTGAAATAAATGATGAAACTGAGTTTAAGAATTTGTCTGCAAGAGGGAACAGCAACTAAAAAGAACATAAACCTCAATCCCACAAAATGTATGAAGACAAACAATGTTTTGCCAGTTCTCCTCATTATCCATTGGTACTTTGTCAGCTCTGACTAGTTTTTCTTTACTTCCTACTCTTGCTCCAGCTTCCAAGTTCTTTTTTGCTTTTCACCATCAGCTGAAATGCCCAAGAGCTAAAGTTTGGCATGATGGAAAAATAAAATATTTAAATACTTAATTGTTAAATTACATATCAAAATCTTGACTTAAAATTTATAATCGTAACATTCTGGTATAAAGAATTTTTCTTTGTATTTCTCTTCCCATGTCTCATAGGCACTGGCTTTGAACAACAATAAAATATACAAAATCCATCCTAAAGCCTTTCAACCAACAAAGAAGCTAAGGCGACTGTATTTGTCCCATAACCAGCTAACTGAGATTCCAACTAACCTACCAAAAACTTTAGCAGAGCTCAGAATTCATGCTAATAAAGTCAAGAAAATCCCCAAGGATGTATTTAAAGGAATGAAGTCTCTACATGTTTTAGGTAAGTCCAATTAAGTAGGAAATAAAATGTCTTTAACAAAATGTAATGTACCATATGCAATTTCCTCTTGAAGAGATACCCATGCTGTGGAACATTGTTTACAATGTAATGTAAAAGTTTCTGGTAATCCTGCAAGCCAAGTCAGAGCCTTTCTTCACTGAAATCTGTGATGTCCACCCTACAGAATAGGAAACCAAATTAATGCTTAAAATACCCGAAGTCATTAAAAAAAAAAAGAAATCAGCTGTTTAAAACACACACAAAATCCCTCTGCCATAACTAGTTGTTTTGGGTTTGTTTTTTTATCCTCGACAGAAATGAGTGCAAATCCTCTCAATAATGATGGAATAGAGCCAGGTGCTTTTGAAGGAGTAAATATCTATCATATAAGAATTGCAGAAGCTAAATTAACTTCATACCTATACCAGGGTACTACTACATATAATGCTTTAACATCTATATGATAAAAATGTTAATAAATGCTGTTCTGTGTTCTTCATTACTACCAAAGCATCTCAAAGCACTGGTTTTCTTTTTGTACTCTAGTAACTAATTTTATATTCCAAAAGTGTGCTTGCTCTCCAGCCCTCTCTCCTGCCTCACCTCTCCAGGCAGTCCACTCCCCTCAGAGTTACCCCGAGACTCTTCTCAGGAGAAGCCATGTGAAGAAAATAATAGGATGTCATATCTTTCATATCAGCCTCTCAAAATCCGTACAAAGAAAGTATTTGATCTGAGTCACAAGGGATACAGAATTCCATTTCCTTTATGTATTTAGAAAGAACATGCAAAATTTCTAACTAAAATTTAAAACATTTCAAGCAACTCTGTAGCTCAAATATGCACTGCAATATAGCCACCTTACTGCAAAACCTAAGTACAGTATCTTACATATCTTATGATAGTTTGCTAAGTGAAATTTAATTTTAAGATTTTAAAATTCAGCACAACATACTATAAAATTAAGTATTTCCTTCCTATAAAACAATCAACTTGTGATTTGGAAGTAGTAATAAAGTAAAACATTAACTTCTCAAATCACTGGCCTCCACACTCAAACAGTGACAAAGGAACTTAGTGCAAGACTCCACCTGCAGTTTCTGTAGGTCACCAAAGTATTTAACCAAATTCTTATAACTTTGAGCTGCTCAGTGCTACTAGCTAAGAGAAGAAGGAAGGAAACAAAGCATAATACCATACCATCCATTAACTTTTAGGGAAACGAAGTTCTGGCCTGTAAGATCCTGTTTCTGGATCATCTAGATAAAGAATTTGTTTCTCAGTAAATTTAATCTCTTCTTGTACACATATATAGGCAACAGCATCCCTGTAGAAAAGAATACTAAAAAAATCCCAATAACAAACAAAATTATCTCACACCAGTTATTCAGGAAATTTTAAGATCAGAAACTATCCAGAAGCTTAGCTATGGTAACACTCCCCAGCACAAAAGAAGACATTCTTCTAGTACCCTCATGATGCATCTGCTATCTCTTATACAAACACACATAAAATTATTAGGTTTTGTCTGTGTGACAGTGAAATCTTCTCCTACAAGGAAAAACACTATGAGCCCCAATATGTGCTGACAAATACATAAGCAAAACAAAACAGATTTCACGGTGAATACATTCTACATGAATGAAAACTAAGTTACTAGATCCTTCTATCTGCAAATGTTACCATGACATAAAAAGATTTTTAAAATGCAACTTACACAATGCACTTCAAATCTAAAATAGACAGACCAGTAGTCTCCCCTCTTCATATAGCAACTCAGACACAAACAGCACCCAGAGGACTTGTGAAGTGGGATGTAAAGTATAAAAAAGCCCAAACATGCACACTCACCAAAGTATGTCAGCTGGCATAAAGACAGACTGTAAAGCATACTGTTTTCTCATTCATATTGTAAAGATACAACCAATGGCAAGGGGAAGTGATCTCCTAGCACCTATGAGTAACAATATGTGGTTTGTTTTGATTGGTGTCAGGGTGCCATCTAGACAGCTGCTTGTAAAACTGAACATAAGATCAGAAGTCTGCCCCCACTAAAATGATGTAAAAATCATTCTTCACCTCCTAATCCACTCACTGACAGATCACTGCTTGCACAGGAGTAGGATTTTTGACTACTGACTGTCAGATAACTGCACATAAAATACAATTTACACCTTTGACAGGTTAACCAAAAGCATGTGAGAGCTATTATAAACAAAAGCCAGCAAAATTATACCAAATTCTGGAACATTAACATTACAATATGCACTTTCCCATTTGTTTTTTCAAAGTTACTATTTTCAATCAAATTATATTCACTCTTTTTCTTTCTTCTTTTTTTTTTTCATTTGTTTCTAATACCCATTTCTTTGATGCAGACAAACCCTTCCTTCCCCAAGATTTTTCACCCACCCCTAAAAAGAAAGGAAAGAAACTGTTTGGAATATAATAATTACACCAAAAAATATGAGTTGGCTTATTTCACTCACAGTGTGCATTTGTTTTTAATCAGATTTGCCTTCCAGTCTGCTAGAACTTCATTTGGATGACAACAAGATCACGACAATCGAACTTGAAGATTTTAACCGGTACAAAGATCTTCAAAGGTAAAATTCCAATGCAGAATGCTTGTGTTTGATAAAAGGTCAGACCTTCACACCCCTCTCTTATTTGATGCTTTTCTTGTTAATAGAACCTGTTTTTTCTACAGTATCTCTTAATCTGCTAGTACTAATACGCCTCAGTTAAGCCTTGCATGTTTATCTCGTACTCAGAATATATGAACCTTTGAGGTCACATTATTTATCAATAGTATTCAGTATTTTTCTCTAGCCTGATCCCTAACAGGCTCAGACACTTCAACTCCTTGGTCAATAATCTCACAAAAATTACCCCCTAAAATGAGATACACAGCAACCCCAAATAATTTTCAGTTCAGGAACAGAATACCTTTCTTGCAGATCCATAATAGCTTCTTAATTCCAGAGGAGGCCTAAGTGTACTTGAAGGAGACACTCCATATGAACCCCAAAGAGAAAAATAAGAGGATGGCAGTAAAGGGAAATTTAAACCTTGTTTATACAAACAAGTGAGAAAACTGGTCAATTACAAGAAAAGTCACCTCCTGAAAATACCTGAAAGAAATACAGTAGCTGGTAACTGAAACAACTTGGTAACTGTTTCCAAATGTGATAGGGTTTGAGAAAAAGAAACAAGCCATGTTGCTGATGAATGAACATAGGACAAAAGAAGGAAGCTCTTTCTCTAAAGCTCAGTCAAATTCTCCGAAAATATGGCTGAGCAGCACTGCAACTACTAAACAGTGTTTAGATACCAACTTCAGTTTCTGAAGATATCAAGGAAAGGAGAGAAAAAAGGGGTTGCAGGCTTCATGGACAGAGCAGTTCTGATCTGACCTGTGCCTTCACCTTCTGAATCATCTTCCTAGCAATACAGGCTGAAGCAAAAAAATCTAGAGGCCCAAATTAAACAGAATGTGGAAGTAGGAAAGAAGGCAGACCTGCTTATTTTCAAAACAAAATTTTAGACTAAGCTCTCTATGTATCTATATACATACATATCTATATATAAAACTGTTGCATTACAATACTTGCTCTTCTTTGGCTATTTATATATCTATAAACATCTGTATAACAGCACTTTTTATTACTATCAGTATACTACTTGATAATAGGGCATGATTTGTTTCACAAGCAGACTGGTTGGTGTTTATCATTTTAACACTTGTAACTAGAAGTAGAAAAACTGCATGCAAGGCCGGACAATTGCTTACATCATGCTAGCTGCTGTCCTCTAAGGGAATACTAAATTAAGAAAAAATATCTGTAAAATCAATGGTGGGGGTTTTTTCCTATCGCAGGGAAGATTACAGAATCTTTCCCCAGTTCCATTTTTCCCTCTTTGTCTACTCCTGTGTATTTCAGTTTCTAAAAAATAGAAAGTATGTTCTTCAATGCTTCCAGGAATCTCAATTAATCTTTAATTAAATGTTCTTTGTACTATTTCTAGGTTAGGCCTTGGGAATAATAAAATCAAGGACGTGGAAAATGGAAGTTTTGCCAACATACCAAGTATACGTGAAATCCATCTTGAAAGAAATAAGCTCAAGAAAGTTCCTCCTGGATTACCTGAACTGAAATACCTGCAGGTCATATGTTAAACTTAATAGAAATCTGTATAAGTTATGCTATGATTGACTTTCACACTGCCATAATGATTAGGACATTATTAAAAACATAATTGTCATATTTAAATTGATGTGACTCTAGTACTACAGATAACCTGAAATCATAAATGTACTTAAAGAAATAAGTTCAATCAGCAGGAACACTTTATAGAAAAAAAAATGAAAACATGCTGCACCTAGAAAATGTTTTCAGAGACTTTGTTACAGATTTGTTATATTTCTATATTAGCAAGCCAGAGTGGAAAATTTTCCATTCCTATTTGAAAGGCCTCAAATACGAAGAAAATTATTTATGAGGCTGAAGTGGTGAGGTAAAATTTTAGGATTTGTATTTACGACCAGGTAAATTCTGCAATAAAATGATTTCACAACATATTTATTTCTGAATTCTGGAATACCAATTCAAATCAAATATATATTATAAGACAACATATACCCTAGAATACAGAGCTTGGGGAAACAGAAAAAATGCACAGATGACAGATCACATCATAAACTATATGGTAAAAGATTTACCTCTAAATTTCTCTTCTTGCCACTTCTCATTTTTTTTCCAGTTAAAGGAAAATCTTTTAAGATATTTATGTAACTAAACAACTCAAATATCAGCTTAGAATATAATGTAAAATTAGACATAAAAAAGAACTGTCAATATATACTATTTTACTTAAATTCTGAACTCTACTGTACAAGCCCTTTTTAGTTTTACTAATTTAAGCTACATCAGCATCAGACTGATATGTTCCTATAACCATCCTGATAAATCTCTACTAATATCAACTTTCATGGAACCTACTTTTTAAGATATATTAAAACACTGACAATTTGAATTATGGTAGAATTGAATACTACATTATGATAGTTCTTCCTACAAGAGAATATCAAACTGTATTTTAGGAGAATAAGAATAAAGCAAAATTATTCTAACACGTTGGTAAAATACCGTATTAACTTTTCTTTCTAGAAGAAACTGTAGCAGGGGGGAAATATTTCTTAAAGATTTTACACTTGCTAATTCATGTTACTATTAAGGCTTGCATCCAATTGATCTTACAGCAAACCTCAGTTATTTATAGGCCAATGGATGTTGAGTGTTTTTGCCCTTTACATACTAACCATTATATTTAACTATTTCTTCCTGCTGCAGGTCGTCTTCCTCCATTCTAATCATATTGCAAAACTGGGAGTGAACGACTTCTGCCCAACAGGAAGAAGAAAGAAGAAAGCATTATACAGTGGTATAAGCCTCTTCAATAACCCTGTAAAGTACTGGGAGGTTCAGCCTTCAACCTTCCGCTGCATTTTAGCCAGAAACAGCGTGCAACTAGGAAATTTCCTCAAGTGATACCAAAGTTGGAAATTTCAGAAAGCAACTTGTCCAAATCAGTTCTACAATACTTGAAATTGCAGGAAAATGTAAATTTTACACTACTTAACCAGTTTACAAAGTATTTACTATTTCAGTGGTAATTAATTAGAAACAATATGTTTAGTAGGAGCTATTGTATTGTTTGACAGCGTTCAACTTACATTTGAATAATTTAAACAAAAGCCTTCATATCTTACAGAAGAACTCTTGGAAGTAGAACTGGAAACTATATTTGATGTTTCCTATTATAGACATTAAGTTCTTTACATAATTCACATAGTTTTGACATTTTCTTTCAAATGCATTTTAGAAATCAAGTGGAAGTGACTTTTTCCACAATAAGAAAAAGTTGCAAAAAATAATTTAGCAGGCTTCAAGGACAACTTTTTGTGACATTTTTGATAATCAGCAAAGATGCAATAAAAAGGTATAGTATTGTGAGGTTTTCTGTTGCCTAACTAAAACATATTTTTACAATCTATTAAGTGAGATAAAGCCAAGTTTCATATCAAGAACACACAAAAAAACCTTTAAAAGTTTTTGGTATTTTTTCTTGCAACTTTAAGAGGGAAATGTCTTCCTGTCAATAGAATTTGATGCACCCTGAACATTACAAAGTAGGATTCAAGATTTATCATACGCTTCAAGCTTAATAGTAATGATTATTAAACTCCCTTTAGGCCAGCACAAATATTTTCTTTTACCTATAAAAAACATAACCATATTTCTAATTTAATTTTTTCTCTTTTATATTTTGACATCATATGGGTTAAGAATTCCTCATCAATGTAAGTACCTTAAAATTGCTGAATGCAAGCAGAGAGCTAAAACTCAACTTCCCTGACTTCTTATGTAGGTCAGCACACAGATTCTCAGTACTGACAGTACTGCATAAAAAGGGTATTTAAAAAATCTACTTAGTGTGTATTTGCTATTGGGATCCAAAATAAATTTAATAAACCTAAGGAATACTTGTATTTGTGTACTCCATTACCTGACAACGGCAATATCAGAACACTCAGAGGTTATGACCAAACACCCTTCTGTGTCTTCTTTAGATATTTTCTCTACTTCTTCCTCCTTCCAAATCTACATACCCTGTTAATTATTTATTGCTACTGGTTTTTTTCAAAGTTAAAAATTCAGTGCTATTTGAAGCAGCTACTAGTAGACTACTAGTAGAAGAAAATACACAGAAATCAAGCAATTCCCAGTCTCAATCTTTCTCACACCCCTCTAAGCATACTACACAATAAGCATCAAGTTGAAATTCTGGTATTTTTTTCATCCACTTGGTCTCTTTGTATTTATTATTTGGTTAGAACCACTATACTCTTGAGACCCAAAACCACATGGGGACAGAAGGGAGAGTGGGCCAGGAGAGACGTTTACTGAAGAACAGTTTCTATAAAACACTTAAAGGCAGAATAAAAACAAGGCTAGAATAAAGGCTACACCGTAAACAGCTCAAACCCATACCAAAGAGAGAAAGAATTGGCAGTAACTGTCCAAGAGGAAAATGAAGATTTGAAATGGATGCCCATTCTCATCTACTAACAGCTAAAACAATGAAGTCCTTAATGTTCCATAAAAGGTTCACTGCTTATAAAGAGATGGAGTAAATGCAAATAAAGGATGATGAAGGAAAATTTATACAAGAGCAGAGGGTAATCAAGAGCCAAAAAAGGTTTGAGGGACTTGCAGTGGAAAAGAGCAAATTGCAACATAACAGCAGAAAGTAGTTTAATCCTAAAGAATGTTAAGAATGGAAACCGGAAGGCTCCTACCTTCACCATCACACTTAATAACTGATTTCTAAAGGATTTTATCAACTGCTTAGCATTTTCATTATATTCAAGGAAATTTCTGCTAGCTTTGATGTTTAAATAACTTTATCTGTAACTTAAACATTTGCTATTTTGCAGGTAAAGCATCAAATGGTTCAATTTAAGAGTTATTTTTGAGAAAACACAGTAATTTCCTATATCACATCCCATGCATTCATAGGGTATGTTTCACCTATGAAAAAGTGAACAATGAGTTGAATGAACACAGTAATAGCCAACCAATGATGATACACTGGTGTTCAGCAGTCTTTCCACAGAACAAGCCAGTTCACTATTAACAGATAGGGAGAAAAACTGTCAAGAAATCAAAACAAAGATAGATTTCATATAAATCCTTCCAAGAGTCTTCCCTTACTACTTATTCTTTGTATAAGTAAATACATTCCTCTAATAAATATAAAACAAAACAACATCAAACTATATACATTCCATCAAAGTTTTCCAAACTTGAATGGGTTTCCCTTTTCTGAAAATCGGTCAGGTCCCTACAGGACAGTTAACAAATTTCACCAGAGGATGGCAGCCTATTGTTACCAATAGAAGAAAAAGGAATTCTGAATAAATAAAAAAGACTGCTAGTGCAAAGCAGTAGCCCAGTGAACTGCACAATTGCTGTTTAAGCAGAATAACCTATTTGGATACTTCTGAAGACCAAGGTCTATGTCCTGCTCTGCACCATAATGTGCCAAAGGATGAAATTTTTCATCTCTCAGTCTTCCCCTTCCTCTTTTCCCAGTATCAAACAGCAATACAGAGAATAATATAGAAATTAAACACTGGCGAATAACAAACTTAATAGGATATTGAAAGTGCAAGTAACACAAAACACATATATGAGAGCTATGGCAAGCGTGCACCATGCAAATCAAAGCACGAAACAGAAACTTCTTTCACATTCACATTGAAGAGCCAAAAAAAATTAATCTTAATGCACTGAAGCCCTTCACTTTGAGATACGTTTGCTCTGCAAGCAAAGACAACTAGTGAAGAACAGTTTTCTAAAGATGCCTATGCCAGGCAACCCTCCAACTCCCATCATAAAATCTCATTCCACCTCATATCTTTATTGATATTAGTCCCACTGCAATAACTGCTTTATTTCTTATACTTTCTTCATAGCAATATATCCACAGTTTTGGAAGTATGGGTTCAGAATCAACTACTTGGTTCTCTGCAGATGTGTATAGAACTCGTAGACAATCTAGGTGCTCTCTTGTGCTGCTAAACATGTTAAAGAAGGTAAAGTGTTGATTTTTCTACCTTTTTTCCAATATCAATAGTGTCTTCCTCCTTGGCCCAGCTGTCAATTTACATAAAACCTTAGGAATTCACTTTATCTGGCAAAGTGCCTAAAAGTGTCCACTATGCTCAGAAGTGTGAGAGAAGAGAAAAGGACAGATGGTCAGAGAAAGAACATAGCTATTTGGATATTGCTGCACAACCCCTGGAAAAAATTGTTGCAAAATCATAAAAGCACAACGAAGTACGGTCTGGATGAGCAGCCAGTGAGGTGGATTGAAAACTGGCTAAGTGACAGGGAGCAGAGAGTAGGATTCTAGTGAATTTCAGTCGGAGACCAGTAACTAGCAGCATGCCCCAGAGGTCAATACTGGCTCCAATTCTGTCCAACATCTTCATTAATGATCCAGATGATAGGGCAGATTACTCTCAGCAAGTTCACCGATGACACAAAAGTGGAAGGAGCAGCTGATATGCCAGAGGGTTGTGCCGTCATCAAGGGACCTCCACAGGCTGGAGAAAGAGACCAACAGGAGCCTCATGCAGTTCAACAAAGGGAACTGCAAAGTTCTGTAGCTGTGGACAAACAACCCCTGGTGGACAAGCTGAACCTTGCCCTTGTGGCAAGATGGCTAACAGCATCCTGGGCTGCTTTAGATGGATAAAGCCATCATTCAAGCTTCATTCCCAGTGCTGCTGTCACTAAATGATTCCATGAACAAGGAATCTACAGAAGCCTGGATTCCTATGGATCTGAGTCTTACAAACCTCAGGTCCTTCCAATGTGTCTCTGCCTCACCAACACCACCTCAGCATATTCTCCTATAGCTGCCTTCCACAGCTACCACCTGTTGGACTGCAAAGTGACAGAGCTAAAAGAATGCCAAAGGGTTAGTCAACATCTCTGTTTCATTTGGCCATCTGGCTGCTTACTATAAAAAGGAGACTATGTAACTGTCTTTTCCTCAGGCCGAGTACCTCTTTGGAGCATGTTTCAAAACTTAAAGATTGCTTCTTGGGTTTGGGGGATTTTTTTCCTCCTCCTTTCTGGGGACATTACAGGTTTGAGAAACAAAGCTGCTAATAGGAAACATATGGAAAAGCCCTGGAGTAAATTAGAATCTGACTCTTATTCCAACTGCCACGTATCACACACCACTGTCTTAAATTATCTGCTAATCTTAAATATAAGATTTACGCTGCATACCCAATGAATCACCTGAGATGGAAGACAGCATTAAGTATAAAATAAACAGAATAAACAGAAAATAAAATAAACAGAAAGGCTCCCATGATATTTAAGAGCTTTCCAAAATTAATCAATATTTTGAAATAAGTTGGGATATTTCTCAAAGCTTGTGTCAGCCAATAAAACATTAGCTCAACAGACCATGCTGCCAACAGACAGACTTGTCACACTTTTTCATATAAAATAAGAACAGTTCTGCTCAACTGAACAATGCAATTCTGGAATTAACCCTTATGCTGCTATGATTGCAGAGGGTACACCATACAGCCAGCTTTTCCTATGCATGAACACTTTTTTCTGTCACAAATTCTTGTCCAAGAGAAGTTTGAAGCACTATGGGATTTTTGGAGCAGCAGCAGCACTGTGGATGCAGTTTTAACAAGAATCCCACACATTTCCACACACAACTTAAGTGTGGCCACACTCCCTGTGCAGAAGCAACAAATGTTACAAGCCTGGATGCATTAGACTAGCCCCATATATATGCCCAGCATGTTTCCTACACCAGCAGCATTACACATGCATTACTCACCACCTATATACAAAGGCTTCTGTTGGAGACAAGGGGAGTAACATTGAAAATAATACGATTTCCTCACAATTACATTCGCAGTAACTATTAAAGAGTTACATTGTCTCAAGTTCAGGAGAAAATCTGGAGTGGAAAAAAATCTCTAGTTGGCTGGTTGCCAAAGGATGTAAAATTCTTGAGGGACCAAAGAAGGAGCAAGTCATGGACACAAACTTGCACTTAGTTCTGAATTGTTCTGCCCGTGTTACTTCCAAGTGCTTCTTAGAGCGAAGACCAATGAAAATATTTTCTTTCCAGAAACACTCCTCACACCTTAACTCATTCATTTCTCATTTGTGGAAAAGAAAATTGGCCTGCCATTCTAAAAGATATTTCACCAACATTTCTATCCTATTTAGAGCAGACAACATACTATTCTTCTGTCAGCTTTATCTTCTTTGATCTTTTTATTCTACAGGATGAAATACAGAACTGACTGAGTAAGTGACTTATGAGTCAGTAAATAGGGCCCAATGTTTTAGGACAAAGAAAGCGAAGAAGCCACTTATGAACTAACCTGATGAGTAGATGCTCAAATTCAGGAAGTGATATAACCTAGTATTCTGCAAGAATAAGAAAAGCAACTGTCTACTCATTTCTCTAGCAGCAATACTGTAATGCAGCATAATTATTAGTGGTTAAAGACAATTTTAGTGTTCAATAGGTAGAAAGCAATAATTTCATGAATGCTTATTTGCTTTTTGGAATGTATATTTTTTCACTTAGATTTTAGGCCAATATGTACAATTTCCATTAGATATTACCCCACTGTAAATTATTATTTTCAGTATTTTCTGTTTCCTCAAACACTAGATTATGCAGGGCAAAGAAGAACTTTAGTTAAGTCCATTTCTAAAATGACTAGCATAGAAAAAGGAGTGGCAGTTAATTATCAGACAGGCATGAGTAGTGTCAGGACAGAGGTATCATACTTTGCCACCCCCTAAACACTAACTGCATAATACTGCCCTGTAATAACAATCTGCAGAATCTTCATATAGTTTGATAAATTCTGAGATGAAAGGATCTCAGTAATTTTAGAAGCCCTGTTCCATGCAAGCATTGGGCACTAAAGTTAATGGCTTTATGTTCTACCTGACAAACTACACTCCTGTCCACTTGCACTATACAGTAGCCTGGAAATTTGGCACATTTGCTATGAAAATAAAGTCTGTTGTAATCCTATGCATAAGAAAACATACTTCAAACCTCCACCTATTACTATCATAGCTGGACCCCATAAAGCACATTCTTAAGCACCACGGCAAAGATTCCTGATTTGTCACATCAGGATCACAGTTAATAATTAGCATTTACCTAGACAATACAGCAATAAACTTTTCAAAACACAAAACAGAATCAGCTAGTATGAGATAAATGGGCCACTATCTCCTCTCCTTAAGATCACAATCAAGGTAAAATCTGTAGGGAATAACAAGTTTGTAATATAATCCCTTGGTGTTTTGGTTCTTACTCAAAAAACAAATACATGGAGAGAGAGAGAGAGAGATGAAAAGATCTTCCTGGAGCAATTAATATCCCTGTTGAAAGCTAAGTAAACTAATCCAGATTGAATTTCTACAAGTGAAAAACACAATCTTTTATTTCAGGAAAGTAGAAACCAACTCTGATCTAAAAACAATCTTCAACATTCTTTTACTGCTTCCACCTAGTACAGAGAAGGAAAAAAAAGTAATTACTCCTTATAAAATCTTTTTATAATTCTTTATGATAAAGCCATAAACACAGTGCACATTAAAAAAATTGAAAGTTTCTTACCACACTAACTAAAAATCTTTGAAATGTTTTCCTTGAGAGCGTTCCAATGGAGCACACATACGTCAGGCAATATTTCATCTCTCCTGTTTCAGGAGAGCTTTGCCTGAGCAGTACCTGTGTACTATAGACCCACACTGCTCCCTCTTGTGCTTTGCACTAAAGAACAGAAAGGGTGACTAACACATGCTTCCCCCTTGAACAGTTCCCTCCCAAAACCAGAATGCACAGGAATCTGAGGAGAAAATGTGAGCATGGAAAACACATCTGTTAGATGGGCAATTGTTTCATAAAGTAACTTTCATGTCTTCCTAAAGGGCTTCATTCCACTCAAATATTTAGTTGTGGGTAAAACTAGTATCTAGATGAACCAGTAGCAGGTCTACACAATACCAGTCATCTCTCTGTGACTGCTTTCATAACATCCAGAATTAAAAGTTTCAGCAATAAGTGTTTGGTAAAGATGTGAAGGGTCTTTGGACAGCCACCTTGCAGTCATAGAGAATATTAACATTTTTAATGGCAGCTAGTACTACTGGCTTAATACTGAGAGAGTTCAGTCTAATCACTTAAAGCACCAAGACCAAATTAGAAATTATTTTTCATTTATTTTTTAAAATAAATCATTATAGATGTTTCTATGTTTGCTATACATTGTTGAAGGCATTACCTCCACTCTCAAGAAGTGACTGGAGACAAGGACAGAATCAGGTGTCAGAAGCATGACATATGGTGACAAGGACACTTGCTTGATTCCCATGGAAGACCTGTAACTAATGCCTACCCTTCTCCTCTCTAAAGAAATGGCCACCAACACGAATGCTAGTTCAGGTGTCAATCATGGTCAAGATCTCAGCAGAACCAGCTTCCTGCCACAGAGTGCTTGCATAAAGTATCTGTGAGACCCTGTCTCAGCTCTGCCAAGAAGCAGCTGTGACTCACAAATTATTCAAACATTTCAATGCCATTACTTGCCATTAATAAAAAGACACATTTATTTTACACATCAGGTAGAGTATAGGTACCTGGACAAGTATCTTTCCCAAAGAAGTGGTAATACTATTTAAAGAAAAAATGGAAAATTAAAATGGAAAATTAAATTGGGAAAAAAATGGAAATTAAGAACAGAGTAACTGAAGGTTACATATAAAAAAAGCTGTATCTTTTTTTTATAGGAGAATATGTTAGGGTACAGACGAATGAGGTGGTATTTCTATGAAAGCTTCCATGTCCAGTTCTGATTGCAGAAAAATGGACTGCTGGCCAACATATATGTAATGCTGGCTGTGACACCAGCACTGCAAGGTCTTGTGCTAAAATGAGAGGATTTATTCTTTCTAAAGAGGAGGGATAGTAAAAATTAAGAACTTTATGCAAGCTTTCCAGTTTCTAGACTATTGGAAAGAGGTGACAAGCTGTCTGGAAAAAACCTCTGCGCCACAAAGCAAGACAGTTGTAAATACCTCGTGCTCTGGAATGTTCACATCAACCATGAAAAGAAACATATTTAATAGTGAATGTAAAAACATGTAAGAATCCTAATTCTTAAACATGCTCAAAAGAGTAAAAAGCAAACAAGCACTTTCTATCACGTACAAGGGGAAAAATTCTGCTAATGCAAAACATTTTCCAGTGCATGACCATTCAGGAATTCCTTGGCAAGATACCTTAGAGACAATTACTCCTTAGCCTTACCGAAAAGTGCCTTTTGGCTATAAACTTGGTTAGCAGATTGGATACAAACACAGGAACAATCTGAAGTTGCAGGTGCATTTTCCAGTTATTTTAAGAAAAATGCAGTAAGTCCATAGCTACAAATGAACAAAACAAGCTAATGAATAAGGTATTAAAAATTATGAAGACAGAATAGAATTCACATTATCTCTTTCATAAATCTTTGAAGTTAATATCTTTCATATCTTTGAAGTTAATAGCTCTGTTTGAAATAAATTAGTAGAAGTGCCTGCTTTGGAACAGACTAAGGGAATGAAACTGGACAGTTAAAGGTGATGCTAAGAATGCTCTCCCTTTGAGCAGCATGTTTCCAGTCAAGGTCACAGATTAGACAGGGCCAGAAGAGGCAGATACTCCCATCTTATATCACTCATATCACCCAAGTAATCACAGGTATACTATCTCAAATTAAACAAGCAATATCCCAGAACACCATGTGGGAGAAAAATAAAGCCCAAAGTAATCTATCTTGGAACACCCAAAGTAGGCTGTATAAAAATACAAAGGAAAACCAAAGTAGATTTGTTAAACAAACTACACCATTACTGAAAATAACCATGTCAGTTGAAACAGTGACTCTCCTCAGAAGAGACTTATAATTTCATTCCATAGTCCAGGGTATGTTAGAGTAACCAGACAAAATTTGCTACGGATATTACTGCTCACATGAATTTAAAACTCCTGTTATCATGCCAGTATCAACTGTTTATGATCACTTGCTATTGTAGTAGCAGAAAGATTATACAATAAGGACTATTTTAAATACCTCTGATAAAGAAATTAAAATACATCTATCAAAACAGTGCGCCCCCCCATTGCTAACACTGCAATAGGTTAAAAAAACAGTTACAACCCTTCCCTTCTATTTCTCTTTCTAAGACAATCTTCTATTACTCTAAATAGGTATTATAGCAAAAACACACCCTTCCATTAGAAAAGCTTCTGTATTACAAATTTGAACATGCTGGAAGGTTTCACACTTAGCTCTTGCTTATAAAGGAAATCAAGTTGCAACAAAAATTGTTCATGGCACATTTAAACGTGATCATTTAATGAGACCAGGGCTTCCTAATGTATTACAGCTAGATGCATAGATGCCTCTAGTGAAATCTGCTCCAAAACTCCAGCATATTACTATTTATTAGTATAAGTCACTCCACAGCAGCTTAGAGGATTCTATAAACACCATATTACAAGGTCAAGAAGTTCTTGTCCTTTCTGTCATTTATTCTATACCAGGATACATCTTTGAGATCCAAATGTAGTTGCATTTGTTAACTAGTAATATGCTTCAGAGATGTGGGGTTTTTAAAAAACACAAACAAACAAATCACATAAAAAGTACACAGGTTAATAATACAAACCCAAGAAAAATACAGAAATACAGAAGCAGAATGTCAGAAAAATTCAACAATTTCTGTAAGTAAAGGAATGCTTAGAAGAAAGAACAAAAAGAGGGGATGTTACTCAACTCCGAGGCAGCAAATACATATATGTGGAGAAGACAGAGCAGATGTAGAGAAAAAAATCATCTGTATCCCACAGTATGGATGAGAGAAGACGACATGTTTACATTTCAGAATAACAGGAAGCACTCAGTGAACCCATCACATGGCTTAGGAGATCCACTAATTTATATTGTTTCCCAGTGAAAATAGAAGACAATTTCTGGGGTATTTTCATTATTTTAGGACTCCATGGTCACCTGAAAAGCGCATTCTTGAAATGTAGCCACAAAACCTACACAAAACCATCTTTAATTTCCTATTTAAATTCATGGTTGTGGCATGCATACAAGTTGTAACAGACTGATAAAAATCAGCCAGCAACCACAACCTGCCTTAGATTAGAATCATCAAAGAAAGTTAATTCAGAGACCACTTGATCACTATATGCAAAATGTACAGTCTAGAAATCTTAGGAATTATTTTCCAAATATCCTTTTTTAAAACTCAGTTGTCTTCCTTTGCTTAACATCCTTTTCCTAAGAGCTCCTAGCAAAACAAAGCAACACATATAAAACAGGCTGCATAACATCAAGGTTGCCAGAGTTTTGATCTTGTAATACCACCTACTAAATAGAAAATAACTAGAGACCACACAACAAGGCTCAGGTCAGAGGCAATGGTAAGAGGCACCCATGGCACAGCTCTCTCTTCCTTTCTCTTTTCAAACAGACTGGGTCTTGTCTCTGCAGAATTCCTGATATGATTCAACAGTCCCTTTTCCACCACTGTTAAAAATACATATTCACACAGGGACAGGCTCCTAGAATGACCTTCCACTGAAGACTGTAAGAGCCAATATTAATTGAGTGCTCTGGGCTCTGCCTGGGGCAGAGGGCTTTGCAAGATCATTTTCAGCAGTTCAGTATCTTTACTCACTTCAGTTTATATATATATACACAGGCGTGTTGGAACTGGATGATCTTTAAGGTCCCGTCCAACCCAACACCATTCCATGAATCTCTATGAATTTTCAGATTAGTTTTGGCACAGGGTAAGTAAATCCAGCAGCCACTACAGTCTTGATAATTGGTTATTTCTGTTGAGAGCAAGCACAAATAACAAGTGCCTTTGCAGATCACATGCGAGTCAGAGGCTAGAGGTGATCTGCTGAGCATTCTTGTGAACTGACGAAAAAGATCAAGAAATTAGGATGTAAAGAGTCTTACAGCAGCAGTGCCTATTATCTGACTTAGAAGTGCAGCTCAGTCCAGATTACACATCTTACTTCTGAAAACCAAGGGCTTTATGGGGAACCAAATTATAGCATTTAAACTTCCTTATTATATTTGACTATGCATTCTCTTTTCCACTGTGCAATCACTTTGAGAAACAAAGTAACATCCCAAATTCCTATCTAAAACACAGAATTCCTTCAAAGTTGTCAAGTGAGAATTTTAAAATTTTCAGGTTTAGGCTTTTTCTGGGACATCTCATAGCAGGGCCAGACCTTACCTGAAGAACTTTTTAATTCTAACGAGATCATGCTTCCAAGACCCAAGTTGTCAGTTCTAACTTACACAGCTTGGCTTTACTTGATGTTTTAAATTAAAATGGGAAATATAGGGAAAAGGCCTAAGAGTAAATTGTATTTGTTATATCTGGACCAATCCCTTTGACCTCAATGCCACTGGTTATCTTTCCCTATACTACGAGTATTTTGCCTAAAACTCAGAAACTTAAAAATTTTGAAGAATACCCAACTAGCTAAACAAACCTCAAATAGCAAAATGTTAAGAGTCTCCTTTCTTAAACCTTCGGTTCAGAACCAAAGTTGAAAAAGCTAACAAGTCTCAGAAGTTGAATTCAGTTACTGAAAGTGGTAACATTTCAAACACATTGACAAAAAGGATCCCTCCAAGTTTGGGTTAAGAAAATAAACCAGATTCAAGTTAACCCTGACTTCTAGCTAGACACACATTTTACTTTGCATCACACCTGCATAAATAAAATAATGAAAAAAAAATTAGAAATTCAACAGTAAAAATAAGTCCTTATGAAACAGGGTTTAAAACTGAAAACCAAAACAAACTGAAGATTTAATAGTTCTGTCAGAGCCTTTGCAACAAGAAGTCTTACATGATGTTAAATTTAATCCACTCATTTTCCTCCCTGTAAGGAAATTCCTACCACACCTCAAACCAAAACTTAGAGCAGATCAAACCACACAATTTGACCAAGATTGCAAAGTATAGATTTCTTTGTATCCAAGATAGCTCAATGCAAAAAAGGAAGTGAGCTTCAATATACCCCATGGCTGGAGCTGCATGATCTGCTGCAGTTAATTATGTTTTGAATCACAAGCTTGACTACTATTTTTCAAGAAGACAGACTTTCCTGCTCTGCCACCATGGCTTTGTAAATGCATCATGAGATTATAAGTCTCCTGGTAGGTCAAGAGGACTTGGGACACAATCGGCAGTTGAAAATCATAGAAAAATATCAGATATGAACTTAAAATCCTAATTTTCTTCAAATCTTGTCTTTAGATAAAATAGTTTTAATTTCTACATATGTTATATTTACAACTGTTAATATAACAGAGCTTCCAAAAATTTCCAACATATTTTTTGTTGAGTTTTAAAATTGTTGAAATTTTTAGCAGCAAATAACATTGTACTAATTGTCATAACAATCTTGGTGGGTTGTGGTTTTTTCATTCACCGTTATGAATTTATTTAATTATTTTTAAAATTAATCATTTTGCTGTCTAGTATTGTTTGAGTTTAGTGGTAAAATCTAAATATACAACAATTTACAGCTATTTACAACTATTTACAGATTAAGGATTACATAGTTTTAATTTTGCTGTTTTAACCTCTCCCTCACATCCTGCATGCTCTACAAAAATACATGACTGCTTCATTTCAGTTCCAGTATAGCTAACTGTCAATTTTCTTCTGATCATGGCTTCTGATGCTTTTCTTTATAACCAAAATGTTAGAATCATGCATTATTTGTTTTCTTAAAAAATGTTCATCCTCAGGTGCTACAGAGGAAACCTGAGAAGGTTAAGTAAATCATCAGCTTCAGGAAACTTAAAGACAAAAAAGAAGTGAACCTTATTGCATTATTTTCTCAAATATGATGACTCAAAGGCACTTATGACTTCTTAAGAACCAGATTCTCCTTTTTGAATAAATGTTGAAATAATGTAATACTTACACCAAACACAATAACTATATGCTGTTGACAAATCATACAATTAATCCAAAACAGCATCTCAGTTTAACAAAAAAGGTCCTTTTTCTCCAATTTTGCATATATAACATCTATTAAGTACCACAGAGCAACAAAAGCAGATAACTACGCCTTTTTTTTCCTCTTAAAAGCTACAAAAAAAATTTTTTTTAATTAAATGGTTTATATCTTTTATCATGCTTGGTTTTTTTCATAGGATGATTTATAGTTTTTCTATGCAGCTTTGCAAAAACACATTGGAAACTTATTGTGAATCCTGAACTACAGCTTCAAAACAACACTGAGAAGTAAAACACCACACCAACAGTGCTGTATAGTATTCTATAGATGTTTTTACTTAGAGAAAGAAAACAGGATATTTGGATTGTAGAGGAAAAATAAAGTATAAAATAGAAAATCTTTGTAAGAGCTTTTCTATAGCACATGCTTTCTTCAATCTTGATAAGGTTCATTTTGTACTGTTTCTGAACTATAGCCCCCAGAGAGCAAATCCTTTACGTAACTGAACCACTGTAGTTGAAACCACACTCTGAACTAATGACCTCTCAAATACTTTTTTAAAGGCTCTCTCAAAATTTTTAAATGGGAACTGGTAACTCTGAAATAATCTTCCAAATATTTCTAAAGTGCTTTTAACAAAAGAAGAGATTTCTTCACAGATTTATGATACAGCATCCACATTAACTGATGATGTGGCACAGCATTTTTTTTTTCTTTCTTTTTTTCCCCACTGGCAAATCAGAAGGCTATTATTTTGCTTTGCCTTCCCACAAGACTCCTCACCACAAAATATGGCTTGGAGAGATCTTTTGTCCCTCCAGCTGTGCTAGGCCATTTCTGAGATGATTTCACCAGCACAGTAACTTGCTGCCCCTCTACAACTTGAGCTTCACAGACATCCAAAGAGTAAGTTTTCCTAGTAAACAGGAATAAACTGAACTGATTGTGTTATTTTTGTACTTAAATGATTCATGCATGTTATAGAATTTTAGCTTTCAGCTAGTAAACTGCTTATAAATACAGTTACTCAGTTTTGAGTTTATTACAGATGGTAGAAAATCATGCATTTAAGATTTTCTATTTCCTTTAAACTAAGTATGAAATTTACTATATTGTGTGCCTCTGACTTGCTTCCCCCATTTCACATTACGTGATTCTTTGTCTTAAAGCTAGTTAAGTTCTTGGAAGTATTTCTTGCAGAAGTGCTAGTATCTCAGTGCTTTGAGACATGACCTGCAAGCCTGGCAGGGCAATTACTAATCTACCAAAAATGCAATCAACTACAACCAAGGTAGAAAACAAACCAAAAGAGCTCAGACTCTCTCTCTCTCTACATGAACCCAGTGAAAGACCTTAGTACCTATCACATACCATTCCATCTAAAGTCATGTGTCGTGTTGTTCTCCTTGCACTGTCTACCTGGCACACAGATTAATTGCACAAAGGCCTAAGTAAGCTTCTACCTCAAACTGAGCAGGACTTCCATGAGTTGTTCCTCCTGGTTTCTAAGGACTACTGCGAAATTATTAATTGTAAAATTTTCTGACTCCTCAAGATATGAACCAGAAAGTGAAGCTAAGGTTCTGAACTGAAAGGATTCAGAAGGATTAACAAGAATCAAAAGAAAAACAAACAAACAAAAGCATTAAATAGACATGCGAGGACAGATTGTGTAAGGATCTGCTCACCAAAAAAAAAAAAAAAAAATCAAGTTGGAGGATTTAGAAACAGATTTTATACAAGAAGACAACCACCAGGTCTGACTAGAAGTCAGAAATAGGGTAAGAAGTGTTGTCTCAATATACACTGCCTGAAATCTGAACACCAATTAAATGCTTCTGAAGCACAGCACCACTCTTCACAGTGCTGTGCACCCAACAAGTGTTTGCAAAGTTTCTAAGAATTGTGCATTTATATGATGCTTGCGATGCAAGGCTGCTCTCTGTATAGACATATTTCTGCCATTTACTTATCCAAGTTCAGACATCTGATGATGCTGGAGGAATATCAAGACCCTGGCTTTGCTGAGGACCTACTTACAATGGGATTTCAAATAGCTGAGCTGCTGACTCCATTCAGGCCTGCTTTTAAGAGTTTTAATCAGTTATGAAACTTCATTTAAAATGCATTAAAATACAAACAATACAAAGGTCAAACTGTAAGCTAGAAAATACAATAAATCATTTTACTCAGACATTGTGTGTACTGACCACACTCTTCCTTATGCAATCCAGGAATCCAATGGCCTTCTTGGAAGCAAGGGCACACTGCTGGCTCACACACAATTTAATATCTATCAGGACTCCCAGATCCTTCTCCTCAGAACAGCTTCCCAGCAGGTCCACCCCTAACCCATACTGGTGCATGGCATTCTTCCTCCTGAGGTGCAGAACCACAAGGGTTCAATTGTATTTCATTTTAATTTTTTAAAAAATAAATTTATCACCATTAAGGCATTATACTAAGTGAGCTGTGTTTTGCAGAAAATAGAAACACAATGCAAAATGCCACAGAAATGCCATGTAAATATCACTTTTGTATAAAATACAATATTTTGAAGTAATGTTTCACTGCTTTATTTATAGAAAGAATCCTGCTATTTACCTCACCTTAGCTGAGAATATATATTTTAAACATAAATAATTTTGTTTAAAAACAAGGACAACAGACACATGGCTTGGATGTTTAGTAAGTAGTATATTTCTTTACAAGAAGTGTAGTACAACACTAACTTGGTTTATTTAGAAAGATTCTGGAATTCCACCGTGAAAATTGTGGAGGCTCACCCAGACAAAGCTAGGCTGATTTGATCTACTGTTGGAGATGGAAACACTTGGAACACCAGGCTGGATGACATGATTGTCAAAAATCCCTTCCAAACAGCCCTTTTAAGATTCTAGAATACTGACCTTGCACTATTTGTGTAGTGCAGGTTCACAGTGATAATAACTAGCATATTTGGAAAAAAAGGTTTCATCTTGACACGTGTGTGTTTTGACAGTGCTGTGTTTCTGAATGTCTGAGAAGAAACATTGCTCAGGAATTCCATCTGCACCCTTTTAAAGATGTTTTGTAAAGGTGATGTTCAACCCATTACCCTGGAAAGAATGCAGCATCTCAAATGTCCAGTACAAACCCTGGACTATATCGTTTTAAATAAAAAAGTCCTTTTCCAACTTCTCTGTAAAGGGAGAAGAGAAAAAAGGATGTTTTTTTTTTTCTTCTCCCAGATGTTATAATGTCCTTCAGCAACAAGCACAGCACAGGTAGAAAGCTGTTTCTTGTCTGAAGTCAGACAAGAAAACCTGTCTTTACTTCAAGGACTGTGTATTAGTTTATGGCTGTTCCCTTGGAAGGCAGATTAAAATTTGTTTTTGCTAATAATGTCACTGACAGTGCTGCCAAAAAACTGTAGTATTCCAGTTACTTGATTTTATATTCCTCTTTCTTAAAACTGAAGTGATTTGCTTTAGGGCTATCAAATAAATTTATTTTTTCTTCTCACCAACAGGATACAACATAAAAATTTAAATATGGGGATTATGAGCCAGCTATCAATCATTCACCTCCTCTGGGCTGCTATGGTCGTTTGTCAATATGGAGATTACGATTTTGAAGATGAATATGATGAGGAGTCAGATCATCAACACCCATATGATTTTAATCCAAATATAGAAGTTGAAGTTCTTCGCTTTCCTTTTCCATTTGAGTGCTCCAGAGAATGCTTTTGTCCACCAGCTTTCCCATTATCCATGTACTGTGACCATCGTAAGCTGAAGACAATCCCAAATATCCCTTATCATGTCCAACAACTTTACCTGCAAAGCAATGATATTGAAGCTGTGCCTGCAGCACCATTCACTAATGCTACCTTCTTAAGAGAAATTAACCTCAGCCACAACAAAATTAAATCTCATATGATTGACCCTGGTGTTTTTGTCAAACTTTCAAACTTAGTGCAACTTCATTTACAACATAATGAACTAGAAGAATTTCCATCCCCACTCCCCAGGTCTCTAGAGAGACTCCTCCTTGGTTTCAATAAGATTTCTCAGTTACCTGGAAATGCACTGGAAGGATTACCTAACATAACCACGCTTGACCTTTGCAGTAACTTTCTTGATGACTCGGTACTCAGAGGAAAACCATTTTCAAACATGAAAAATTTAACTCAGCTCAACTTATGCAACAACAAATTGCAGACTATGCCTCCTGATCTGCCTTCCTCACTTATGCATCTCTCTCTTGAAAATAACTCAATTTCTTACATTCCAGAAAATTATTTCAGCAGACTTCAAAAAATCATTGCTCTAAGAATGTCCCACAATAAGCTGCAGAATATCCCACGCAACACCTTTAATCTACCCAACCTTCTAGAACTTAACCTTGGCCATAACAAACTGAAACAAGTATTCTATATTCCAAGAAGTCTGCAGCATTTGTACATTGAAGACAATGACATTGAAAGTATGTTGATGGTTGCAGTTGTTTAAAAGCAAAAAACTTCAGGGATTTTGGCACTAGCCATGGGAAGAGGGCGAGTTTGGGATAACTTCCTTGTAATCCAGAATTAACAAATTCTAGCCTTGTCTTTGTTTAATGGGCAGAGCAAACCAAAACCCAGAGAACATAATTGCTCTCTATTACTCCTCCCAACCCTCCAAAGGAAACAGGCAGTAGGAAAGAGAGACTTCCAACCATTAAGTTAAAACCAGGAAAGGTTTACTAGAGCAGGGAAGAAACAGTAACAGATGGGTAAAAAACCATATTCAAAACCCAGTCTCGATCACTAATATAAGTATCCAAGAGTCCCCTGTTACAGAGCTGTCTCCAGAGGGATTCAGATCCTGCAGAGCATGTGGCAAGCTGATAAAGAGCAGGAGCCATTCTCCAGGACTTCCAGCCATACTGAAGCAGCAAGGAAGAAGGCAGTAGGAAGGGGAGCTTCCTGTCCTCCTGGCCTTAACAGAGCATGGCAGGAAATGGGAAGGAATCCAGACCCCTCTGTGTTCAGTCCCCTTGGATCCCTTCAGGGTCCTCAACACCCTCTATTGGTGTATTGGTTCTCATATTGATATAAAAAAACTAGCATGTGCCCCCTCAAACCATAAAAAGCCTCTATCAAAAACCATCTTTTTTTGTTGTACCCTTGGTTTTAAGGACTTGCCACCTTAGAGCTTCTCAGTTAGGTCACATATAAACAAAACATGCAGTCTAGAAGTCATCCAAATTTGCATGCTGTTTAAGAGGTACTGTGATGGCCTTTAGCTATCTGTGTTCTCAACTAACCAGCTGATGTGGCACTGACCCAGCATGTGACACTGTGCTTCACAGGAGTAAATGCAGCATGTAGCTGTTAATCAGCTTACAGTACAGAGAGAAAACTGTCCCATCTCCTTCAAGATGCAGTGTAAACACACCTCTGGTTAGTTTAGTCCAATTAATGTTGAAATTGGAAAGGATTTTATTTTTGTGCCCTACCCTTACTTAGCAATTTTTTAAGATTACACCAGTTATTTGTACAATAAACTAAGCCCTTGTTGATGAACAATTGATAAAAATATACAGTGAAAAGGAATTATGAAACTATTCCATTAGTAATTACAAATTGTAGCAGTAGTCATGCTTGGTTTACCCTACAACCGTGTATACTTTGTAAATGCCAAAATTGCTGTCATTGTCATTTACAGAACCATTTTAAAACAAAGGGAAGTTTATACTAATAATATACACTGCAAATTAAAGCTTCCTTTTTAGATTTCAAAACCAGTTTCACCTTTGTAATAGGTCTAAAATCTGTTTTATGTATTTTAATTGTTATTTTTTTCTCTCTTACAGTCATAAATGTTACCTTGATGTGTCCATCTATTGATCCAATGAACACCAACCAATTAACCTATATACGAGTGGATCAAAATAAGCTTACAAGTCCAATAAGCACATATGCATTTTTTTGCTTCCCTCACATTCGAACCATTTATTATGGTGAACAAAATGTTCATGTCAACAAGTCAACTCAGCTAAGAACATCAGTGTTTCGACGATTTTTAACACCAGAAGAGTACCATGAAGCAGAAGATGATCATGAAACACATAACCATGACACTGAAGAAGATTATGAAGCAGACGACAACTACTTTCCCCCTTACTTTAAGTAATCAAGGTTAATGAGTATATACAGGCAGTTTTCCTTAGCTGAGAGATATTCATATCCATTTTAGAACAGGAATATAGATGTCACAAACTATTCAACTATCTCCATCTATAAAGTGGAGATAGAACATTTTAGTACAATAAAATCCTATTATTGATATAATAAACAAATATATTAGGAGTAAAGGGTACATGCCTTAGCATTAGATAGCAGTTTGATATGTTAGATGGCTTGATGGACTCATCCTTGGTTATGCAGCCTAAGCTGATAAAATCTACCTGAAAAAACTTTAGAAAAAAGTGATCCAACTTGCAAAATGAGTAAGATACAAATCAGCCATGCACAATAGTAGCAAGTGGATAAGGCCAAAAAATCCATCCAGCTATATATACATGCTACTACTAACACCAGCAGAAAACAGACAAGATACAGAAAGAATATGAGGATGAGATCACAAAAATACCTCCACTATGTTCCTCTGCCTCTTCCAGAAAGACAAATGTTTCATCTTTCTATTTTGAATTGGACAAGAAAGCCACCAACTTTTGAGCTTCAAATCCTCCTCATTTTATGGTTGCAGTGTCCTGACAAGGCATATTATAGTATTTTATTTACTTCTCTACTTGCAGCTCAACTATCACAGCTCTTTCAAAGGAGAACCAACAACTTTTTGTCAGGTCTTAGGAGACAAGGAAAAGGATCTGCATTAATACAAGTGAACCATTAGTATTTTACCTGTGCTTTAGCCCACATTATTGTAGGAGGCACATTATAATGTGATGCCTTTTTATTAGAACTCTTCCTCAAGCAGAACAGGCACAAACAGTAGCAATCCAGCATTTTGTTGATTTGTTTTGTTTTTTACTTTAGACTACCCGTCTGCTTAGCTAATATCAACTGACTATATTTCTGCTTCAAAGCAGGAAGATTGCTTTAAGCAATATGAAGTACTACCCACTACTTGAGCTATGCACATTTTAATATGTTTTATACCTAGAAAAAGATGCAAATAATGCTAGGTAAGCTGTTACTATTGGGCACTTCGCTGCTTTTTTTAAAAATTCTATTTCAGCAATTATTTCCTGATAAATATTTATTAGCTGTGAGAATCACCATTTTCAACAAAAATAAACTAATGGAAAAAATGAAACCATACATCATGCTACCAATATTTACATTATACCTTACATGTAGGAAAACTAGAAAGGCTATACAAACTTTTGTGAGCAAATCTATTAGAATTTATAAAGAGTTTGAGACAAGTTTGGTTTGGGTTTTTTTGAAGCTTATCTTAGTTATTTTGGTTTCTGATGTAACAACTAAGATACTAACAAAGTAAGAAAATCCTCATAAGCCCATTAATATAACCTTTAAGAATATATATGGTTTAAGAACAACTGGTTGTAAAAATCTGGATGCAAAATTTAGTATATTATTAAGTTGGGTTCTTTGGTCAACTAACTCAAGAAACCTGTTTCTCTTTCCTCTTATCCTTTTCCACATTCTGAACAGGCATAGTATTAATGCCAAATTATTTTGTAGTCACACAAATTTAGAGTGCTGCAGAATTTATCTTCCCCTTATTCTCTTTATTTAAAAAAAAAAAAGCTTATCAACATATATCACCTCAAGTACCTGTGGTTTCATGAAGGAGGAATATGTTTATCTTCATTACTACATATACTCTTATCAAAAATACTGTTACACACACATAAATAAGAAAACATCAATTATTTTAGTTTATTAATATAAACACCTAGCATACTTACATATTTATAACTTTAATCTATTTCAGACTTTGAAGTATAAATGAATAGCGCTCAAAATGCAAATATAAATTATCAGACTTTTTTTAAAGGCTTGCTCAGCTTCCAAAAATAGCACACTATTCAAATATATTACCAGTATTTACCACAAACATCCTGCCTTTTAAAAACATTAATGAAGCAAAGCTTAGGTTTAGTTTTAAAGTAGAATTAAAGAAATTGTCTTTGTAGCAAGTATTTACAGACATTTCTTAAATACATATCAAACTGATAAAACAGCTCAAGTTTTTGATATTTGCTACATTAAACACTTCTAGGTGGAACATGAGAATTGTATTGCAAGCTCAACCACCGTAACTCACTTTTCAGTTAATATTCATTGTATCTCAGCAATGAGATTTAAAATCTCAGCAATGAGATTTAAAAGAAGATTTTATTGCTGTCAAGGGGCTAAAGACTTGCTAGCCTTACAATTGTACCAGAGCAGTCAGAAGTTATAATAAAGTACAAGATTCATGGATACCTAGGTAAATACAATTTGCTCTGTTAAGACTGGACATGGCTTTTTTTTTTTTTTGCAGACAAAAGCCATGGTGCTTTTACACTGCAATCCTCTCTCTTTCTTTGAAGTTCCTAGAATTCTATGGAGGAATTATGAAGGATGTAGAAAAGTCAGATCATGGTTCAACCTTTCTACAAACATTTCTGAAAGGTCTTTAAGGAAATTAAGCTGCCACTGATATGACAGCACAGAGAAAATCAAATAAAATGTAAGAAATGCCATGAGAGTAACTGGTTTAATTCTTGCTGTGGAGGAAGCCCACTGGTGGGAGTTCTGCAAAGAGTCTCTGCAGGAATTTATTCAAGGTAATTCACTTGCAAAAGATGGACAAATTGGGCTGAGAAGTGAGATGATGCTAAGGCCCAATGAAGAATGACTTTAAACGGGTCTCAGGATGCTAAAATAGACAATGTAATTCAACATTTTAAAATAGAAAATTATATCTGTGGAAAAGATGTTACCAGGTTCACATAAAAAGTAATTAAGCATGAGCTGACCACCACCACTCAGGAGCAAGACTCTCAAGTAATAACAGTTTAACAAAAACCCTGGCTTAGTATCTACTATCAGTAAAAAGGAAATTCAAATGTAGAGAGTAACTTGGGAAAAACAGAAAGTGAGAGACATCTTTAGGTTGCTATACACATCCATGGCTAACTCAGACATTAAACACGTTATTGATTTCCAGACCCTTCAGGTAGATGTGATCTCTACATGTGGCATAATTAGAAAAGGATCAGAGAAGAGTAATAGGCCACCAAAGATATGGAATGGCTTTATAAGTAGCACTGAGTGGGTATTTCCCAGAAGAGATCCATTGGAGGTTAAGTGCTAAGTGCTAAGCTGAAAATAGCTGGAGAATGGAAGAATATCTGGAAATGTGACAAGAATCGGACATGCTTGTCCTACTCTGTCTTCTCAAAGCACCTGCTGATGGCACTTTTGGAGAAAGGATATTGTACACTAAACTGTATTTTGAATCCCACACCCAGTTCTATGTTCTCATGATTTTTGACTGTGTTAACATGTTGGTACAGCTCTCCACTGTGTATGTTTATGTTTATTGCCTTGATATATATTTTAACTCACAGCTTTAAGCACCACCAGATTAAATTTGGGAACAGCACATCTACAGTGCTTGATGTTGCAGTGCTCCTGTAGCAGACAGACACCCACACTGTTCAGGTACACAAAGTAGCCCAGCCATGTAAGTGTGGAGCTCTGTGTAAACCAATACCCCTACATAACTGCATGGAGTCTGGTATCAAAACATAATTGCTTCATGTTTACACTGGTATTTACTTTCAGAATATTATATAGTTTTTTTAAGCACGAAATAGACTCAAACTACAAACAAAACATGCATTTAAATGCTACCTATTTTACCAGCAAAGCCTAACAAGTCTCAGACAGCCTAATTAGTTTATTTACAGAGGACTCAGTAAATGCAGAAGCAAAGCCTGATCATTGTGTCTGCATCAGCAATTGGTGAAGCACTAGGATGGACAAGCAGAGCAAAATACTTGTGATGAGGCCATGAGACACGCACTGTTTTTCTTAGGGAGATAAGCTTTACTTCAGACTGCCTGTAGCCACTAACTAAAACCCATTAGCAGTTGCAGCACATCCAAAAAGTACAGTCCATGTACTTCAAAGAGTGCTGTGATGTGAAACAAGAGGCAGTAAATTAAGAGACTTATCAGGAGATTCACTTCAAAAACTCATCCCTGATTAAAACACTAAAATTAAATCACTAGAAGAAGCCTAAGAAGAAACACAGCAAATAAGAAAAATGAAATCTCAGTTCTACTTTCAGGTTTGCATAAATTATCCTGAAAAAACATGTTTTCCAAGTTATTTTGTGTAAATGCTGATGGAACTTTCTTGAACTCTAAGTTACATGTTCTCAGCATTACCCAAAGTTGTTAGCAAGGTTGACTTAGAGCACTGTAGAACACTTGGACACTCATGGAAACCTACATGGGGGAAAAGCCTCAGATTTCTAGTAAACATTCAGTTACGACTAAACTTTAATCCACAAAATTAAAGCTCCCAAAACCGACAAACAGATTTTATCACAAAGGTGAAAAGGTTATTGTAAAAATCAAAGTAGTGGAAGAAAAATAACAGTTTAATCCAACTGTCTACATTTCTTCCTCTAGCTTCAAAGCAGAGGTAACGTCATTTGCCTTTTTCCATTTTGTTGGTATTTAATACTTAAGGCTTACTTTTTGAAGTATTTACTTCAGTATTCTGACAATAAAAATTACATGGATTAGGAAAGTAACTCCTTTTATAGAAAACAGATGATTTACATTGCAAGTTTTCTGACTGGTTCTAACATACTCCACTGTTAAAATATGAATCAATTTCCTTCATTCCCAACTTGATCAGTGCAAGCAATAGACATAGGAATTTCCTATCTGAAAAGTATGAAAGGAGAACATACTATTTAATAATAATAATAAAAAAACAAGTTATACAGCAAAAAGGTTTTCCAATACTTTTCAGGTGTTACTGCCAGAACTTTTCAGCTATAAACCAAGTTGTGCATATAGTGCTGGAAGCTATTGAGTACCACAAACATATACATTTACTATATAATAGTTTAAGCTATTTTGTCCACCATTCACTTGTCTAACAACCTAATTTAAATGGAAACATAAATAATACCTTGATCTCATAATTCATTGCATAAATTCATCATCTACGGAAGAAACAAACGAATCGACCTTCTTCTACTATGAAGTACATCACAAGGAAAAAAAAATCTTCAGATTAGTCATAAACACGAGAGTAAAGCAGATGCTATGAATAACATAAGGAAAAGATAACATAAACACTGAAGTAAAATACATATAAAGACAAACGAGTCTCAGAGCCCCGAGTCTAGAGTCCCTGTAGACATAGTAATGGCTCTCAGCAAATGATATCATTATAAAGAAGTAACAATAATTCAGGAAGGAATTCTAAGCAACTTCAATAAATTGAGGTAGGATGGCTTTTGATTCAGGATATAACGGATGATATATAAGCAAAGTTATAGAGAACAGATGTTCAACAGAGGCCTCTGCATAAGGTTTGATTTCCATATATTCTGCATCTTTTTAAAAATATGCTTTATTCATTTATAACACAAAAACTGACACAAGGAGTGTCTCTTCTAGAAGTGCAAGGAACAGCAATGTCTTCAGCTTAAAAAAATTCTGATTATAAATCAGAAACATATGGATGTTCATACAGTCACTAGATAATTTTCCAGCTGTCTCTACTTTGCAGCTGGTGGCCCTAACAATGACCTGAACTTAATCTAATTCACCCAGCCTTGGAAATATTTGCAACTTTTAATAAAAATACAGGAGGTGTTTACGCATAACTATTTTATCTCTAGAACTTTTTTTGTCATTTGGCATCTTGAGTAATGTTCTACGTTTTCTCTGTAATACATGACCATTATCTTACAGTTAGTACTACCTCCAAAGTCTCTTCTGTCCCTCAGCATGCTGAATTGGAATATATTAGAGGATGATGCAGGAATTCCATGTCACACATACATGCAGCAGTCAAAGCATGCAGCTGCACTATCAAAGAGACAAAATTAACTTAAGAAGGTAAAAGTAATCGCACCACACAGTCAAGTAGATAAAGGTTTGCATTTTAGGAAAAGAAAATTAAGAGCAACCCAGAATAATGGAGTTATTTATTTCAAGTTGAAAAAAATGAGAAAATAAGACTACAAACTGAACTGAGTTCAGTTTAAACATCACTTTAAAGCCTTTGTTCTCTTTAACAGCAAATCCATGTTTCACTGCTTGCAGATTATTTTGTAGCTGTTACCAGGCTGGTTCAATAACTACCTGTCACTCTAGAAAACCTTTTCTATTATAATTATTCTAACCAAGATCAGCTGGTCAATATTGTCAAGTGTTCAATCACACTTCACACAAATGATATGCAAAGAAATATTGAAAATTAACTTTCCATATGGAGCAAAAAAATCATTTGCAAAAGGAAATTCACCATGTCTAGGTTGATAAACGCCCAAGTCTTTAAAGGCTTTCTTAATTTGTTCCCATCTCATTCTGTCAGACATTTTTCTGCCTAAGGGAAGACACTAATCTTTGAACATTCTGTATAAGTGACTCCCACTGTTCATCAGGCATGGGGAAGCTAAGCAATAATCCATACTTTATTCCAAGAACACCTAAAAACAATAAAACCCAAAAGCTACAGAACTTACCAATATTGTCCTTTAGAGACAAGGTGAAAGCCAAGCTCTTTAAGCATGTGTAAAAATATACTTTTTTTTCCTTAATATAGAACAAATCTAAATATTTAAATATGGTTAATTTCATACAGAATATATTGCCAGCAACCTTCCTTCAGTCTCCATTTTTCCTGTTCTTCCCTCTTAGAGTTCTGCCTCTCATCACACAATCATCATTCTTTGGATAGGCAGTGTCACTCCCTGCTTCCAGATAATTCCTACAGGCACCCCAAAGAAGTAATTTTCAACCAAGAGCCTCAAAAGGGAGGAAAGGCTACCCAGTCTGATTGACTCTTTTCAGGTCAGACAATTCTTCAGTGTCTCACAGGGATTTACCACAAAAAAGACAAAGTGCCACAAACATAATTATTATCAACCAACCCTCAGTTCCATTGGAACAACACTAAAACAATGTTGAAAGTACAGAAAAGATCTCTCCCATAATTTTTGTACTAAGCAAAAAATGCCTAACATGGTAAAAAAATAATTAACATGCTAGCACTTATGAGAACTGGTAAGAAACACTCATGACAGGTTTTGCAGTATGCACCTGATTAGTTTTTAAGAAAACTGTTGTTGCTTTTTTGATCTGCCTGTTAGCAGAATGGTGGGAGCAGACATGAACTAGTCATACTAAAACTCTAATCAGAGCAGAATGTATGAGGCCACTTCAAGCACAAGATAAACAGATTGAGCTGAACATCAGCCAGTTCAAATAATTCACAAAACCCACTCATCTGCCTGCAAAACAAAACCTTTCCTCAGTTCATTTGGAGTATTTTCAGACTGATTTATTGCTTTACCTGCTCTTGACATAGAAACATTGATAAACATGAGATTTCTTCCCAAATGCTGAAGAAGATTTAATCATCAGCATACATAGTTCACAGTTACCTTAATTTTTTTTGTTGTTGTGTTCCCCTATACATTTCCTATCTCTGCTATCCATACCCATTCAACTTTGGTTTTTTTGCTCCCAAAAACCTTTTCTTAGTCCCTGTCTATCCTGACAGAAGGCCACAAGAAACAAATTTTACACTTACTCTATGCAAACATTTTCCCCTAAGTTAAGTTTTTCTGAAAGAAGAATTCAGAGTGCAGGTGTCCCTTTTTGAACTGAGTTGGATTCCCTCTACTCAAAGTAAAGTGTTTTACTTCGTTTACACCTTCAGCTACATCTCGTATCCTTACTAAATTATAGGGAAATAACTACTGTTAAAATTTATGCCAGGATTTCATTTCGAAACAACTAGTAAAAGAGCAATTTTAAATGCCCAATATTTTGAGTGAAAGTTTCATGTGGGAAAAGCCAGTCAGTGTATCCGAGATATCATGGGTTAAAAAAAAAACCAACAGAAAACAACAAAATGGCACACCTGGCAAATCAGAAAGCATTCCAAAATGCTTTCTGATTATCAAGGCCTTCTTAAAAAAAATGGAGCTCAATTACTCAACAACAGAACTTGTTTCAGTTTCCAGAAAAGAAGCCACCTTCTAAGTACAAAGATCATTGTAACTAGATTAATTGTAACCAAGAATCAGGTACCGAGTATCAAAATTCTAAGCACTAGGAGTGCCTAGAAAGCATACACTGTTTACCAGGGAAAATACTTCCTTAATGCCTGTGTGTATGAACCACACTTCTCAGATGATTTTTCAGATTATTTGTATATTGCTGCTGTTTCAAGTCCTTTTAAACAAGAATAAAGCAGCATGGTTACAGAAAGAAGTAATACTATCATCCTCATTGCAGCTACTTGTGCCATCCCTTTTCCTTGGACTGACAGGAGCATCTGCAGCATATGCTGGTAACAATTGTCTGAAATTATTTGTTGCTACTTTTTTCTTCCTGGAGTAAGGGATGACAAGCAGGTGAAACACAAGACTACTACTTTATTTGGCACTGACAGTGTAAAGTGAAAGTAAAACTGAACTTTAAGGTAAAAATTCATGATATCATACCAAGGTAACAACTTAAAAATACATTTGAAGTGTGATACTCTAAGTGTTCATTAATTTCTTTTAAGTACTTAAAGAACAACAGCGAGTACCCACGTTACACAGTGTTTTTGTTGTAAGCATACCACTGAAATCCTGTGACCCTGTTAAAAAAAATTTTGACAGCGTGACCTGCAGAAGCTGTAACTAAAGCCTTCTAACATATGACAGAGCCTCTTCTCCTTTTGCAGATCAAAACAAGTAACAGCATTCTTGCATGAAGACTTCCTAAGTTTGAGGACTCATTTATCTAGCAATTTTCTGTCTTTTTTAAAAATCATCATAAGGAAAAAACTAAGCTATGCCCAAGATATTCCATATACAATCTAGGGTTGCAGTACTTGCAAAATAAATTCTCATAAGATCATAAATATATTTAATATTTTATACATGCTTTCAGCTTCAGTAGTTAATACTTTTCCCTTAGAACATGAATCCTTTGATTACATTCAAGCATTGGAAACACTTTAACGCCCCAGAAAATCTTAACCTGCTTGTTTGGCAGGAAGGGTTGTAGTTGGATAGAAGTTAGGTACAAAGTAGAGCTGCTGGTGTTACTTTGAATCATGCACGAATCCATGAATGATGGTAAGATGGTATTGACTGCAATTTTTTCTGTCTGTTCCTCAGCAAATCCACTATTCTATTATACACAGTACTTCTGACAGCAATGTTACAATGTTGTGCAGCAGAAAACATCTTTGTGTAACCTTGCCACTTCAAAACTTCTGTTGTTAATGTGATAAGGAACCTATGTGATTCAGAAGCCAATTTCCATAACTAAGCCTCTTCCCTTTATATTTTAATTATAAACCTACAACAACATCATTATCACAGACCAAGCTCCAAGTGCAAACTATGACATTATTTTGTACATAAGCTAAATGAAAGTTTTTATCAAATCCTAATGAGTTCAGAAAACGGTAATTGATGACTAACTGCAAAAACGTTTAGAGGACAAATGGCTGTAGCCATTTTGCAATTTGGAGATTTGCTACAGACATCTGCCTTCTGAACAAGGAAGCACTCAGAAGAAAACTTTCCAAATAGGTCCACTGGTTATCTGTTATCAACATTACTCTAGCTGACAGCGCTAGCAAAAAAAATGAAGTCATAGAAATGAAAGAGAAACGTAAATCTGAATATATTCCCACTAGATTTTATTGCTACATAGTTTTTAAAGAGTCAGAGAAACGACTTTGTAAACTTTCAAGCTGGTCATCTGGCTCCCATTTGTACTGACTGCCAAGACTACATAATAAGGAAAAGAATGGGGGAGGAAGAAATGCATCAGAAATCCAGAAAACTGCTGCTTGTATTTCAGATGAAAATTCTACACCTGGACAGTGTTTACTAAGTTATCTATAGAACTGACATAGAACTTAACTCTAAATAAATACTTAATGTGAAACCAGTTTTTCAATAAATTGCCTAACGAGTCATTCAGTGAAGCATTTAGACATTAATTACTCATGTGAAGATCAACACACAATTCTAAAAAATATTTTTTGTTTCCACTCTTCAGTCTGAAAAGTTTCCATTTCATATTTAGGTGAAACATCTCTAAGCATTATAAAGCTTGTAATGAAACATTTTATTCCTCATAAAATGTGACTAATATGGTATACATATGCTTTGGCTCTACCTCTGCCTCAGTCAGAAAGCAGCTGCTTTGTCTCTTAGCTAAACCACTAAACAAAATGGGTAACACATGCCTTGTTATAGACCTCCAGTTTGTACAATTAATATCTGATTTACAGAAAAAGCCTTAGCAATTATAAGGAGAAAATCACCACAAAGCAGAAGGCTACCATTTTAACAAGTAATGTCAGACGTAGGATGAGCTACACAAACTTAACATTCACAGACATTACTCAGAGTACAACCCCCCTGCTCCAGGATATTACCTCTTACCCTAGGGAAAGAATTCTGGCAAAGCATTTCTTACCCCATGGAAAGCACTTTTAAGGCTGTCAAACTTTTCAGAGTATTCATTTCAACAAGTTGGATGTAATTCATAACTTTACTCTTTTATCAGTCCAATTAGGTTAACATATAGATGAGGATATATGGTTTTACGACAATCATAGAAGAACTTGGAAACTGCTAAAACGGTAAGTGGGTTTTTTTCCTAAATGTATAGTAACCTAAAGTTTAAATAAAATACTTAATAATGGGAAAAAGGAAAAAATGCTGTGTAAAGATTTACTTTTCAAGTTATTGTGCATGTATTTAAAATGTTTTAAAGATTATGTGTGTAGCCTCCTTCCCCTGCTCGAAAAGCATACAACCTGTAAAATAATCTGGGGGTGTTCACTTTTCTTTACTTCCAAATGTAAAGGCAAAGACAATGAAAGTTTATCAGTATAGACCATTTAGGTTTGAAAATCACTGTTTTCACAACAAAGAACAATTAATTTGAATCTTTCTCATTTTAATTTGTTCACCAACATACATTATATCTCAAAATCTGCTTGCTATTGACAAAAATAACACACTGGGAAACAAGCAAATGCAATTAAGGTACTATTTTCCTTATTAGTTGGAATTTTTTATTATTTACCAGTTTCACGTTAAGAACACTTTATATAAATGCTACAGCCTAATTAAAGGATGTCAAGAGTTAAAAGTTGTTCCATGTTCCTTATGTGTTAGAAACCCCTGCCAACTAGTCCTCTAGGCTTGAAATATTGTTTTGACGGATTGCGTTTTCATTTCCAGTCACAAAGAAAGTATTCTCCATAGTCAACACACCAGTAGATCGTCACCAGCTCAGTGAAAGCAGACACATTGCTCTGCGCAAGAATGAAGACTTTGCAGACTACTTTTTTGTTGTTTGCACTGGTACCTTTGGTAAATTCAGCACCACCTATACAGCAAGAATCAGCCCAGTTCTATGACTATGATACAGATGTTACCATGGGAAGCCATCAAGATTATGAAATGCAGTCCAAGGATATAAGAAAGGTATTTTATTTATATTATCAGTTTAATATTTTGAATGGCTAAGCATTCTGAATTAGGTGTTACATGCATGTATGCAAGCTTTATGGGAAAGTCTTATGACAGCAAAACATAAAATGGTTTCAGAGGTAGAGAAAGCCACAAATTAAAATCACAAAACTACTACCCTTGCTACAGTTTGAAAAATTCACAACACAGGCTTTCACAAATAAGACTAAAGCATCATTTTAAACTCTGCTGTAATTACATGCCTACTGTTGTAAGAGTTTGAAGAAAGGGGAAACTAGCTTAACAGTTTGAGTAATATTGTATTAACACAGCAAGTTTGTTTAAAAGAAAAGTGATTTTATTTAGGAAGTATTTTTATTCAAAGTAATAATTGAAACAGTCCTTTTTATTGGGCATAACCTGCCAGCATAAGCCACTTTCTCTTTTAACATAACAAATCACCAGGGTTTTTTGCCTTGGTTTTTCAGGGGTGGGTTGTTTGGGGGGTTTTTGCAAATCAATAGTTTAGCAGTCCTGAACTACTATGGAAGGTCGAGTCCTCCCTAAGTCACCTAAATTATTAACACTTTTGAGTCTTAAAGGTAACAACTAAGATGACACCTCATGTTACTCACCAGCACCCCCAAACGGTCAATACTCAACTTTTTTTCTGTGTTCTCCACATAGATGCCTGCTAATTTAAACACTTAAGCAGAGGACCAGAAAACAAAAAAAGAGAACTGAATGAATTTTAACAGCCTCAGCTAACCCGGACAGTTAGAAACCTCACCCTCCTGTACAGGCTGCTTCTAACAGGACCTAAACACCACACATCAGGAGATACAACATTTGCCAGGGAGAACAAACTAAATATCATTGCCCCTACACTAGCTGCCAAGGAAAATACTGCATATCCAAAGAAAGCTGTAACAACACAGTATTAATAAATTCAAGAAAGGTTTCATTGCCATCAACCATACTTATTGTAATAACTTAGTATGATGAACAAGAAAAAGGCACACTGAAAAAGATAGTATCTGTAAATGAAAAACTGTAAAAAATATATATAAAAATCAAGTCTGTATGTTTTCACAGTTCTGGTTAAATTAGTTTTCTGCTGGTAGACTAAAAATTACTACAGTATTTTAAAATCTTCCATCTGCCACAGTGATGAAGTAACATGTTTCATAAACCTATGAATAAGAGACCATTTAAATTACTCTTAATAGGTGGCTTTCCACGCATAAATAAGTTATTAAAAAAAATATTAAAAGTTAACTAGCCGTAGAACAGTTTTAGTAATGAATGGCATCTCATGCTAACAAGAATACACTACTTTTTCAGTAAAAAGAACAAGGAGTATACGTACAAGAAAACTGTGCCAACACATGTGCCACGGATTAATCACAGTTCATGCTGGCAGTATTATAAACTTGAGGTCTTCTGAAGGCCAACAGTTCTGCTTAGGATAAATCTAGGAATGCAGTTGGTCATTATTTCCATCAGGTCAGTTCTGCAATGATGTGTTTTCATTGCAAAATAATAAATTAGTTCCTTATGTGAAACAAATGCATCTATACAAGTTCTGGTGTTCTCAATTTAAATCATAGGATGTGCAAACAAATCTATTCATTTAGTGCACAGATTCTAGCTCCCAGAGTACTAAGTGTTAACTGTAACTGGAATACATGCCAACAATTTCCTTAAACATGCCCAGTCAGAAATCTATCTTGTATGACAAATTTAACTCCTTACTATGTGCTTACACACAAATTTAGTAAAAAGATTTTTAGTGAAAATATAATAAGAAATCTTTGTAATAGCAAGCAACAAAAAGAACTTCAGTCTGCTACTAAGGAAAAGGTAAGCCAAGCAAAATTTATTACAATTATTGACTCCACAGCCACCCCACTCTTGAATAAAATACGAAAAGCTTAAAAATACGAAATCTTAATTTCCACAACAGAAGATAATCATCCAACTACAGTCTCATATCTGGACTAATTCAGTTAATTGAATATAAACTATCAGGTTTATCAACCTTGCGTGATATAAAGATCAATCAAGCACTATCAAGTACTTCACATAAGTTTTGAGATGGTTGAAATATTTAGATGCAAAATTTTAATGTGGTTTTGTATGAGCAATTCATGTCTATGGAGTAAAGTGCTAGAGGCAGGTGGAATTTAAGTATGCAAGTCAGATAATATTGCTTCAGTGGGTTTCCTACATATGGAAGTAATGAATTTTCTGTGGTTATAATCTAAACAATCTTCTGCACTGATATTCCATGCTAGGAATTTTTATAGCTGACTAGGAAATACTTCTAGTATATTGCTTATTTTTACTAGNGATGGACTCATCCTTGGTTATGCAGCCTAAGCTGATAAAATCTACCTGAAAAAACTTTAGAAAAAAGTGATCCAACTTGCAAAATGAGTAAGATACAAATCAGCCATGCACATAGTAGCAAGTGGATAAGGCCAAAAAATCCATCCAGCTATATATACATGCTACTACTAACACCAGCAGAAAACAGACAAGATACAGAAAGAATACGAGGATGAGATCACAAAAATACCTCCACTATGTTCCTCTGCCTCTTCCAGAAATAAAAATGTTTCATCTTTCTATTTCAAATTGGACAAGAAAACCACCAACTTTTGAGCTTCAAATCCTCCTCATTTTATGGTTGCAGTGTCCTGACAAGGTATATTATAGTATTTTATTTACTTCTCTAGTTGCAGCTCAACTATCACAGCTCTTTCAAAGGAGATTTTAGCTTGAGAATAATACAGGTAATCAACAACTTCTTGTCAGGTCTTAGGAGAGCAGGAAAAGGATCTGCATTAATACAAGTGAACCATTAGTATCTACATTTTACCTATGCTTTAGCCCACATTATTGTAGAAGGCACATTATAATGTGATGCCTTTTTATTAGAACTCTTCCTCAAGCAGAACAGGCACAAACAGTAGCAATCCAGCATTTTGTTGTTTTGTTTTGTTTTTACTTTAGACTACCCCTCTGCTTAGCTAATACCAACTGACTATATTTCTGCTTCAAAGTGGGAAGATTGCTTTAAGCAATATGAAGTACTACCTGCTACTTGAGCTATGCAAATTTTAATATGTTTTATACCTAGAAAAAGATGCAAATAATGCTAGGTAAGCTGTTACTATTGGGCACTTCACTGCTTTTGTTTAAAATTTTATTTCAGCAATTATTTCCTGATAAATATTTATTAGCTGTGAGAATCACCATTTTCAACATCAAAAATAAACTAATGGAAAAAATGAAACCATACATCATGCTGCCAATATTTACATTATACCTTACATGTAGGAAAACTAGAAAGGCTATGCAAACTTTTGTGAGCAAATCTATTAGAATTTTTAAAGAGTTTGAGACAAGTTTGGTTTGGGTTTTTTTGAAGCTTATCTTAGTTATTTTGGTTTCTGATATAACAACTAAGATACTAACAAAGTAAGAAAATCCTCATAAGCCCATTAATATAACCTTTAAGAATATATATGGTCTAAGAACAACTGGTTGTAAAAATCTGGATGCAAAATTTAGTATATTATTAAGTTGGGTTCTTTGGTCAACTAACTCAAGAAACCTGTTTCTCTTTCCCCTTATCCTTTTCCACATTCTGAACACACATAGTATTAATGCCAAATTATTTTGTAGTCACACAGATTTAGAGTGCTGCAGAATTTATCTTCCCCTTACTCCATTTAAAAAAAAAAGGTTATCAACATATATCACCTCAAGTACCTGTGGTTTCATGAAGGAGGAATATGTTTATCTTCATTACTATATATACTCTTATAAAAAATACTGTTACATACACATACATAAGAAAACATCAATTATTTTAGTTCATTAATATAAACACATAGCATACTTATAACTTTAATCTATTTCAGACTTTTAAGTATAAGTGAATAGCGCTCAAAATGCAAATATAAATTATCAGACTTTTTTTAAAGGCTTGCTCAGCTTCAAAAATAGAACACTATTCAAATATATTACCAGTATTTACCACAAACATCCTGCCTTTTAAAAACATTAATGAAGCAAACCTTAGGTTTAGTTTTAAAGTAGAATTAAAGAAATTGTCTTTGTAGCAAGTATTTACAGACATTTCTTAAATACCTATCAAACTGATAAAACAGCTCAAGTTTTTGATATTTGCTACATTAAACACTTCTAGGTGGAACATGAGAATTGTATTGCAAGCTCAACCACCGTAACTCACTTTTCAGTTAATATTCACTGTATCTCATCAATGAGATTTAAAATCTCAGCAATGAGATTTAAAAGAAGATTTTATGGCTGTCAAGGGGCTAAAGACTTGCTAGCCTTACAATTGTACCAGAGCAGTCAGAAGTTATAATAAAGTACAAGATTCATGGATACCTAGGTAAATACAATTTGCTCTGTTAAGACTGGACATGGCTTTTTTTTTTTTTTTTTTTTTTTTTTTTTTCTTCAGACAAAAGCCATGGTGCTTTTACATTGCAATCCTCTCTCTTTCTTTGAAGTTCCTAGAATTCTATGGAGGAATTATGAAGGATGTAGAAAAGTCAGATCATGGTTCAACCTTTCTACAAACATTTCTGAAAGGTCTTTAAGGAAATTAAGCTGCCACTGATATGACAGCACAGAGAAAATAAATTAAATGTAAGAAATGCCATGAGAGTAACTGGTTTAATTCTTGCTGTGGAGGAAGCCCACTGGTGGGAGTTCTGCAAAGAGTCTCTGCAGGAATTTATTCAAGGTAATTCACTTGCAAAAGATGGACAAATTGGGCTGAGAAGTGAGATGATGCTAAGGCCCAATGAAGAATGACTTTAAACAGGTCTCAGGATGCTAAAATAGCCAATGTAATTCAACATTTTAAAATAGAAAATTGTATCTGTGGAAAAGATGTTACCAGGTTCACATAAAAAGTAATTAAGCATGAGCTGACCACCACCACTCAGGAGCAAGACTCTCAAGTAATAACAGTTTAACAAAAACCCTGGCTTAGTATCTACTATCAGAGACATCTTTAGGTTGCTATACACATCCATGGCTAACTCAGACATTAAACACATTATTGATTTCCAGACCCTTGAGGTAGATGTGATCTCTACATGTGGCATAATTAGAAAAGGATCAGAGAAAAGTAATAGGCCACCAAAGATATGGAATGCCTTTTTAAGTAGCACTGAGTGGGTATTTCCCAGAAGAGATCTATTGGAGGTTAAGTGCTAAGTGCTAAGCTGAAAATAGCTGGAGAATGGAAGAATATTTGGAAATGTGACAAAAATCGGACGTGCTTGTCCTACTCTGTCTTCTCAAAGCACCTGCTGATGGCACTTTTGGAGAAGGGATACTGTACACTAAACTGTATTTTGAATCCTACGCCCAGTTCTATGTTCTCACAATTTTTGACTGTGTTAACATGTTGGTACAGCTCTCCACTACTAGTGTATGTTTATTGCCTTGATATATTTTAACTCACAGCTTTAAGCACTACCAGATTAAATTTGGGAACAGCACATCTACAGTGCCTGATGTTGCAGTGCTCCTGTAGCAGACAGACACCCACACTGTTCAGGTACACAAAGTAGCCCAGCCATGTAAGTGTGGAGCTCTGTATAAACCAATACCACTACATAACTGCATGGAGTCTGGTATCAAAACATAAATACCAGTGTAAACATGAAGCAATTACTTTCAGAATATTATATAGTCTTTTTAAGCATGAATAGACTCAAACTACAAACAAAGCATGCATTTAAATGCTACCTATTTTACCAGCAAAGCCTAACAAGTCTCAGAGGACTCCTTATTTACAGAGGACTCAGTAAATGCAGAATCAGAGCCTGATCATTGTGTCTGCAGCAGCAATCGGTGAAGCACTAGGATGGACAAGCAGAGCAAAATACTTGTGATGAGGCCATGAGACACGCACTGTTTTTCTTAGGGAGATAAGCTTTACTTCAGAATACCTGTAGCCACTAATTAAAACCCATTAGCAGTTGCAGCACACCAGGTACATCACTGAATATATACATCTTCTGTTTTGTTACATCCAAAAAGTACAGTCCATGTACTTCAAAGAGTGCTGTGATGTGAAACAAGAGGCAGTAAATTAAGAGACTTATCAGGAGATTCACTTCAAAAACTCATCCCTGATTAAAACACTAAAATTAAGTCACTAGAAGAAGCATAAGAAGAAACACAGCAAATAAGAAAAATGAATTCTCAGTTCTACTTTCAGGTTTGCATAAACTATTCTGAAAAAAAAATGTTTTCCAAGTTTTTTTGTGTAAATGCTGACAGAACTTTCTTGAACTCTAAGTTACATGTTCTCAGCATTACCCAAAGTTGTTAGCAAGGTTGACTTAGAGCACTGTAGAAGACTTGGACACTCATGGAAACCAACAGGGGGGAAAAGCCTTAGATTTGTAGTAAACATTCAGTTATGACTAAACTTTAATCCACAAAATTAAAGCTCCCAAAACTGACAAACAGATTTTATCACAAAGGTGAAAAGGTTATTGTAAAAACCAAAGCAGTGGAAGAAAAATAACAGTAGTTTAATCCAACTGTCTACATTTCTTCCTCTAGCTTCAAAGCAGAGGTAACGTCATTTGACTTTTTCCATTTTGTTGGTATTTAATACTTAAGGCTTACTTTTTGAAATATTTACTTCAGTATTCTGAAAAAAATTACATAGATTAGGAAAGTAACTCCTTTTATAGAAAACAGATGATTTACATTGCAAGTTTTCTGACTTGTTCTAACATACTCTACTGTTAAAATATGAATCAATTTCCTTCATTCCCAACTTGATCAGTGCAAGCAATAGACATAGGAATTTCCTATCTGAAAAGTATGAAAGGAGAACATACTATTTAATAATAATAATAATAAAAAAACAAGTTATACAGCAAAAAGATTTTCCAATACTTTTCAGGTGTTACTGCCAGAACTTTTCAGCTATAAACCAAGTTGTGCATACAGTGCTGGAAGCTATTGAGTTCCACAAACATATACATTTACCATATAATAGTTTAAGCTATTTTGTCCACCATTCACTTGTCTAACAACCTAATTTAAATGGAAACATAAATAATACCTTGATCTCATAATTCATTGCATAAATTCATCATCTACAGAAGAAACAAATGAATCGACCTTCTTCTACTATGGAAAAAAAATAATCTTAAGATTAGTCATAAACAAGAGAGTAAAGCAGATGCTATGAATAACATAAGGAAAAGATAACATGAACACTGAAGTAAAACACATATAAAGACAAATGAGTCTCAGAGCCCTGAGTCTAGAGTCCCTGTAGACATAGTAATGGCTCTCAGCAAATGATATCATTATAAAGAAGTAACGATAATTCAGGAAGGAATTCTAAGCAACTTCCATAAATTGAGGTAGGATGGCTTTTGATTCAGGATATAACTGATGACATATAAGCAAAGTTAAAGAGAACAGATGTTCAACAGAGGCCTCTGCATAAGGTTTGATTTCCATATATTCTGCATCTTTTTAAAAATGTGCTTTATTCATTTATAACACAAAAACTGACACAAGGAGTCTCTCTTCTAGAAGTGCAAGGAATAACGGCAATGTCTTCAGCTTAAAAAAATTCTTATTATAAATCAGAAACATATGGATGTTCATACAATCACTAGATAATTTTCCAGCTGTCTCTACTTTGCAGCTGGTGGCCCTAACAATGACCTGAACTTAATCTAATTCACCAAACCCTGGAAATATTTGCGACTTTTAATAAAAATACAGGAGGTGTTTACGCATAACTATTTTATCTCTAGTACTTTTTTTGTCATTTGGCATCTTGAGTAATGTTCTACGTTTTCTCTGTAATACATGACCATTATCTTACAGTTAATACTACCTCCAAAGTCTCCTCTGTCCCTCAGCATGCTGAATTGGAATATATTAGAGGATGATGCAAGAATTCCATGTCACACATACATGCAGCAGTCAAAGCATGCAGCTGCACTATCAAAGAAACAAAATTAACTGAAGAAGGTAAAAGTAATCACACCACACAGGCAAGTAGAAAAAGGTTTGCATTTTAGGAAAAGAAAATTAAGAGCAACCCAGAATAATGGAGTTATTTATTTCAAGTTGAAAAAAATGAGAAAATAAGACTACAAACTGAACTGAGTTCAGTTTAAACATCACTTTAAAGCCTTTGTTCTCTTTAACAGCAAATCCATGTTTCACTGCTTGCAGATTATTTTGTAGCTGTTACCAGGCTGGTTCAATAACTACCTGTTACTCTAGAAAACCTTTTCTATTATAATTATTCTAACCAAGAGCAGATGGTCAATATTGTCAAGTGTTCAATCACACTTCACACAAATGATATGAAAAGAAATATTGAAAATAAACTTTCCATATGGAGCAAAAAAATCATTTGCAAAAGGAAATTCACCATGTCTAGGTTGATAAACGCCCAAGTCTTTAAAGGCTTTCTTAATTTGTTCCCATCTCATTCTGTCAGACATTTTTCTGCCTAAGGGAAGACACTAATCTTTGAACATTCTGTATAAGTGACTCCCACTGTTCATCAGGCATGGGGAAGCTAAGCAATAATCCATACTTTATTCCAAGAACACCTAAAAACAATAAAACCCAAAAGCTACAGAACTTATCAATATTTTCCTTTAGAGACAAGGTGAAAGCCAAGCTCTTTAAGCATGTGTAAAAATATACTTTCTTTTCCTTAATATAGAACAAATCTAAATATTTAAATATGGTTAATTTCATACAGAATATATTGCCAGCAACCTTCCTTCAGTCTCCATTT
>JAAWXA010000016.1:3741270-3780103 GCA_038090715.1 Florisuga fusca | reverse complement strand
CAAATAGTCTTCTCTCTAATACTGTGCAGTTATCTGTCTATATACTTGCAGACCAACAAGCAAGTAGGAGAGCAAGTTAGAAACTACTTTTTCAGTAAAAAGAACAAGGAGTATACGTACAAGAAAATTGTGCCAACACATGTGCCACGGATTAATCACAGTTCATGCTGGCAGTATTATAAACTTGAGGTCTTCTGAAGGCCAACAGTTCTGCTTAGGATAAATCTAGGAATGCAGTTGGTCATTATTTCCATCAGGTCAGTTCTGCAATGATGTGTTTTCATTGCAAAATAATAAATTAGTTCCTTATGTGAAACAAATGCATCTATACAAGTTCTGGTGTTCTCAATTTAAATCATAGGATGTGCAAACAAATCTATTCATTTAGTGCACAGATTCTAGCTCCCAGAGTACTAAGTGTTAACTGTAACTGGAATACATGCCAACAATTTCCTTAAACATGCCCAGTCAGAAATCTATCTTGTATGACAAATTTAACTCCTTACTATGTGCTTACACACAAATTTAGTAAAAAGATTTTTAGTGAAAATATAATAAGAAATCTTTGTAATAGCAAGCAACAAAAAGAACTTCAGTCTGCTACTAAGGAAAAGGTAAGCCAAGCAAAATTTATTACAATTATTGACTCCACAGCCACCCCAGTCTTGAATAAAATACGAAAAGCTTAAAAATACGAAATCTTAATTTCCACAACAGAAGATAATCATCCAACTACAGTCTCATATCTGGACTAATTCAGTTAATTGAATATAAACTATCAGGTTTATCAACCTTGCGTGATATAAAGATCAATCAAGCACTATCAAGTACTTCACATAAGTTTTGAGATGGTTGAAATATTTAGATGCAAAATTTTAATGTGGTTTTGTATGAGCAATTCATGTCTATGGAGTAAAGTGCTAGAGGCAGGTGGAATTTAAGTATGCAAGTCAGATAATATTGCTTCAGTGGGTTTCCTACATATGGAAGTAATGAATTTTCTGTGGTTATAATCTAAACAATCTTCTGCACTGATATTCCATGCTAGGAATTTTTATAGCTGACTAGGAAATACTTCTAGTATATTGCTTATTTTTACTAGGGGAGTGTGGTGTGGAATCCATTGCTTAATTTTGTGGATTTAGAAGTATTCCACAACATTAGTTTTATTTTTTGTTGACATTTCCCACCTGCAGAAATTAGTTGTACACTCTATTCTGCAAAGAACTCGCATGTGTACTCTGGTAGATCTCACCTCTGGCAGGATGCTAGACTATAAATCTACACCTTATTACAGATATGCTATGTCAATAAACATGTTTTTCATACAAGCATATTAACAATATCCTTTATGAGCCACAAACACAACTGCAAAAATCAGTACAGTAGTCCTAAGTCCATCCACACAGAAGTGGTTTCTGGCATGGACACCGCAGTACAGGATTTCACAAGCCTAATCAACATACCTGTGCAAGCTAAACATTTTTGCAGAAACCTTCTGTGAGATTTGCTGCTTGAGTTTAACTGTTCAGCTCACACATCCCAGCTTTTCTACCCCCAATACTGCAAAAGCTCTTACCGTACCCAGAAGTCTCATGCGGCAACTGCTGAACTGTTGCCAGCATTCTAGGTTGTGTATGAAACCCTTCCTAGAACAAACCAAGCTATCCCAAACCTTACACAAAAAAACAACAGGCAAGAGCAAGCCACAGCCTGGATCAACAGCTGCAGGGAAGAGCCAAGGGATGGATGATTCACAGGCTAAAAAAGGGTCAAAATGACAGAGGCCTGCCAAGATACTTGTTTCTCAGGCTTTATGTCAAGCTTAAGCATTTCATTCTGCAGAATACAATAAATTCCCACAGTAAAATATATGTGAACCAGCAAATACACACACAAAAAAGTTAAAAAGTTAATATCAAAAGTAACTCAACAGATAGTGCTACTTTCACCTTGCTCTAGTAGGTGAGCTACCAGTATAATACATTTCTCAATGGGGGGGGAGATGTGTATAANTAAGATGAATTCTATATCCCTTGTCATTCTTTGTATATTAAATTTTTATATTAAAACATGTACTTTTGGAGAATTTACATATTATGGTATTCATATGAATTAACTTACTTGTGTCCTTTGTTGGTGGTCCCTCGAGTTCGCTGTCATCCCCTTGCAGTTTTAGGGAGGTGTCAAGAGAAATGTTTGTTCCATCCTTTGTGTTGAAAGCAAATGTTGTTTTAAGAAACAAACAAAAAGAGTGACTATGACAAGGAGGGGAAAAGGTCTTTTAAATAATTTTTTAAAAAGTAAAAATAACAAAATAAACCAGTTCACTTGCAAGCATTCCCAGTGCAGAAACAGCTCTCTTCAACAGGGGTCTGCATTCCTAGGATTTACATTCACAAGAATCTTATCAAATTTTGCATCATGTGGAAAACCTGTCTTCAGAACTCCAGGGTTCTGTAGACAACCATTGCTACGTATTCTTTCCTCACCACGTAGCCTGCATTTTATGTCTAGTGCCCCTTGCTAAAGAGCTTTACTTTTCTGAAGAGCACTAGCAGCAATGCCTTCCCTTCTTATTTAAGTGAAGGCCTCATCTACAAAAGGGATAATATATCACATTAGTCATCTAGCATGAGTATTTTAAAAATTATATGTCATAAGGAGGTATGTTGTATAGGAAGCTCATTTATAAAAGACCTCCTGTTTCAACTCCTTGTCATAGTCACTCTTTTTGTTTGTTTCTTAAAACAACATTTGCTTTCAACACAAAGGATGGAACAAACATTTCTCTTGACACCTCCCTAAAACTGCAAGGGGATGACAGCGAACTCGAGGCACCACCAACAAAGGACACAAGTAAGTTAATTCATATGAATACCATAATATGGAAATTCTCCAAAAGTACATGTTTTAATATAAAAATTTGATATACAAAGAATGACAAGGGATATAGAATTCATCTTATCAGTTATGGATATCTTTCATGTCTCCTTTGAAAAGTCTTCTAACAGAGCAGGCTAAAAAAATTTAAAAGGATCCTCAGGTAAACTGCAAATACGTAAATCACATCTAACAAGATTCTCTACAGACTAACCAGGTCACATTTGCTGTAGAGATGTATCCAAGTTAAATGTCAGGCGAGACAACAAAAAAAACCAGAATACCCACCCACAGTTTATCCACACAGTTTAAGTTCCACAGTTTATCAAGTAATGCTGAAACATGATATGCTGAAGTCACTGAAACAGATTTCTTCAAATGAGGAGCTATTGTCAGTTTACATCTGATAAGGGAGGTTGATGGTTAAAATATTTCAGGAAGATGATTCACTAGACTAAATGTCCTACAGGCTCTGAGGTGTACTGCCCAGATTTCTTCTAATGAACCACAATTTCTAAATACAAAAGGAAAAGCATGTCTGTGAAACAGAGCACTGAGACACACCCATTTCAGGTACATTTGTGATCTAAAATTACAAAAATAACTGATGATTCAGCAAGACCACTGGAATGTCAGTCTCCACTCTAGTAAATGGTAACACTCACAAAGCTAAATGTCAAAAGCTAAATTCAATTCTCTTCAGTACTTCTGTAAGAAAAATAAATAAAATTACTCTATTAATACATACTGGGTTGGCTTCCCAGTATTGACTATCCTACTCTTCCAAGACTTCACTGGCTGCAGAAGACCTATGTTGCTATGCAGTGATTACAAACTACCCAGCCATACAACAGCACTCCCTGTGCTACAGACAGATTGATTTGTAAGCTAACCAAAAATACCACAATCTAGAAAACTCAGTAGCTTAGCAATAATGACAAATCTGGACCAAAAGCCATAGTTATGTCAATTTAGTCTTGATGTCATGCAGAATTAATGCAAAGTGTAAGTGACCAATGCTCTCCTAATATCCATGAGGGACAGGACAAGACATCATGGGCTTAAACTGTATTTAAAAAATACAGTTTCACTCATTAGTTTAAATAATAGTTATAAAAAACAGAAACAGACTATCTAAGGTAATGATATAATCTTAATTGCTTGAGTTTTTATTAAAAGGATTAGACAAAATAGTAGCTAGAGTGACACAGTATACGTGACCCTGCCAGAAATGCTCCAATGCAACAAACACACTTCCAGCTGTTTCTCTTGCATGGATTTCTCATTTCAAAAGAATGGTTCTACAGATGGCATTTGACATGGCCATGGACTTGAAGTCATCATTCACAATACTCTAAGCCAGTTAAAGAACAAAACGGAATTTAGATCAGTTAATAGAATTTCACAATACACTCAGACAAGAATGGAGAATAGACAGAGAATTTAAGCACAATTTAAAAATAAAAACTCAGTAAGTTCACAATATTAATTCTTCTCAAAACTTCATGTCAAGAATGTTTAAAAAAATCTGTTGGGAAATCTTAAAATATACTAGAGAAATTCTATCATGAATATTCAAGTTCAAGTTGGTTGAATAACTTTTAAATGTCTACTCTTTTTTTACTTTCAGATTTACCTACTTGTCTGCTCTGTGTGTGTTTAAGTGGATCAGTGTATTGTGAGGAAATAGACATCGAAGCTGTACCCCCACTGCCCAAGGAAACAGCATACCTTTATGCACGATTTAACAAAATAAAAAGGATTGCAGCCTCAGATTTTGCTGACATTAGTAAGTAATGTTCAAACTTTAATTTCTGTTTACCTGGCAGCATATCTGAACTCGTTGTTCCTTAATGGTATGCCAAGATTACCAAATTAATGTATATTTTATACTTTTCTATTTTTCATTGTGCATTACTGATTTAATTCAATCCTTGTATTAGAACAGGAATTGTGGAAGCAATATGGAAACCCATTTGGGCCCACATATCTATCTTAATATTCCCACAAAATCAGAAAAAGAACAGATTGCTAAAAATAAACTTTAACTTTGCACCTCAGCTTGTATTAAATGACCAGGTATAATTTTTCCTTCAGAGATTCCAGTGACATATCTATCAGCTATGTCATTTTGCAACATGACAAATTCTATGAGTGTCTGAAATCCCATTGCCCCTACAAAAATAAAAACCAAAAAGTATCCTAAGTATTTTCCTTATTATTTTTTTAAATGCAAGACAATGAGTAAGTCCATATGTGGATTTTATTCATATTTTAACAGTATTTACATTTGTAGATCCCAATTAGGATGAAGCAGCCAGCAGTATAACATTTAAAATATAAAACCATATATATCATGTGCCATCTAATTATAAATTTAATATTTAAATTTTCTTTTTTTTTTTTTTTATAAAGCTACCTTGAGAAGAATTGATTTCAGTGGAAACAGAATAGAAGAAATAGAAGATGGAGCCTTTTCAAAGCTTCTGTTACTGGAAGAACTTTCACTTGCTGAAAATCGACTTATGAAACTTCCTGTTCTACCTCCCAAACTAACAACATTTAATGCAAACCAAAACAGACTCAAAAGCAGAGGAATCAAAGCAAATGCTTTCAAGGTAAGTGAAAGACAAAAATTTAGGTAACTAGACTATCCAGTATATCATCTTTTTTTTTTTTTCTTGATTGTTGTAATCTAAGAAACAAAGTATGATGAAGCAGCTTTCCAGCCTTGGTTTTGCTTGAGGCCCTTTGGAATTTGAGCGTTCACTCTCCCATGTTGTTCTATAAAAATTTTTCTACAAGATAGCTACCTTTTTTCTCTCTCTTACATTCAAAGAAAAACTCAAGAATTGATGGCTCAAATACAATTCTGAGGGTCATGTAAATATTACAAACAAGGATACAGCTATAGTGTATGTGTATAAGTAATAAGATAACACTGAAATTTCCAAAACATAGGCCTGTTCCTTGCATTTTTTGATACAATAGTATTCAATATTCACTGCAAAAGAATGTTTCACCTTAGTTCACTTTACAACCTTTCTATGTGATCAGCAAAAAAAAAAAACAAACCACCAAACCAAAACTGATGTCTCGTAACAGTCATGAGCTACTTAACCCCAAGTAAGTTCCAGCAGCCTTAATAACCTCTCTTTCTTTGTATTAGAAACTGACAAATTTGGCCTACCTCTACTTAGGACATAATGCACTGGAATCTGTTCCTCTGAACTTACCAGAAAGCCTGCGTATTCTTCACCTTCAGGTATTTTTCAAGTATCTCCTTAATGTTCTATCACAATGAGTCTTACTAATTACATACTCCAAACCAAACCTACTGTCCCTTAAATCTTTTCACACTACAGTTGTGCTACAGTCATCTAATGCTTCTCCAAATAAAACAATTACCTCTAGTATGTATGGCCACAACCATTCAGTGTTCAGAAGTTGGTTTGAACAGTTGATGTTAATTACCATGCAAGAACTTCTCGTTAGTTTCTGTATTTCAAGGATAGCAAATGGTAAAAATAAGCACTAACCTTTTACCAAAAATATATTTCAAACATCAGTAACAATCCCAAATTACTTATCAGCTCATTGAGTGGTTTGGAGAGACCCAATTCAGCAGACTTATAATGTAAACAAATCAGATCCACAAACAATAAAAAGGGAGGGTAAGATAAAAGTAAAGTTTGAAAATTCAAGATACATATGTATGGGTATGTAGTACATGTATGTGCACCTGTTTATTGTAAAACCAATGAATTGTTTTGTTTTGCAGTACAACAATATTACTACAATCACTGATGACACATTCTGCAAATCTAACAACACGCGTTACATCCGCACCAGTATGGATGAGATAAGGATGGAAGGCAACCCCATTGTCTTGGCAAAGCACGTTAATGCTTTTTCCTGCTTGAGAACACTGCCTGTAGGAACATACTACTAGCCACTACCTCTGAAATTTTACATGCCAAAACCTAAACATGGTAACAAAAGATCATTATCTTTCCTCTGTTTACAGGTTTATACCCTCTCCCTTATTAATGCTATTTCTTTGCGTACCCAAAACCTTTTACTATGATGGAATGTGGGTTTTTTACGAAATAACTACTTCAAAACAGCCTATTTACTAGTTACAATCTCACCCATGATTTCAGAATCTTTCCTGTAAATGAAGCTATAGAAATATATATACACACACATACCTTCTCAACTTGTATTTCACCACATATTCTTCTTGTGTAAGTGAAATCACACAAGCAGCTCCTTATTCACATTCTTTACCAATACCCAAAACAATCACTACATGCTTATTTCAGATGCAAAAGCATGCTTTGATCAAGCCACAGAGGAATATCTAATTCTATTTCAATTCCAATTCTACTTTTTAATCTGAAATGAAGGTTTTTCAGTTGTCCTTCAAAAGCATGTTGGATGAAGTTGCATACAAAATAAAGTTATGTTTAGAAACACAGCTTTCAAAGGTTTAACTTCATAAAAGCATCCCTAAAAACTTAAGTTTGTGGAAAATTAGAATAATCCTTATTTAGCCCTAGAGCACCACACAATACAGCAAGTGGAACTTTTCAAAGGCTTCTTAAATCTCCTTAGATAATTTTGTTTTCAAAATAGCCTAAGTGTGTGTGTATATATTTGTATTTTATTTTTTAAACAAGGTATTTTTAATTGAAATGCACAAATTCTGCTCAGCTGTACTCATGGGAGTCCTTTTCACAACACCATCTTCCCATTTTAATATAATGGTCTAAGTACAGCAGAGCATGACTCCAAGTATATTTGTTCTTAGCAGATTACGTAAGCCAGGCCTTGTTCCACTGCTTTTTCCTGACAAGGAAATATGACAATATAACTAGCAGCAAAGCTGAATTATGTTTTTACTTGTAAGTAAGTACAACTTCAGCTAGAAGTCCGTGCAAAGAAACAGAAGTACCCTTGTACAGCAATGGTCTTGCTCATTCAGGGAAAAAAAAAAACAACAAAAAAACCCAAACGATCAGATGTTTCAATTGAAAAGAGAGAATGATCATAATGCAAAAATAGTGTTAACTACTCAAGAAAATTGAACTAGCATAATTTCACTCAGCTACTTTAAAACTATGTAGTGCATTAAAACCACAAAATGACACGAGGCCTCAACAGTCAGTTCATATCATCAACGTGACACCATGTTCTAATTACACACCTATGCATTTCTGACACCTCAGTTTCATTTTCTCCCCTCAAACACCTACCACAAATGTAAACTCTTCAGAATGCCTGAAGTGTGCTAGTTACTATTACCAGATCAACTTTGTACTAACTTAAGATAGTATAGATTCCTAATTTGTAGCTATAGTTAAGAAACAAATGCATGATGATGTATCACTACATCTAAAATACTGATTTTACAAGATATTTTGTATTAGTTTTGTTTATCTTACTTAGCTAAGCCTTGATTTGTTAGTGCTTGTGCTATGGGGAACTAAGTTCACAGTTATGAACATTCTGACCATCTGCCACTAAGACTTTTGCGACCTAAGTGACTTTTAGACACTTAAGTGACTATGTCAAGCATCAACTGTGGGGGTTCACCTTTCTGGAAAGAGGATACAATTACAAGATTAAGGACAAAATATTTTGCCCTGAATTCATTACCCAAGGAAGACATAGGAATCCCCAATATTTTCCATTTTAGGTCATTTGGTGTAACAAGAAAAATTCCATTGTTTTAATGCAACTGAGAACAAAACCAAGACCAACAAGCAAGAATAATATGTAGCTTTCATTTTCCCATGGTATTTATAAAACTTCAATGTTCCCATGTTTTTGCAAAAGGTAAAAAATAACCCAAAAGCATGTAAAAAATACATTCCTACTTCAAGCCAAATATATTAGAAAAGAAAAAAAAACCCACCAATTGTCTCATACCTCTTCTGATAAATGCCTTAGAGAAAACACAGCTAGACATGTAAGTGGAATAACATTACAAAGCAGTCATTATCTGATCCTACTCTCATCACAAATTGTTACTACTAAAGAAAGCTCTTTCTACCATTAATACGATCAGCATTGCTAAGACACTTCCTATAAAAACAATTGTGTATACACAAATATATGCATATTTATGTAATATGTACACACATGTAAGCATTCAAAGACCTAATCACTACCACATTATTAATTTTACATTAAAACGTTGTATATTTTTCAAAAACACAAAATACCAACAGTAAACTGATAAATGCTTTTAATATTTCATAAGCAAATCAAAGTAGACAACCGATACCTTCTGAAAGCCTCATGCAGGCAGTAAGTTCTCCAACATGTTTTAATTTACTTTGCCCATTCATACAAGTTAACTCATCAAAACATTACGTGAGAAGGGATTCAGCATGCAGGATTTTTTGCTTTCTATTTGTGACCAGTACTACTATCAAGTTGAATGTACACCCCTCTGTTTTTTTTCTTATCACTCATTTCTGTTCTGTATTGCCAATAAAACTTGGAATTTTTTCTTGTTTATCATTATTATCAGCTTCAACAATCTGCCCTCCCAGCAATGCCAACACACTTCAGTTGTTCAGCCTCGTAGCAGACTGAGGATCCATCTAGATCAGAAAGCTGTTTGCAGATATAAGCCCATTTTGCAGACATAATATTTATTGTGGCAATGGAGTAAGACTTGAAGTACAAGTAATGCCACACAAAGGACTTGGACACCACTCAATACTTCAAAATGTATTTAAAACACTACCTTGTGGATTGTTTTCATCAAAATAGAGGAGCAGCAGCAGAGAGTAGTAATGGTTATACTTAACTCTTGATTGTGTGCAGCATACAAATTGTAGATTAACTTGTTTCAGTACAGATGCTTACAACTGAACACACTAACCTAAACCTGCCCCTGCTACCTAGGAAAGCCTGTTTAAAATCAAATCCATGTATTCTTTAGATTGCTTTTTTACTTAATTTTGAGCTACCCATCCCACCATTACACTCATTGAGAAAACTCTGACTGCAAATCTGCCATTTGTGCAGCCAAATTTTTTGAAATACAGTGCTGGCCAACTTGGCCTGAAACCTGCAATTGTCATTAATCTCAGACAGTCATTACTACTGAAGTATTCAATCACTTCCACATCACTCCCTTCTTCTCTGGTACTAAAACTAACAGAAAAGAAAAAATAAATCAGCCTCTTCAGGTTTTACCCTACACTGACAAAACTATTAGAAACACTGCCTATTTCTACTTCATAGTAGAAATTCATTTTCTACTGGGCAATTTACTTTTAAATAAGAAAATAACCAAAAACTATAAACCCCAAACCTCACCCCAAATAGTCTTCTCTCTAATACTGTGCAGTTATCTGTCTATATACTTGCAGACCAACAAGCAAGTAGGAGAGCAAGTTAGAAACTACTTTTTTTAATGCTGTCAGAGTGTAAACTATTAACAGGATAAGACTCTTCATTTGGTTTTATGCAAATGTTAAATGTGTACTGCTAGTCACTTTCACACAAATTAGTAAAGAATATCAAGTTAAAAATACACATTCTCCTTTGCAATCTGATTATCTTAATTGTCTGATTTGATATTTGAACCTCTTCTTAGTTCTCACCTCAGAAAATCTTGTTTGTGAATTAAATCATTACTAATGCTAACAGAAATAAGAAGGCCTAAAAAACTATCTTCATAAGCCCATAGTCAGTCATATTTGATATTCTCCCAAACTGGTTTGCATCTCAGCAGCATCTTTGTCCCCAGAAAGAAAAACACCTTTAGAAAGAGTATACGATATTGACAAACATATAATATGTCTTGAGTGAATTTATCTTCACACATCTTTTAGTGATGAATGCATCCCTTCATTGTTTACATTCATTATCTAAACAAATACATTAAAAACTGCTTATGAAACACAATTTAAATGTCACTTTCAGATCTCTCTTCTTTCTATTTTCTCTTTTTTTTTTTTAACTGAATTAAAGTGATGAATATCTGCAACAGTTCACTGAATAACTGTCCCAGAAACCAATGACTGCTGTCATGAGGCTGACCTAAGAGTTATAAAGCAAGTGAAGTTGGAAAAATCCCAAACCCCACAATTAAAATGGACACAGCACAAAGCCATAAAACCCTTGGTGCTCTAGGTTCTCTATAGAGGGATTAAAGACTACATTTTATACAGAAATATGGAGGATTAGACAACAACAGTCTTATTACTCAGATGAAGATTTTGTTTTACTAAAAGCAGAAATCAGTACTTTTTTCCCTTAATGTGGCTGATAGATTAATCAATCACAAAACTCAGAACACTCTAAAAGGTTCAAAAATTAGGAAACAAAGCAGTTCCCACTTTGGACTGCAGATGAAAAGCCAAGATGATACTAAGCTTAATGAAAACAAATTATCAAGCTAAATAAAACTCAATTAAAAAGCCCCCACACAATTATACAGCTAAACATCCTCCTCTAATATCAGCCACCATAGAACATGTTCAGCAAGACTGCAGTATTTTTTACTCCAAGGAATAGTTGTTTATCTTAAAACCATCCCAACAACAAGGCAAACAAGCCAAATACTGGTAATTTAAAAACAAGTTCAAATACTATGTTTGAGTTAAAAGAGCGAGGAACAGTTTGATTCCTATTCAAGTAAAAGGTTTCATAACTGAAAATCTTGCTGCCCAAACACATGCTGTCACATTTTCAAGAGACAGATTCAGTCCTTCATGACTAATATTTAAATGCCAAGGATTACAAATGTTATTTTCATTTCTTCTTTTGCCTTTTTTTTATTCAAAATGAAATCTAATACAAACAAAAAAACCTCTCACCTACAGCAAGGCACAGATAAAATCAAGACAAATATGAAGCAAGGGCATTGCTCCTTCAACACAACACACAAATCTCAATACTTCTCTTCAAAGTTATGATTCCCATACTCCATTAAAGAGGGATAACTTTACTTACATTGCTTTTTCTGAATTAGCTACTTAAAGAATAAAGTAGTGCACTCACGAATAAAGGCTTGATAGACACTACCTTGAAATGTTGGAAGGCACATCTGCGATGTTCATACCACTCAGCATAAGATGAAAGGCTTTTGAAAAATGTTAAAATGTCTCCACGTTCTTCAACGCTACAAAAAACAAAAACAACCAACAGCCACATTTTTTCACTCAAAAAGAACTAGTCAGACAAACCAATTATATAGTCGAAAATCTGCATTTCTTCCTTAAAAAATTAATGATTAGTATAGTTTTCATTTGAAGCCAGAAATCACCCCCTCTCCCCAAATTATTCCAACAGGAAAAGTATAGTATACATATTGGAAAAAAGATTGAAGAATTATAAACCAGTGTTCTCAACTGCTCAGTACAGTAAGCAGCAATAAAGTTGTCCTATATGTAAAATGTGGTAACTTCAGAAAGTAGTCACCTGTAAAATCTTAGTTTTATTTTATGCTTGTTCACCTAATGCTCTTTTTTTCCAAAAAAAATCCAGGATGCTGCATAGTAAAACTTCAACTGACAAAACTGGTAAGATTTACCAAAATGCATCACTAAGCTTATTCCCAAGATCCTTGTCCTATTCAAATAAACTTTCACATGACACACTCTCTGCCTCTGCCCACATGACATTCAGCTTTTCAAGATTAACCTTTAAACATCAGTAAGCAAGAAGGCCTGTCCATTAGATCATACATGGCATCTAAAACAAAAATTCTGATATACAGTTAAATCTTGATTTGTCTCCTATTAAGGAAGATAATGACAGTCTCAAAAATTAGGGAGTGGGGCAGGAAGAGGGAGGGAGATGCCAATAAATCTGTAAGTGGAGTGCAGAGATCTTTGTGCCAAGCTCATTCTAAGTGAAAATTAACAAGCCTGGGTGGAACTGAGCCGATTCTTGGAGAACCCTCAGCAGCATTTCTGTAGTCTTCATGATTTAGCAGTTCAGCTATGCTGTGTGAATGACAACTTCATTCACACAAATTATTCTACACATACCAATTAATTATCTGATGTTCTGCAAAGAGCAGTGCAGACACACCTTTGCTGGACTTGTACTTAGCCAGTATGAAATGATTTGGTAGAGCTTAAAGCCTACATCATCAGACCAAGATCAGTGCTATTCCAACAAGAAAAATATTCAATTGCAATGTTACTGCAAATATTGGGTTTTAATCCATAGTGCCTCTGAAAATTAACATATAGGAAGAGCAACTCTTACTGTGTTACATAAATATAAACTGGGAAAAATAAGTTAAGCTTATTCAGATATTGAAAATGTAAAATACAAGCCAAGTTTTATCTAGCCTGGGAAGAACAGCATTATTAAAGGAAGATAACACAGTAGTCACAGCTGCCAACAAAATTTAGCAAAGACAAAAAAAAACAATAATCATGACAGGACAAGCAAAATTGAGTCTCTGGAAGGACATAGGCACATACCTATTCACAATCACTGACTAGCTCTTTGTTCTGGACAGCTTTTTTTAACCACATGTCATAATTGTGCATATAAAAATCTACTATAGTAATTGAGATTTAGTAATGACTGCCCATATCTCGCTGCCTAGTGAGCACAATTCTACACCTACTGCAATGTGTTATTTAAATCTACATACATTGAAGAGGGCAAAACAAAACTTGGTTATTGAATCATAAGGTTGAAAAGGACCTCTAAGATCATCAAGTCCAAAAAAACTATATACTTTTAAATTCTTTTTAAAAAACTTGACAGTTTGGATGAGCATCCACTTTTATGCAATTCAAAAGACTATTCCAAATCTTGCTACCTTGCTTTAGCATTAAGTCTTCAGTTTGTTTTTATTTCTTCCCCTCCCTCATCAGATTCACCTTTAGGTAATGTAGCAGATGAAAACTTGCAGCTAGATCACCAGAGAGATAGTTCTGGATACCTAGTTCAAAGAACCAGTTTCAAATACAAAAGTTAGTTATACCTGAGTATACTTTTCTCCTGCACAGATATAGCACTGGCTAAATTTGATATAGAAACCTGGATTCAATGTTTAGAAAAGGAGAATATGTGTGTTGGAATGAAGATTTCATGGCACTTAAACCATACATAAACAATATAGCCTAATTAGACTACATTGGCCTAACTCCTGATGCTGAAGTCAACTACAACCATTGCTAAATTACCAAGAAAACTTACTATAAAATAACAAAGTACTAAGAGAGTGCATGTCAAAAATTAAGGCCTTTTTTTCTATAAAGTATTTGGTATTACAAACTGTTTTAAGAAAAAATTTAAAAATCCACTAGGAGCAGAAAACATCCATGTCCAAAGCCAACCTCCATGTAGCACAAGGAATCCAAAAAAAGCAAACACACATACAAGGCAGAGAGTAACTATGTATCAGGTTAAAATCACAAGCCCTTTATTCACACCCTTACACAAAACAACACCAACAAAACCAAGGTATGTAAGAAACTTAAATGCTATAAAAGAGCTTAAGGTTCCTTTCATATGTTCCTTTAGTTACTTTAAGAGAAGAAACCTATTTTAAAGGACTGTAGCATGCAAGACTTATGGATTAGCATATAAAACCAAAGAATGACACAGCTATGGGAAGAATTCAAGTTTCCCCTCACTTGCAAAATACCTAGCCCATGACCAGTGTTCGATGAAATGCAGACATTTCATAAATCATTGACTGCTTTAAAAATTCTAAGTAGATAGTAAGAAGGAGCATTTTCAAACTAAGAACTTCTATTTGATGAAAAAAAATCTGCAAGATTTAACTAGCCATATAATTAATGGCATGTCAAGAAAAAAAAAAAAGATTGGCAACCAGATTTTTAATGAATATTCTATTCATTGACATTAATAAAGTACAACATAAGTGACAAACTGGTGCAAAAATAACTCAAGTAAAATCCAAAAATAAGAAGACTACTGTGACCGTATGTCCATACATATTTTACAGTTATAACATATCTAAGGAATAGTACATATCTTTGGTATCTTTGAAAAATAAATATTATATGTTGCAGCAGTGCCTGGTTAAAAATAAACAGCTGAATTTTCCTTCTTTTAAAAACATGTTGCTCAAGTGTTCTAGCATTCCTCTGTTTTCTTCCAAATCAGGATGGGCTTGGGAATTACAACTGAATGCCAAGTTTTTAACTCTGGTGCTATTAAAGACTCTTTCCTGTTATGCATTACGAAAAATTTAAAAATTAAAATTTAGAAAACTGAGAAGGAAAAAATCCAGACAAACAGAGAAAACGGAACAGAGAAAAGATAATGGATTTGGCAAGACTAGGCCAACAAGGCAATAGAACAAAACAGACTGGTAGGGAGCCTGTAAGAATAAAAAACACAAAAGGAGACGAGATTTAGCTGGGAAGAGGTAGGAATCAAGATTCTAAGAGCAGCTGTTGGACTGAAGAATAAGGGAAAGGCCTGAAACCAAACATGAAGAGAGGGGATTTGGAGGAAGAAACAAGAACCAATTTAACAAGGAGTTTGAGAAAACAAGGCCTTTATGGTTTGTATGCAGATCACCTAAGCAGATTACGTCAGTCTAACAGTGCGTTGCTGTCAAAACAGATTTTGACATCATCAGCCTCACTCCAGCCATATATTTACTGTCTTGGATCAGCAAACTGATGTTGCAAGACAAATCAAGCAGAAACAAATTAAATTTGAAGGGATTCAGGGAGAGGAAGTTTGGGTTCCCCTCAAAATTATTTTTTAATTACTACATTGATCTTACTTGCCATGTGTCTTCAGGAGTATATACGCTGACACAAGGACAGATGGCACATTAAAAGAGATTAAGGAGAAAGAACTGCTTGCTTTATTTAATAGCAAAGCCTTAAATCATCCTATATCATTCAAGAAACAGTTTAAAACAGCTAGAACCCTTTATAACCCAAACCCACTTTCTATTTAACATGAACTTGTAATGGTCCTTTTGGGGCACAAAAATAATGTGCATTTCATCTTCTCTCCAGAAGGATACAGACAAGGGATTGATGTTTTTAGGATGGGCTAACAGTACACTAGCAAACTAAACTGTCTGCCAGCAATTTACATGAAAAGTCAGTACAGGATTTAATATTAGGTATCTCATACAACAACTGTCCTTAAAAAAAAAACACCTTACCTTGACAAAAACTTGCTCACATTTGAATCTCCTCCAGAATCCATTACAACGCTGAGATCAGTAACAGCAGAACACACATTCTCTTTGTTCTAGATCAGAGAAGTAACAACAGAATAATTTAAGAGATTTCTCCAGCGAGGAGGAAAAAACTATCTATTTGCATATAAACTATATATATATTTATATATAAATGTATGCAAATGCTGCTAAGTAATACAATCCTTAAAATAACATTTTTAGAACTACAGCTTATCCACATGGACCTTTTCTTTCATTTCAACAGTATCAGTATTATTCATACAAGACTTTTGGGATAACTCCTAAACTAGTCAGTACAGAAAATATACATATAAAAAGGAAGACTTCTGAGTGAGGTTCATCTGCTTTCTCTTAAGTCACTTCCATTTCAAGACTCTTCTCATTTTCCAACACAGCCCCCAGCTGCCACATTTACCAGAAAACACAAATAAGGTTTTATCTGAAAATTGTAATAATCCCACCGTATGCTGAAAGGAATAAAAACCAAAAACCGCTTTTGTTTAATTGTTTGTTTGTTTTACAGCCTATACTTTTGCTCAGATTCTTGTCCCTTTTTACAATAACTGTTACTCAGGAATACGCACATGGTAATAAACACAAAAGGTTTACAAATTAAAGTATATAAGAACCTAAAAAAAAAAGAGAAAATAAGTTCCTGTAGTAGAACCAAAGCCACAGAAGAATTTATATTTTTTTCTACACATTCTTAACACAGATGAGTTAGACCGCAGTGATTGACAACACTTAGAATCATGGCTTGAAGACCATTGCAAATGCTTCACTGAGACCTATGGAGGCAGACTCCTTATCTACAGAGGATCTGCTGACTCCAACTCAGGATAACTTGCAGAGCATACAAAGTCTGGCCAGCGTGCCACCTCTTTTACACCACAGAAACAGCCAGCTAGGCAAAACGTCTGAAGGGAATTCTTTACACTCTAGTCATGAGATGTGCTTTTTCATTAAAAAGAAACAGAACAGGAATTTCTAATCATAAATTACAAACCCACGCGTCTGAAAAATACAATCCTTAAGCCTGAGTTTTTTAACTACTAAATTCAAAATCTGATTTAAACAGTTCTAACATAATGAAATAAACAGGGGTTCTACTTCACAACTCTAACCAGACCATTAACGATTATGTTATGATTTGTAAAGCAGATCACACACATTAACATGTAAGCAAATGCAGGAACTTTAATAACATTCAAGTTCACATACAATCACAAAAGGAATTGTTTTAAACACAGACTAATTTCTGTAAGCACACTTCTTGAGTATTTAACACTAAAAAGGAAAAAAACCCTGTATATTATGTCACAATTAAAACTGTACACTTCATTGGTATCTGCTTCACTAATTTACCATTTTCCACACGTCCACATCCCATACCATATAAGTGCATAAAATATTGGCAATTCAAAGTTAATTAATTTAAGGTAAATGATACATCATCTGCATGGCATCTTAAATTGTTAGTTACAGGTGCTAAGTACTATTATTATTTTTTTAATTAATTCGTTAAAGTAATTATTTCAAAATTATATTTAGTCAAATGAAGTGGGTTGGGGGGGAGCCGCGCCTTTTTTGTTTTGTTTTTTTTAAATATATGCTCGGTATTCTATATATTCCTTACTCTAATGTAATGCATCAGCCCTGCCGTAGTATAAACATTACGTAGACAAGTGCTGCCATCTCGTGGTGCAGTAGATTTAAGCAGCACCAATGCATCTACATAACACCCAGTTCCTGAGATGAGACCCATTGGTGCTAAAAGATGCCACAGTTCCGCAGGAGTTTACAAGTGAGAAATAAACATAAACCCATTCAAGCTGCACAACTGGCGCAAGCTATTGCCATGCTTAAAGCTACATGCGGTTTTATACAAGCAAATGGTAAAATGATACCACTAGGACACAAGTTTCAAGTCATTCATGAACTCAAGAGGTTGCAGATTAACATCATTCAGCTGAACTACAGTTTCAAATTACACAATCCCCATGGCTCTCAGCTTAACTGCCAAAATTCCTATTATGGCTTTTCATAAGGTTAGGAAGGACATCCTTTGCATCACAGTTTTTAATACTGTGGGGTCCAGCCAAATTCAAATTTAAAAATACCTTTAAAGCTGAACTGAAAACCATGTTCACTTGAGAAGGAAAAAATATTTGTACAAATTGGGGTAGCTGTTGTTTGCCACTGCTTATCATTTTGAGTTCTGTGCTAAGAACAGATTCTTAAGAGGAGGCTTCCTTTGAAAAAAAAAAAATAATTTAAAAAATGTATAAATATTAGTGTAACTTCTGTGCAGTCCTGTGATGTGATGACTATTCACACTAGGCAAGTGAATAGGAATACAACCAAAGCAGAAAAACCTCAGGTGTTCAGATTAGTAGTGTTTTAGCTTTTCCTCAACTGTCTCAAGAGAGGCAAGGTTTGGAATTTTCCAGTCTCCACAATAAGGTATCTGACTACAGGAGAATGCTGTGAGAATTCTGTGACTGAATGCTGAACCTGACCTTCAGAACTATTTTTCCTTGGATGTGCATGGAATTCAGAAGTTGGGCCCAGCTGTTATAGAATGAAAACAACCCACTCAGGCTTAGATTAAGGCGATTCAGGAAATACAAATCACTAAATACATGTTGAAGGTTTCAGCTGGAAAATGAATTCTTGACCATTTGGAATTGTTAGTTTGCTTGCCTTTTGATTTTGTTTACCTTAAACATACATTGATCCTTACCTGCATCTCAAGAAGCTGAAATTCCAACTGAAAAGACATGGAGTGGCAATTCCCTGATATTCTGTGCTTTTGCACTGTTCTGTTTTTAGCTGTTATAAAATAAAGCCAACAATATCAATACTTGATTATAATTCTATTCAACAACAACTGCATTTCTTCCATTGGTCTATATATAAAGTATCAACTGATGCTATCCATCATATAAATAATGAAGCTGAGGTAAACATGCTAAGGAAAAAAACAAAACAAAAAAAAGCCCACCACAACTAACTTCACATTAGTCAAGTTGTTTGACTTTCTCACTATGCAAAATACCATATTTACTCAAACTATTTTGTCAATAATGAAAATTCTACTATCTCAAAATATTTGTCTTTCTGCTGACATTGAAAGTAGACTTAAAACATGCACTTGCAAATGTAACAGACACAAGAAATGCTTACTTTTTTCAATTATTTTCTTGGAATGACTTGTGAACTGAATACTAGTAAATTTCATTAGAAATGAGAGATCTGTCTTTAGACTTTCAAGTTCAGCTTTCAGATCTGGTGGAGGTTCATGTCCCTTAGATTCTCCCTGAAATTCTCTTTCGAACGATTCTCTAGAATTGAAAAAGAAAACAAAATCAAAAGGGTGAAAGAACCACACATAACCACACATAAGAGAATGTTTTGCCACATCAGTACAGCAATAGCACTAAATAAAAGGCATTTGTAATGTGACCTGATGATTGTCTGACTGAGTTTTCAATGACTCAAATTTCACTTGATCATATTACTAGGAGCAGTAAACTATTCTAACTTACATAAGTACTTTATATTCCCTGCCAGGCAGTCTTTATTGTAAGTCTTGAGGTGCAAGTATGCACTTTGAGGAACATAAGCCAAAAACAAGCTGTGATGCCTTCAGTCATCTAAATTACTTATTTTATCTACCGTGTGCATTTACTGCAGAAAATCAGTAAAATAATGGAAGAAGCTCTAACATGTTACTTCTTTAGCATATTGCTAGTCACACCTGCACACATCTCCTGTTCCATTTTTATTAGTAAACATGCACTGAACTGTTACACAGTGCGTAATGGTAAACATGGCCTTTACAGTCAACAACTTGGAAGGGCCTGCACAGTAAGGTACCCGATCATGGTCTAACCCCTCTGAATTAAAAAAAACCAAAAAAAAACAAACAAACAAAAAAACCAAAAACAATAACACCCTTCAGAACCCACCAACGATTAACAAAAGGCAGTAAAAAGAGATAATTTGTGATCTCTTACCATATATATAGCCCATGTCCTGAACAAAACCAGCACTGTAAAAACAACTTAAGTCCTAACTTTTAGAAAAAAGCTTATCCTAAACAATTTTGATAAAGAAACACTATTAATCCTACATGTGAAAAAGGGCTTACATTGATTTTAATATCACCTCTTCAGAAAAAAAGGTGGATTCTTGTTGGATATCTTCATATTTTTCAGCCAATAGTTTAATTTCTTCTTTCAGTGACTGGATTTCATCTTCATAAGCTTGACAAATGCTGTCCATTTCTCAGTGTCAGCGTTACTAGATAAAACAATACTAACACATTTTTTAGGAAAAAAAAAGCATTTTCCAAATATATTCTTTTTATCCAAGGAATTCAATGAAGAAATGGAAGCATAACTTAAGCCCATTATTTCTCCTCCCCAACCCTAACCCAGCAACCAAATTAAACAGGAATTCTGCCACCAAATTAAAAACAGGATCACGCTTACAGAAAAACACTCTTCATACTACAGTACCCTGTCACCAACATAACTCCTACATAAATTCAGAAAGCCCACTTAGACACTGGTCTGCAAGTAGATCCTACAAGAGCAGAAAAGCTGCTTTTTCCATAATTCTGCATGTGACAAAGGCTCCTAAGAAACCTGATAGCTCACTCTGCTAAAAGCATCATGAACAGGAAAGATTCTACACCCACTGAATACAGGAAGCTACCAAACATCAGCAAGAATATGACAAACAACAGATTGCTGACTTTCCAAGAAAAAAAAGGAAAAAAGTTTTCTCCAAAATAGACAAAAATTGGAAAAAAAAAAAGTTTTAGTTCATTAATTCCTCAGAGACTTAACTGAGTCCAAATGTAATTATTAAAGCAATTTTAAGACCCAGATTTCTTCACAGCCTCTAAATACATAAGTTAAATCAAGAAGTTAATATAGTGAAAGGCTTTAAGAATCTTTTTAAGGAATCAGGATTTCACCCAGTAGAGTATCCAGCTGCTTTACATTTGCTGGATAGAACAATTCTCTACAGGTAAAAAGCAATCCTAATCAGATACAGCAACTCAGTCCAGGTTTGACCAATTCACCTAACGATCCACCTGATGAAATGAAGCACAGCTGCTCCATCTCACCCCACAGCATGACCTGCCTTTCAAATAGCCGTAAGGAGACGAAATCCAACCACATTTCACAAGTAATTCAAACAGAAATAAACATTAAGGAAGAAATTTCTGACATTCAGCCTTGATGTGATATATTCAAAGGGCTGTAGAGAACACTATGCAGATCAAACAATAACTTGATAATACTTTCAACCAGGAAAAATAAATCTAGTTTTATGTTTGTTTTTAAACAACCAACCCCCACTGTATCTGCAAAATCCACAGTAAAACAGTTCAATAAAAAGGGATGAAGGGGGAAAAAGGCATTTGGTTTATTTCCTAAGAAACAGCATATGAATAACTTGCATAAGAAAACAACATTCAAAACATTTTGCGTTAAAAGCTTACTTAGTAAAGAAAGAGTATACAATTAAAGAATCACTGAGATTGTACCTAGTTGTGTCTTCTGAAATGTTAAACCATTCCTACATGATGTCTGACAACAAACAAGACCCTGTGGGGATTAAAAATAGAAGTTCTCCAACTTCTAACCCATCCTAGGAGGTCTGGGGTTTTTTTAACTGGATACATTGAAGAAAGCTTGGGTCATAATAAAGAGACATTCGGAAAAAGAAACTTTACAATAGCCAGAACTTCACCCTAAGTTGTTTGCTAATTCCTCTAATAATAGCTGGCTGTTTTGAGAATTCTAACAGAATACATGCAATGCTTAGAGTTACTTTAACTCTAGTGGTTTTACTAGGCTGCAAAAGACTCAAAGACTAGTTATGGCTTCATAGATCACAAATGTAATCTATGGAAAAAAAAATACCCGTACGTACTAATTAAATGAAACATTATTTTAACCACAATCAGTCATTTCTCCTCAACCTAAGCACACACTCAGAGGTGTATATATTTGTACATTAAAGATAAATATTTCATATTTCTACGTACCTGCCCGTATACACCCCTAAATACTTTGCTTTTATGCTGCCGCAAGACGACTGAAGAGCACTGAGGAGTCTCTAAGAAGCGAGCTGCCGGGGTTCTGCGTTTCCTTGTTTTGCTTCTCGCCTTCACATCTCACCAGCCCACAGCTGGAAACACGGCTGAAAGTGCCGGGACTGACCCAACCTGCCCCAAAAGGTACCAGGTGAAGCTCGGGAATGCCAGGCCCCACAGAGCCGCCGGGGAGAGCAGCCCGCAGCCTCCTCTGTCCCCTCAGCCGGAGAAGCTGCCCCGGGCCCGGCGCTGAGGGAAGCGGCTCCCGCCCGCCAACGGCTGCGGCACGCGGAGCTCCCGCAGAGCAACCGCCACCGCGCGCGCCTCGCGCCTTCAAACTGCGCGCCCAAGCAGCCGGCGGCGGCCCCGGGAGCTACCACAGCTGCTGCCCCGAGTAGGGGGAGACAGCCCCGCGCCTTCATCCTCCCCTCCCGAAATAACAGAGCCGCTTGAGAGGAGTGCTCCATTGGGAGCACCAGAGATGTGAGGAAAAAGCTTTATTGTGTAAGGTATTTCCTTTTTTTTTTTTTTTTTTTTTTTTTTTTTTTTTACTTATATCTTGCTTAAACCCCCCCTGGGCGTTAGTTACGCCCAAACCCTCCACTCTCCCAAGACCCAACCCGTGTGCTCACGTTACACTCGGCCGGCTGGAAACAGAAACCCGGAAGACAAGAGGGAACGCTCAGAAACCGATGGTAGCAGGAGGCGGAACTCTTTGTTTCTGAGTCAGCGCTAGGAAGGGATACGAGGGGGAAAGTAAAGGGAGGTGCGCCAGGGGAGCGCACATGGAGGCGGTGAGGGCGGGCGGTGTCCGGGCAGGGGCGGCCGTGAGGGGGGACCCGGACACGGTCTCTTGGGGTACATGGGTGTTTGGGCTGTGGGCGGCCAGCAGCAGAACCCTGGTCCCTCGCAACAGTGGGGTGTTAACTGGGTCTGGAGTGGGGCAGGGCGCAAAAGCCAGCGGGCAGCGAGGAGCGCTCTGCTGGGCAGGTTCAGTGTGGAGGAACTGAGGTGAAGCGATTTGTTCCCTGAGTGGGTGTTGTGAGTGTCTCAATCCCTGCAGTGCGGGTCACTGAGCTGTTTTATTACTTTTTTACACAGGTGGTGCAGGTGTGGCAGCTTGACGTCTCGGCATGGAGCAGAAACGAGTTGCAAAGCGGTTGTATGTGGGAGGGTTTCAAAGGCTGAGCTGCAAGAAAGATTTGGCAAGTTTGGGGAGGTTTTGGACGCAGAGATTATTACCCGAAAAGATGATCAGGGTAACAGTTTTACATCATTTTTCAAAAGTGAATTGGTTTTCGAATTGTAATGTGAAGTTGAATTTTTGCTTCAGAGACACCCTATCTTCAGGAAACAGATTAATTTTTACTGAAACACTGAAATGATATAGAAACTAACTGTTTGTCATTGACCAGGGAACCCCGTGAAGACTTTTGCTTACCTCACTGTCAGCATTTCTGATGCAGATCTTAGGAAGTGTAAGTACACAATAATTTTTTAAAGTAATATCAGAGTTTGAGCCAAATTACATTACTGATGTTGAATCTAGTGGTTAAATTCAGGCTCTGGTTAAGGTAGACCCTATTTCATTCTGGTGTCATATTCTATCTAAACTGAAATGTTACAGTTTACTGCCGTTTGCAATAAGGAGATGGAAGCAGATTAAAAACATTCCATGTGACTGAAAGAGATGATTTATGAGTTTGTTCTCAGCCTTTTATGAACAGGTACAGCAGATGTGCTTCAGACACTTTCAGTGGGCCCATAAAACCTTAGAAGTGACTTAGTGTGAGGGGAAACCCCATAGAATTTGTGTAAAGCATGCTTCTGGTAAAGCAGTTTTACAGATAACAAAGTAGTTGGACTACAAAACTCCTTGCAGGGTTATAAAGCCTCCTGTGTAATATGTAGCAGCAAAATGGCAGGTAAAGCTACCTACACCCAAAGAGAGGGAGTGGTGTTATGGCCCTTTCTCTGGGGAATGTTGCCACTAGGACTAGGAAATCTGAAGTACAGGATAGTTAATTCAAGGAGAATCTCTCCAACAGTTATGTAGAAACTTCAAGATGTGTCTCTGAGTTTTCGTGTTTGTACTTGAACCAAACCAGAGAGACCTGAATGACTCTTTTGAAGTCAGAACTTTAATTTTGTAGTTAGACCTTGTGTAAGATTTGGGTGTTACACCTCTGATACACACACCTAAATCAGATGAGTAAGGGAGCTAAAGAAACTTCAAACTGTCACAGACAGAAGCTGGGTTAGGTCTAACTTGTATTTGTTTGAATGTAGAAAATATTTTTTCTTACCTCCTCATTTTACAGGTATGTCAATATTAAATAAGGCAAAGTGGAAAGGGGGAACACTGCAAATCGAGTTGGCCAAAGAAAGCTTTTTGCACAGGTAAAAATCAATTTTAAAAACATATGTTCTTGCTCAGGGAAGCTTTTTTGTGATTATCTGATAACATTATTACTGTGCTTTAATTGCTCTTAGTTTTTCTAGTTTTTATTGCCATTGGTGGGCTGTTGATGCATATTAGATGCTGCAGCATGTTTTGCATCATTATTCCCTTAAGGGTAGCAGATACATTAATTCCTTAAGTCACAAATGATGACTGTTTTGTCAGAGAGGAACACTGCCATCTATAATTTAGCAGGTAGGCAGCTCTTTTTTTATATGTGATTCACTTTCTGGTACAGACTCGCTGTGGAGAGGGAGGAAGCGAAGCTGCAGAAAGAAAAGCCACAGAGAAAAGAAAATGCTTGTCTGTTGGAATCACTGAAGAAGGCTGGAGTTGTAGACTTTCACATGAAAGCAGTGCCAGGTACAGAGGTGCCAGACCATAAGGTATGGTGGGGTAGGTGTGTAAACAATTTTAAAAAAGCATAATTGGGTGCAAGCTTGTTACATCTAAATTTATGCCAAATCTCTACACATCATGTGAAAAAATATTTATCAAGTGTGATGGTCCAAGTTGTGAAGGGTAGTTTGAAGAAATATCTGATGTGTTGGCATGTAGAATGCTCCTGTTGCGCTTCAAACAACTGAAAATAATCTTGATCCTCATGTCCTCTTTGTTATGTTAGATTAGTAAAGGCTCTGCTAGCCATTTATGTTGTGAATATCTTCATGTCATCCTTAAAAGCATGTAAGGAGGATGTGTGTCTTGTCTTTATACAACATACATACAGCTGGGTTGTCAGGAGCTAATCTGTGCACACGTAGGATCAGGGTCTACACATTCTTACAAAAGTAAGTTTTAGAATATAATCAATTGAGTGTGCAAATTCAGGCAACAAAAACTGTATTTCCTACAAAGTTTTCAAAAATACTGTCTAAGCACAGAATGCTTTGGCAGTTGATGGAGGGGACTTTTAATTTTTTTTAGTGGGAAAGGGGAAAAGGGCAAAAGAAGAGTGATTTTTCTTACAGTTCATAAACCACAAACCTTAGATTAAAAATAGTACTTGTAAAGGCATTCAGTTCTTTATTGTCACTCTTTGCAAGGTTGTAGAAATTTGTGGGTTTTGTTTATTTTGGTTTGTGGTTTTGGTTCATTTTTTTGAGAAGGAAGCAGGCTAAAGTGCATGGTACAAATAGGACTCACTTAAGAAAGTAAACAAAGAAGAATTAGTCACCATTAGATGGCTCTTCATTAGTATTTCTGTTATCAAAGAACAAATGTCTTCTTTTATGCCAGAGTGACTTCCATTCCCTTTTTGTTTAATGCTGATTATTTTTATTGTCTTTTAGAAATGGGTTGTTGGTAAATTTGGCAGAGTCTTGCCTGTCCTACACCTGAGGAATCAACAGAATAATAAAATATCCTTTTCCTGTTGGTTGTCCAGAGGCACAGTTACTCCCTTTCTCCCTCCCTGCTTTTCTCTTTCTTTCTTACTGGGAAAAATTTCCTTAATGGTCCTAATACTGGCTACCATGTCATAGGTGATTTATTGAATCCCCTAAGTAAATCTTGCAGTAAGTTTGTGTGATTTGAATAAATTTAATTTTATGCTGCAGGTCATATGCTGAAAGGCTTATGGTCATAAAATTAAAGAGGACTCTGTCTTTTCACACAGTATTTAGCCTGTTCATGAAGACTGGAACTCTGCTGAAAGAATCAGGTGGTTTTCATTCCTTAACTCAGACTAACATTGTGAAATATGACCCATCAAAATATTGCCATAACCTCAGAAAGCTGGAGCCAGACATGACACGTGTAGTTCCTGTATCTGAGCTTACTTGGCACTTGGAAGAGAGAGATGACAGCAGCAGAAGCAAGAAGCGGAGAGGAGAGTTTGCTGTGACCAAGAAGCCACCTAAAAAACTGAGGCCACTGGGCCACGAGGCTCTGAATGGAGCAGTAGTTCTGCCCTCGGGGTGCCAGTCACCTTCAAAAAGCACGAGCTCACCAGAGCTGGATCAAAGATCAAAATCCAAACCCAAGGAGAAGTCTAAATTGCCTCCATCAAGCAGTCTCACCAGGAAAATACTAGGGAGAGGTTTATTGTCAGATAAAAGCAATGTTTTGGGGGTTGCAGCTCAAAATAATATGAGTGTTTCTGATAGTGACGTTGATTCTGAAGAGGAAATCAGAGCAATGGTAAAAAGGGAGAGAGAAACAGAGACAGCTGAAAATGTTGGGACTGAAAGTGACCACTTGGAAATTGTTGGGGATAATTTTGAATTAAAATACAGCAGCCACTGGTCCTTAAGCAACCCAGGTGCCACAAGGAAAGCTATCAAAGGGAGGAATAGAGAGCAAGAGACTGTGGAATGTGATAATGGTTATGATTCAGCAGATACAGATGAAATTATTGCTGAAAGTAAAACTCCAGATCTAAGGAGCAGGAAAACTGCAATTTTAGATTTGAAACAAGTAGTGGTAGAAAATAAAGAAATACTAACTAACAAGAATTGTGAGTTGATAAATGACTCCTCAGTGGAAACTCACAATTTAAAAGAATCTACTGAAAGCAAAGGGAAAAATAAAAAATGCAAAATTGCTGCCTTGCAAAGTGCTGCAGTTAACAGTACAACACAGGCAAGTGATAGTGAAAGCTCTTCAGAGCCTGAGGAAGGGGAGCCTGAAACCAGTTCTGATTATGAATCCATGATGCAAAACTGTTACCGCTTAGACCTGACTTTAGATGACCTAAAAGCACTAACTGCTGAAAACACTGGGACTGCAGCAGAAGATTCAGATAGTACTCAGAGTTCTAGCCAGCCAAGTGTTCAAGAAAATCCTAAGGGTAATGTTGTAAATAAACCAAAACTTCTTAAATGTTGCCCTGAAGTAAAAAAAAAATGTATCACTCCTGAAGATGTAGTTGCTTCAATTTTAGCAGAGGTGGAGAATGCTGATGAAGAGAGCTCCAAGGGGCAAAATAATTCATGTTTGAAATACAAGCCTTTCAGAGGAATAGGGTCCCTTTGTGACAAGGAGTTAACTAAAGACAGTGGCTTAAAGAAGAGGTCTGTAGAAAGTGTAGGTCCTGAAGCATGTATTTCTTATTGTGGGGAGAAGTCATCTAAAAGACAGTCACAGAGCCATCCACCATGTCCACAGGAGGTCAGTTGTGAAAAGGTACAAAACGTGCCTTGTGAACATCACAAAGAGCTGTCAGATGCTGCCTCCTCAGCAGCAGGCAGAGGCTGGCCTGTTTCCAGGCCTGCCTTACAAGGAAAGAGCAAAGACGCAAGTTCTTTGCAAGACCACCAGGATTCAGACTGTGGAGATTCTGTTCTTAGCACTGATGAGGGTGAAGATGAGATGGGTGACATGGATAGTAATGCTGCAGTGTCACAGAAGGGGGTTAAACAACAGCTGAAGAACTCAAAACTGCATTCAAAAAAGTTGAAGGGGGATGTAAGCAATAAAAATCCAGAATGTGAAGCTGACAAATGTGAGAATGGCAAAACAAGCCTTCTGGAAAATAAAAAGCTATGTCTTCATGCTACTGCTTTGAGGAGACCTGATATAGAAAAGAAACAATTGCAGGACAACCAGAGGAGGCTGGCAGCTCTAGAGGAGAGACAGAAGGAGAGAGAATTACACAGGAAACTCATCCAAGGAGCTCTCTCAAATCTGGTAATTACACTCACTACTTCTGTCTGTATGCAGTAAAAGAAAAAGGGAAATTAGTACATGTGGTGTAAGATACTTTAAAGTTATATTTTGGAGTTTCTGATTACCTTGCCAGTTTTCTTTTAAGTGTGCATAAAATGATGGATACCAAATTCTTGCAATGTTTCCAGAGTTGCAAGAGGAATAGCAGATTCCTCCTCTAATGTTATGGCAGTATCTTTTAGATGCTTAATGTATGACTGTAGCAAGTATTAAATGTGTTTGACTTGACAGTTTCACTCTTACGTAGGATAGCCAGCCAGCAGGCAAGCATAAACACATCATATTCAATTCGGATGTGGAAAGTGAAGCTGAAGTAGATGAAATGTTGAAAGATACAAGTTTGAGGAATACAAATGGAAAAGTAAGTATTACTAGAAAAAAGGCTGCTATTCTTCAAGGTAATTCCCTATCAGTATGATTATGTCTCTTAGTCTGAGGACTTTTTCATAATGCAGTGGCAGAAAAAAGTAGGTAAGATTTGAAATAATATGAATTATTGGTTTGGGTTTAGATTTTTTTTTTTTTTTGCCTGTGTGAAACAGAAGAACTGAACCACGCATCTGATAAAACTGGAGCACTTATTTGTTCTATAAGCTACTCTGATGAATGTTTTAAGTTACAGAGCTTACACAGAATTGGTTTTGACATTTTGCTGTTTTTAGACAAAGGAAGAGGAGATTTTGTAGGGTATCTCTGCTAAAGCTCAAAACCACTGGGTTTGAGTTTGTTGGGGTTTTCCTTGATAAACATAAAATTAGGACCATTCTCATTACATAACAAAAATTTTTTTTTTTGCTTTTCCTCATGTTTAGTACTTGTTTTACACAGATCTCTCTTACCCTGTATTTAAAATTCCAGCCTTGTGTTTTCCCTTTTCTTGAAAACAATCTCTAATTCTATGCAAAATTGTTTTGAAGCCATGGAGTGCATGCCTTTTGTAATCAGAGATATATATCAACTGATTTAAAATGTGCCCTAGAGATTATAACATAAATGAGGCCTCTTCAGAAAGGGTATAATAACACATAGGTAATTTTAAACTGATCTCTCAGTGAGAATCAGAAATTTGGAGTTTTTTATACCTAACTATCATATTGTAAAACCTGTTATCTTTAACATGGATATTTTGCCTATGCTAAAATTAAGTCATAATGGTAAAACACAATTGTACAAGGTGTGCATGCAAAAGAAACATAGGGATCAATAAGTGAGGTGGTTGTTCTAGAAATCCACTGTTTCAGAGAAACTGGAAAGCTCATGAGCAAAGTTCATTCTGGTTTATTTTCTCAACTTTACATAAAGAGCTGCTTTTCTTTATTTTCTTTTTGTTTAAGGACAAATCAGCTGCTAAAACTTCAAGCAGACTGTTTGAAAGCAGTGAGGATGAGCAAGATGATACAGACAATGAGAGATTCAAAATTAAGCCTCAGTTTGAAGGCAAAGCTGGTGAAAAAGTGAGTGAACCCATTAACGTAACTTAGTTTTCTTCTAGGTCTCCATAACACCACAGCAGAAGAACATCATGGGTAGGATTGCATACTTGCTGAATATGATGTTCACAGACTTGCAAATAGATTGTCTTAAGTAGAGGAAAAATAGCCATGGAGGAGGACGTTGTGTGTTGGGGAGTGGGGAAAAAGGTTCTCTGATGTTGTTCCCTTTGAATCCAAAGAAGTTGCTGGAAAAGGCACAAAGAGATAGAAATTATTAGTATGCTGCCATAATTAGAGTTTTTAAAAGTTAATAATTTTGACAGTTTTCTTTTGTGGTGCTAAATAGGATCTATTTCTTTTTGTTTAGCTCTTGCAATTGCAATCACGATTCGGCACAGATGAAAGATTCCGCATGGATGCTCGATTCCTTGAAAGTGACAGTGAAGAAGAAGGTATCCCTGCTCATATTTCCTCGATAATGATAGTCATAGAGCTACAACGTGGAGCCTCAGCTTTGGATGCTAGAAGCAGCTCAGGGACCACATTTGCTCCTTTTGCAATTCCTTAAAAAACAACCCAACTCTCTTGTGTCTGTACATATTGGTAGCTGAGTTTTATTAAATGTATGTGTTGCAGAAGTACTTGTAATAGCTGAATGAGGCACATACTTGATTGCTAAACATGACATTTCAGAATGTGTTTATCCATGTTTTCCACAGAAGTGGTGACTTACTAAAATAACATTTTAGATCATTACATTAATTTAAACTGTTTGTTTTGTAGTCATCCTGCTATCCATGGCTAATTTGGCAGCCTTAGAAAGACAGATTTTTGGGGGGTTTTTTTAGTTATTTTTAACAGCAGAAGGCAGGAAAGATGAAAAGGTAAAAAATTTTTGAATGTAAAAAGAAATTTTTGCCCCCTATTAAACCAAAAATTGTTAACTTAGTTTTCAAGATTCAGAATTTGGTTTTGAAACTTAAAATTTTGTCTGATTGTGATACTCCTGTTGTTGCTTTTATACGACCTCCTGTGCAGCATCTGTGAGTGGCAGAGTAGTTGTGCAGTTACAGGATGTACCCAGGGAACAGCTTAAATATTTGATTTTTACATGAAGTAGATTCCCATGATTCCATTTCTAATGAATTTTTTTTTTAAGGTACAAGGAAAAAAGGCTCTAAGTAGCATTAAAATAGAGGAAGTGATGTATTGATATGTATGAGCTCTTGTAGTACTATAATTGTTATGTATCAAACATTACAAGCTTGCTCAGGTTATAGCAAGGGAAAAATAATGTATTTATTTTTCTCTTAGCAGAGCCAAATATCCTGAAGACAGATGAGGAGGAAGAGCTAGCTGCAGAGAAAAAGAAAAATCTGGAAATACTGGGAAGCCTCTTAAATATCAACCTGGAACACCATAAGCCAACTAAACCAGCCACAAGTGCCAAGAAATTCAAGTATGAATCATCCATTATCAGAAAAGAAGGAATTTTAGGAAGGCTTAATTTTTGCCAATGTTTCACGAGTAAAGTTTCTGCCTAGCTGACTGAAAAAAGTATTTCCTTCTCTGTTGTTTGCAGTCTTTAATGCAGTTTCCCAACTTGAGTGTCCCAATAGATTATACTACTGGTAATTATCATTATTTTAGAGAAGAATATCAGATACCTGTTTGATTTTCATCTAGTAGATTTTGAATTACTGGGTTGTTTGTTATGAAAATTAATAGCTTAATAAGGCGTATTCAAGGTATATTCTTTTCTCTGTGGAGACCAACTTTTTTTTTTTAATATATAGTCTTTTCCTTTCTTTTTTAATAGAGATATTAATGCCCTCCGCTATGATCCCACAAGACAGGACCACACAATTTTTGAAAAGAAGCCAAGTGCTACAGAAAAAGAGAGGTAATATTACAGCTTGGTAATGTTATTTACAGTGGTTCTTCCCATGGAAAGGTGGCTATAGCAGAAGACTGGGTTAGAAACTGTGCAGACTGCTGGTTTTGCTTTACCTCTCATTCTTACCAATAAAATCAAGATGTAAGAACTGTGACAAGTAGAACACCACGTAATGTAATTTTCTAGTACATCTACTCTCTGCATGCCATTTTCTGTCTTCCATTCTCACCTTCAGGCTATCCCTTTGCTTCAAGTCATGGACTTCCAAAATTTGCCTATCTGTGAGAAAAATATATTAGGTCTCAACATTTCTTTTGCCAGAAAATAATTTTTTTACATATCTTAATTTATATGCTATCACTTATTAAATGAAAAGTCAAAATGTGGATAATTATGGAGTATTGTTTCTGTCTCTAGAGTCAAACCTCAAATGGTTCCCCACTGCTTACCCTCAAAGAGTGAATCAGTTGCAGTAGATGATAAGATATTAATCAGCAGTCGAAACCAAAAGGAAGGTTGTGCTTCCCCATAAACCTCTTTTTGCAGTGGTAAACATCCTATTGGAAGAACCTTGAATTGCAAAGAAAGGAGGGAGGCAACAACCACACAAACCTTTAAAGTGAACTAGTCATTAATGTGCTAAGATAAATATAGGAAGACATTAATAGCAAGGTGGCCTTGTAGGGAACCTTTTTTTAGAAAATATATGTTCTGCATTACTGTCCTTTAACAATCTCATTTCAGTAAAGCTAAAAGGAAGAAGAAGAGGGAAGAGAGTCAGAAGCCGCCTGAAGTGTCTAAAGAAACATACTACAAAATTTCTGTTGATTTAAAAGAGTTGTTTGGCTCTTCAAAGAGCAACTCAGAAAAAAATGAAGAAATACCCTCAGGCAAAGAGGATGCAGAGAACTCTTCCAGACCAAACACTGGGAGTAATGCAGCAGAGGATTCTAGTGATTTCAGGTTTAACTTCTTTGGAGACATGGAGGAGTCAGTCATAAAAGAAGGTAAAAGAAGAACATACATAATAGTACAGTTTCTAACAAGTACCTTGTGTCAAACATGGGTATACAGGGTATAGAGACTGAGATTCCAGGGGATTTTCAGAGGCAAAAATCAGTAATTACGTAAAATCTTATGATCTTCTCTTATACTTGCCAAGATTGTAGTTGAATCAAAGTTAAACTGTGCTTGCATCTCAGGAATTTTGAAACGGATGTTTTGAGTAGGAGCTATTTGGTTTTTGAACACTGATGGAAAAACTTACCATCCATGAAATTTCTCAAATAAACAGGGAAAAAGATAATACAGAAGTCAAATCAGATTTCACATAAACCAAGAAGACTTTAAATAATAAGTATCTTAAAGTAGTATTACAAGAAAAACAAAATTAAGAGTTGACCTCATGATCTAAGAACATTTTTATGTTCTTCATTTCATGACTGTACCTTTAGAAAAATGAAGCTAGATGACACATGAATATTGGGGTATCCTAACCAAAGATAAAAACAGATGTTATGAAGTCAAGATTGAAATACCTGAAATAAAGTCACATGGTAAGTAGCAATGTAGGAAATAAAAGAAACTGTGTGAAGTTAATTGAAATGAAAAAAAAAATGTAATTATTAAAAAAAAAAAAATTAAAAAAACACCAACAAACCTCCACATTTCTGCTGACTTCACAAAGTATCCAGTGTCTTCTGAATGCAGTAATAGGGTTTCAGAATATGTAAGGGAACTCTAGGATGAAGTAGAAAATACCAGAGTGGAGATACAGTTCAGAGTTTACGGAATTCTTAGCACTGAGAACAACACTTGAGTGCTGTGTCTGATATTTGTTGTTAGGATTAAGTGTTTATATTGTGTAAGAATCTGACTTGGTGGCAACAGGGTCACTGTGCTAGCTGTGTTATTAACACAAAGAAAAAACAAGGCTCTCTCCATTGCATGTACCTCAGCTGCTGATTTTTGTGATGATTTCTGATGGGTTTGTTCAATCTGACTTAATAGAGCAGTTGTGTCTTGTTCATATCAAGAAGGGACTACATTAGCATAGTCTTGTTTTTTTTGAGCAAAAACTACAGATCTTTTGTGGACAACTGAAACTTAAAAATGCTTTTTCCAAAGCAGAATTTTCTGATCTTTCTCTTGAATAAAATACTATTTATGTTTTATAGTCTAGCTACAGTTGTGTTTGGAAACTGTTTTATATTGCCAGACAGAGGCAGTACAGCAGCTTTCTTCACAGTTCTGGTCATCCAGACAAATACTGAGCTTATACACTAAAAGAAAAGGGCACTGTAGGTACCTCAGTCCTTCTGGAGAGCTACAGTAGTAAGTGCTCAAGTAAATATTCAAGTTAGCATATGTAAACTGACTTGTGGCAACTGTCAGTTTGGCATACTAATAAGCTATGGCATTATGAAATTCTTTGCAAATGAACTTACCAAGATAGCTCACAGTGAAAGAAAGCTTTTGTTCTAACTTCTGCAAGCTGAAAACAGGAATAAACCAAGTTAACTCCCAACTTGTTTAACAATGGTTGCTCAGTTGGAGTGACTTGACAGAACCCTGGACCCTTACAAGAAGGTTCAGAAGGATTCCTGCACTTTGTCTCCTATGCTGTGCTCATACTGATGGTGAATTTTGAGGGTGAATTTGTAACATATGAGAAATCAAACTAAATTGATACTATTTGCCCACAGGATGAAAGAAAACCTGGGAGGGGAGGTTTCCATTCTTCTTAAATGTGTCTTTTTCCAATTCTAAGTAGTTCAGTCTGAAGCAGAAATTTTTAATGGCAGGTAGGGAAATAATCTGACTTTTTTTTTTTTATTTGTAATATTATTGCAGAGCCCTACGTAATTGAAACAATAAAACCTGTAAAAGTCTCATGGCAAGAAGATCCACGTTTCCAGGACAGCAGTTCTGAGGGTGATGATGAACCAGAGGAATCAGAAAGTGAAAAAGACAAAGAAATGCAAGTTATATTTGTATTTACTGTCTACTTGGTTGTAGTGCTATGCTATGAGAACATTAATAGCTGCACTCAGGTAGTGGGAAACTAACACATCCATTCCACATCTCAAAGCAATGGAAGTCTTCTTAGGAAAGCATTTCTTGCTGCACAGATTGGGATTTTTATTAAAAAATACCAATAACACACTTGACTTACTTGGGTACAAAATTGGAGTTCTATTTCAGTGCATGGGAACTTAGCTGGATAGTAGGTTTAGCCAATATATTAAGTTTTCTTAAACATTTTTTTTAGTAATGTTCTTCAGTGCAAACTCTTCCTCTGAAGCGTTACAGCCTTAACTTGTGCTGGAATTTGAGAGTAACTTTTATGATACTAAAATTCCTTTTTGTTTGCATAGGATTTTCTCTTCACCACAGACAGAAAGTGCTAGATGTTTTTTCTTCTCCAAAGATGATGAACGACTAAGAGGTGAGGTATAACAGAACTTAACCTTTTTTTTTTTTTTTTTTTTTTATGCTTACTGGAATTCAGTGAGAGGAAAATACTGCCTAATACTTCATGTTTTTTAGTTAAAACACAGGTGAGAGGTTTAAGAAGAAAAAAAATATTACAAACTTCCATCACTACTTGTGGTATGGATTGTGGTAGCACATCACATGAGCAAGTCCTGGTAAAATAAATACTGAACAGCTATTTGACTTTCATATTTTCATTTTCATGTAATTGCCTAGTATGTGGCTGGTCTTTTAGGACTTGCCAAAAAAAAATTAGAGGTTATCTCTAGACATTTTTTGATTCTTTTGGGCATGTTTATGATCTTTTAACTTTTTTTCCTATGTTTATAGTGTTAATCATTAGGAATATTGAATATTCGTATCAGCCACATAATGCTCACGTGGTTATTGATCCTGAATCACAGGGAGCTCTTTCTTGTGAATATATCAAATTTCATAGTTAAAAACAAAGAAGTTAACAAAACGAAAAAACGAAAAAAAACAGGCCACCAAAACTCTTGATATTTTATACAATAGAAAAACATGGCAGCCTTCAATGATGTTGGTTTCCCGAGAAATATTAGGTAACTATCATTCAATACATGTGTAAAAGTTACTGTGTTGATATAGTTATTTTACTGTAATCTTTGACTTTATCTGATTTACAGTGCCTGTTAAAAATGAGCTCTGAGTCCTTAGCAGGCCTAAATTTTCTTGGGAGACGTGATAATGGTGCTGAGCTTTTAATGAAACAGATTTTTTCACTTCGATTTATATTTCATCATATTAAGGAAGCCTGCTATTGCCTTTCATTTTTCTTGATACACAGTGCTTTAATACATAATATTTCTGTTTGAGAGAACCATGCTGTGGGGGCAAGAGAGGAATACAAATAGGCCTGACTATTGCTGGCATGAGTTTTACATGAGATTGACAAGTAACAGCATATTCAGGGGTATTTAGCCTCAATAATTTATTTTTTGTTTTGTGCAGAGGGTCCTAAATTATTTTGTAGATCAGTAGACCTCAGTGAAGAGAAAGAAGGGTGGGAAGACAGACGTAGATTATTGATTGAGGTGAGTATTTAGTCATCTGTTGCTAAGAACTGCCTGAAATTCCACCAGGGGAAGGGAACGTGGCTGCTTATTTATTTAATTTGCATTAAAAATAATTCAGAACTTTTCAAAGGGCTTAAAACTTTATAATTAATGGGGAACTAAAAATTTCCTATATAAAAGTGTTCATAACATGTTGTGATATCCAGTCAGGTGAATTACTGAAAATCTGTATAGAGGGGAATCAGTTACTGTACTGCATGTAAACAAAGACTTTGAGACAAACAGGTGACTTAACAAACTTCTCCTAATATTATGTTAAAATTTGAATATTTCCAGGAGTGCCGAAAGAAGCATAAGGATGCAAGAAGGAAAGTGAAACCAAAACAATAAATCTTTTCTATCTTACTGGTCAGAAAATTTCCATGTTTGTTGTTTGAAGAGGTTGTAGAAGGATGCTACTTTCAAAACTAGTTATTCAAGATTCAGCAGGAATAATACTGGTAAAGACTCTTAGACTTGCTTTCTAAAAGTGTTTATGCTGTCAACTCAAGAGTCTGTACAAAGATATGATTTTTTTAATTATTATTTTTCTCTTTATGGCTTAAATGTGACTTGCTGGTTCCCTGGAGGGCTCTGGCCTATGCCAGTGAGACTCCTCAGCCTTCCAGGCCAGGAGAGCACTGGCAAAGGACTCTGAGCCAAGTGGAGAGCTTTGGTAAGATCTGGAGAGCCGAGTCACCAAGTCACCACAGAAGCTTTCCTTCCTCACTCCTCCAGCAGAGAAGTCCCATAAATCAATCGCCTGCCCGGGCATAGGGCAGGGTGAGAACTGCCCAGGAGAGGGGCTCCCCTGCTCCCTCTGCTCCCGGGTGCCCCTTTCTGGCACTTCCCAAGCTGCCCCACAGCCACTTGGATTTTCCAACCCCACCCAAGGAAGGGCTCACACTGGCTTGGAAAAAGGCCATTTATTGCCATGGGAAAAAGCCATTTCCACCGTAACATCCCAGCTTCCAAAGATGCTTTATCTTCTGGAGGCAGCACACCAACAAAGAGCTCAGGAGCTCAGGAGAAAGATGTTGGGCCATGTGTGCCATTCAGGAGCAGTGCTGAGGCCCTGTACTGTGCCCCAGCCACTGACAGCATGTGAGCAGATGGGACGTGTGAGCCCAGGCCAGGCTCCAAGGTCACTCCTGTGCCCTGTGCCAGGCAGCCCAGAACCGGAGCCAGTCCTGCCGATGCCGCCTTCCCAGTGCAGCATGGAGGGAAAGGATCCCCTCGCCCACCCTGTGGGCAGCGCTCCCCGGGCCCTGGGCAGGAGCAGAGGTTGCCTTTGGCCAAGGCTGGAGCCCTGCCATGGCCCGGCCTGAGCAGCACCTTTCAGCCGGCGGTGCCACCCTCGATGGCTGCCTCAGGGACATGGCCTTTGACTCGGCACTTGCTGCAGGAGCAGGCGCCGCAGTTGTGTGGGAACCAAGGGCCCGGGCCCCCGCCCCAGAACGTCACTCACATGACGTCTCTGCCCGTGTCTGGGGTGCACAGGTGCTGATGTCATGGAGGCCATTGTGACCCGCAGGGCCAAGCCACCTGTTAAAGGCCACTGGGCTCAGGACAGGTGTCAGTGCGACCTGGTGAGGTGAGGAGAGGACACGGGAGGGATGGGGCTGGTGCGGGGCTGCCAGGGGAGCAGGGGGACCCCACATGGAGGGGCTCTGGGTTGGTGCCACAAGCTCACCCCCCTCTTGCTTCTCCCTGACAGTGACCAGAAGAGCACTTCTTGGGAGATATCCCAGCGCTGGTGGCACGGTTTTTCTCTTTAACGCTCAACTCTGACGTGCACCATGTCTGCAAGCACGGAGAGAGGTAAGAGCAAAGTGTCCCTCCCGCAGCCTGGCAGAGGGGCTGTGGGGACACTCAGCGTGGGTCCAAGAGCGGCAGAGGGGGAAGCCGGAGCTCCCCAACCACCCCAGGGCAGGGCCCCTCCTTCCCTCAGCAAGTGGGAGCCAGGCTGGGCAGGGGGCAGCTGCTGGGACAGCCCTGCCTGCCATGTCCCCTCCACTCCAAAACTTCGAGAGCCCTGCCCCTCAGCCAGGCGGGCAGGGACAGAGCAGGCCCCGGGGACAGTCCCTCAGAGACACTTCCCCTGGCCTCTCAGAGCTGCTCACTCCTGGTGACATTTGCTCTCTCCCCTCCAGTATGCATGCTGTGTGGCCGGCCAGAGAACGACCTCTACATCTATGGTCCAACACTGGAGGCACACGGGATCTGTGCCCATACCTACTGCCTGGTGAGTTACCCTGGGGCTCTCTCTGGTTTTCCAACGGGCAGTCCCTGCCTTGCACCCCTCAGCAGCTCCTTGTCTTCTCCCTTCTCCAGCTGTTTGCTAACGGCCTCTTTGAGCATGGCATTGAGAGAGGACGAGGACGATGGGATTTTCCTGTTGAAAATATTCAAAGGGTAATTGAGGAAGCAGCACGGAAGGTGAGAACCTAACAAAAACCAGGGAGATTTGTGCCAGGAGATGCTTGAAAAAGCTTAGCACAAACCCCAGGAAAGAAATCCCAGACTTGAGGCTGCTGCTGATGGGGGCTGCTTTGCTCTTTCCAGCGCTGCTTTGTCTGCAGTGAGAGCGGGGCCACCATCGCCTGCCGGGAGAG
>JAAWXA010000016.1:3688085-3740311 GCA_038090715.1 Florisuga fusca | reverse complement strand
GTATAAGAGACAGGCTGAGAGCAGTGAGAGCAGCGAGAGCAGCTCCCCCAGGCAGGAGGCAGCAGCAGAGGCCTCCAACTGCGCTCCAGTGCTCGCGAGCGGCCGCCACTCCACTCCACCAGGGCCCGTGCGGGCGCGAGATCAGTCCCGCTCACAACGTCGAGCCCAAAATCCCTATAGCTGGCCCAGAGCAGGCCGTGGCAGGAACAGCACAGGGGCACCGAGGGCTGAGAGCAACTCCTCCAGCTAGGCAGCAGCAGGGGTCTTCCATAGCTGGACTGCTATAGTCTTCCAGAGTTTGACAGCAGCCCCTGCTCCAGGCCTCCTGGGCTCACGGAGGGCACACATCATGTCCTACTCCATACAGCCGGCCCCACTGAATGAAGCAGGACATGATGTGTGCCCTCCTGAAGTTCTGTCCCTGATCCCCCTCTACTGGCACAATAAAGTTTTCTCTTAACCCCTGCACTCTGTCACGTGAAGATTTCTGTAGATGTGCTCCCACAGTAACCCATGAACATTCCCGCCTTCCGCAGATCCTGTTCCCCAACACGATGGCTGCTGTACCCACTGAAGGTTCCTTTTTGCACTTTAAGCCAAGAAGTCCTTCTTCACAGAGGCCATAAGCCTCTATCTGAAAAAAGGCATTTCCTCCTGAGGGCTTAGGAGGGTCCAGGCAGTACCCTCTACTTAGTGCTTGAGTCCCCTCAGCGGCCCTTGAGAGGGCTCAAAGATTTCACTGCCCATGCTCCAAATAGGTGTTCCTCTAGCTTATGGGTGCGCATTTTAGTTTGCTAATAGGTCATTAATATATTAATGGCCATTCCCTCGCCTCTGCAGCACAGCAGGTTCTCAGCAGTTCCAGGGCCTCACTCAGGCTCCTTCTGCTTCTCCTACAGGAAAACACTATACACACTGGGGCCTCCTGCAGCTCCCCAGCACTCAAGAGCAGTGACACAGAAGCACCAAGTGCTGAGAGCAGGTCCCCCAGTGAAGCAGCAATGTGGCTAACCCACAGCCCTTCTGCCCCTGAGACCACGAGTAAGGGCTCCATCAGTCAGCTGCCATCAGGGGCCTCCCGAAGCTCCCTAGAGCTCGAGAGCTGTTGCCGCTCCACTCCCCCGGGGCCCATGCGAGTGTGAGGTCACGAGATCGAGACCATATAGCCGGCTCAGACAACATTGTGGCAGGAGCCCCTCAGCAGCACTGCAGGCTGACAGCAGCGAGAGCAGCGGTACTCCCCAGGCAGCAACAGAGGCCTCCAGCCAATCTCCAGCTCTCCAGACCGGCTGCCGGTTCAGGTGTTCTGGGTCTGTACAGGTGCAAGATCGCTCCCTATCAGGACGTCAGGCTCAAAATCCCTACAGCTGGCCCAGACAACGCCGTGGCAGGAGCCGCACAGCAGCACCAAGGGCTGAGAGCAGCTCCCCCAGCCAGGCAGCAGCAGGGCCTTCCCAGACCTCCACAGTGGGTGACAGTGGCCACTGCTCCAGGAGTACTGGGCCCATGCGGGTGCAAGATCGCTCTCATTCGTGACGTCGAGCCCAAAGACCCTGTAGCCGGCACAGATGACACCTTGGCAGGAGCTGCACAGTAGCACGCAGGGCTGAGAGCAGCGACTCCAACACGGCAGCAACGGGGACGTCCCACAAATCCACACAGCGGCCGAGGCAACGAAGGACATGACGTGTGCCGTCCCCAGCTTCTGGACAGGATCTCCTTCAACCAGGTATTTAAGCTATTGTATCTGTCATTAAATCTGTTATTAAAGCTGTTAACCCCTGCACTGGTACATTCCAAGGTCATGTGTTTGCTTCCTCCTCCAGCACTCACTTTCTCTAGGGGCAGTGTTAGGGCCCCTGTCCAGATCATGGCTTCTCCCCGGTGCTTGGCTGTCCCTTCCCCGGACTTCTCGCCTTGCGGGCTGGCCTTGACCGCCTGCCCAGCGCTTTGCCCGTGTGCTTCGGGTACCTCTGGCCCCAGACTGTGCTCACTTTCCCCAGGGGAAGCTCAAATGCATGTGGTGCATCTCTCTTGCACCATTTATTTCAGAAAACATGATACAAGAACTAAGCAGTGTCTTTGACATACAGGCTTTGCTTCCTACTAGACCTTAGGCATGTTTCACAAAGCAGAAGATCTAAACAGAATAGATGGCTGAACCAGCTCCCAAATAAGAAACCAATTCTCAGGAATGATATTCCCATACTCTTTTGTCCCTGGAATGTTTTTTTTTTAAAGCACCAATATATTTTATTGTTTTTTTGCCACTCAGCATCACCACAAATGCTGAAAAAAGTATATTTTCCCTAAAGAGAGTGTGGAAGAAAGATAACAAGCTTTGACTCTCTAAGACTATAAAGAAATTGATGTAAATATTGGTCATGCTTTTTCTTTTACGTAGGATGATGTTATGGGACATAAGCAGTGTCTTAGAGATACTGCCTTTGCTTACAGTGTTTCATTTCGCATGTTTCCCAGTGCAGCAGATCTAAACCAAATAGATGGCTAAAACACTCTCACATCAAAGATTCGTGATGCTATTCACATATTCATTTTTTTTCTGGAGTGCTTTTAGAAGCGGTAAGATATTCTATAGTTTTTACTCATCAGCATCACCCTCGTGCTATTCCTCACGTAGTTCTTGTATCATACTCCAACATAAAAGAGAAAGCAAGAACAATATTCACATCAATTCCTTAATGTTTGATAGGTGAGGATGAGAAGTAAAACTATAATATATCTTAGTGCTTTTAGAAATACCCCAGGGCTTGCTTTAGTACCTAAAACCTCAAACATTCAACCCCTTGGCCGCTCTCCCACTGCAGCAGAATTCATCTTCAAAATTCCACAAATGGGCCTGGCTCCAAAAAGCTGAGTGACCACTGAAAAAACCCTTCTGGCCCTCACCCTCCCATGGAACCCTACCCACAGCACCACGAACAATTGAGCTACATTGAGCTACTAATTGAGATGCATTAGTATCTAAAACCTCAAACGTTCGACACCCCCCACCACCACCTAGGCTGCTCTGCCACTGCTGCTCAAACTACCTGGCTCCCAAAGGCAAAGAGTGACCACTGAAAACTCCTGCTGGCCCTCACCCTCCCATGGAACCTTACCCAGAGCACCAATAATAATCAGGCTACGGGTTTGCCTTAGTACCTAAAACCTCAGACCTTCAACAACCCCCTCTCCACACCATGGTAGCTCTCTCACTGTAGCGGAACTCAGCTCCAAATTTCCACGCAAAAGGCCTGGCTCTCAAAGGCAAAGAGTGACTACTGAAAACTCCTTCCGGTTCTCACCCTCCCATGGAACCATACCCACAGCACCACCAACAATCGGGCTACAGGTTTGCTTTAGTACCTAAAACTTTAAACGTTTGACCTTCTCCCCCCCACAAATCCCTCACAAATCTCCCACTGTAGCTGTAGAATTCCCCCCAAAATATTTGTCTCAAAACAGCTGCCCTGACAAAGTGGACACTGTGCTCAGATGGAGGCCTGATTCGATAAGCCATCTGGACTCTCCTCTCAAGGAGAGACCACCATTCGGTTAACCACCTTGATAAACAGGGCCCTATTCTCACAGGAGCAGCCCCTCCTTTAGTGGCCATCCCGATAAGCTGAACACTAGCCTGGCAAGGGGAGCTCTGTTTGATGGCCACCCCGATAGGCAGCAGACTGTCCTTATTCTAAGGAACAGGGGCAGGCAAGCTGTATCCTGCAGATACAGTGACATCTTGTGTGAAACCCGGGTAAGGCCACTGGAGAGGGCACACGTGCAGAAGTCAGTGTTACTGCTTTGCCATCCCATCTGGAGGGGTCCAAGTGATCAGTAGGCTCTGCAAGATATGCCAAAGCCCTCCCCCGAAATGGTGGGGTCAGGAGGCATAAGAGAGGCACACCCGAAGTGCTGCATGTGCGGCTGCCATCCAAGGACCTGAACTTCTACCAAGATCGTCCCTGGATCCAAGGGTGGTGATATCTTCTCTGGCTCTTCCTTTATCATCTTTAGCTTTAGCTCTACCATCTTTATCTATCCCACCCCCTCTCTCTCTCTGTTTCTAATCTTACCTCGGCACATGAGGGTAACATAGTTTCTACCTTTGTGAAGTTTTACACCCCATTGATTGGTTAAGTTTTGTTTGTTGCAACCTGTCCTTTTGACAACTTAAGTTTTGCTAAATTGTAATCCACTGCTTTGAAACTACTATCCTTTATAATTCTGCTAGTTGTAATCTCACATGCTTTATTATCTTACTCACTTTTAATAAAATTGTGGTTTTATACAAACCTCCTGTGTAATAACCTTACTCCTGAGTGCTGCATAGAGAATTCCCCAACCTAACTTCACCAAATGGGTTCTAAAAAGAGATTAAGTAGAGGAGTAGAAGGATTGGGCCCAGCCACACCTAGGCTTCTCTCTGAGGCAGTTTAAAAAGCAAGGGGTTCCAGTCTGAAGATCCCTGGGTTGATCCCAGTCTGCGGAACCCTATCTCTGTCCACTCTGTGGGACCTGATGAACTGCCCACTATGTGGGATGTGATATTTTGTTTGGCCCCTGCATCTGGGGAGCCGTGCTCACTTTGTGAGACATGACAGTGCTGCACCCACCTTGTGGGTCTTGACAGCAGCAAAATTCAGCTCCAAAATTCCATGCAAATGGGCTTGGCTCCAAAATGCAAAGAGTGACAACCAAAAACTCCAACTGGCTCTCATTCTCCCATGGAACCCTACCCACAGCACCACCAATTGGGCTACGGGTTGGCTTGAGTGCCTAAAACCTAAAATGTTCAACCCCTCAGCTGCACTCCCACTGTTGTGTAATCCGGCTCCAAAGTTCCATGCCAATAGGTCTGCCTCTCAAATGCAAAGAGTGACCACTGAAAACTCCCGCTGACCCTCACTCCCCTGTGGAATCCTACCCACAGCACCACTAATAATCAGGCTACAGGTTTGCTTTAGTACCTAAAACCTCAAACATTCTAACCCCCCACTCCTCTGTCACTCTTGCACTGTTCTGGAATTCAGCTCCAAAATTTGATGCAAGTGGGCCTGGCTCCCATGGCGCCTGCTCCTGCAGCAAGTGCCGAGTCAAAGGCCATGTCCCTGAGGCAGCCATCGAGGGTGGCACCGCCGGCTGAAAGGTGCTGCTCAGGCCGGGCCATGGCAGGGCTCCAGCCTTGGCCAAAGGCAACCTCTGCTCCTGCCCAGGGCCCGGGGAGCGCTGCCCACAGGGCGGGCGAGGGGATCCTTTCCCTCCATGCTGCACTGGGAAGGCGGCATCGGCAGGACTGGCTCCGGTTCTGGGCGGCCTGGCACAGGGCACAGGAGTGACCTTGGAGCCTGGCCTGGGCTCACACGTCCCATCTGCTCACATGCTGCCGGTGGCTGGTGCCTCCTTCACCTGTCCTCCACCATCCCCTTCTCCCAGCCACCTTCCAAGCCAAACTGAGCTGCTCAGGGTTTCCTTCTCTCTGGGATTTTAGTCATTTTGCTGCCTTCTGATGCTGGGGGCTGCCAAGCTCCATCAGCTGGATGCTGACAGAGGAAAGTGGACAGGGCCAGAGAACAAGCCCCTTGGTTGCTGGGGAGTCAGTGCATGACTGTCTTTGGCAGCTCCACTTGAGCTCCATTGCTTAAGGGAGTGCCCTGGAGCTCACACTGCAATCCCTCTGAAGAGCTCTACCTGTTGTGGCCATGTCTCCACCAGTTGTGGTTTAAGTGGGACACAAAGATGATCTGAGGGCTGGAGCATCTTGCATATTGTCCAGACTATCCTCTGGATAAAGAGCAAACAAACACACTTACTACCTTAACAGCAACTGTACATTTAAAGGAGAGAGGGGGGAAAAAAAGAAAAGAAAAGAAAAGAAAAGAAAAGAAAAGAAAAGAAAAGAAAAAAAAAAAAAGAGGCAATTGTGTTCTTCCTTATTCCTTGAAAGAAAAAAAGCAGCATCTTTTTCACTGTTGTTTTGCCCATCTGTTTTGAAACCCTCCCAAGAGACCCCCCTGTTAATTGTCCTTGATAGCATAGGCGTTTATTTTTGGTTTCAGCTTACACTACTCCAGAGCTTACACAGCAAGATCAGGGTTTGCTCTACTTTGTCAGTCTGAATGTTCCACTTAACCAGGAGCAGAAAACTCCACACGGTGGCAGTGGTCTGCATAAACATATGGAGACTGTCGTGTTCACCATCCATTTCATAAAAAATTCTTTCTAAAGCTTCTGTATGTTTGTCACCAGAAAGACAAATTATGCTTAGACTGGAGACAGCCAACATTGTCTGCAAGAAAATATGTATACTTGCTGTATTCCTCAGTGCTGGTGCCAGGAGCGGCCACTAAAATACAGCTCAGAATCCAGGAGAAACTGGAAGGAGGTGAGGGACAATGATCCTAGAGTACAGGAAAGGTTACCCTGACCCATTCCTCTTCTAATAAAACCCATGTCTTCCATCAGGAAACTGATCAAGGAGAAACATAAGCATTCTTGTTCTTCAAATATAATATGTTACTCTGAGTGATGATAAAGATGTGATTATAAAGCCAGTTTCTCCATTTGCACCTTTACATTACCCAGTGCAGCCTTTGTCCTGTTCTACTGACAGCTCTGGTCTGATATAAAGACAAAAGCATGTGGAGGAATGTTGGACAGAGAGCTCCTGCAAGGGTCCTCATTACTTGAGCAAGCCCAACTGTACTCTTAAGACCCAATTTTTGCACAATCTTATTTAGAAACATCCCAACATACAGCTTACATTAAGAGCAGCTATATAAGGGTAGAGTTTGAGTGGTTTTCAATTCTTCTGCAAAGAAATCATTAGATTGGTATCCATCATTTACCATTCTATCTCTGCCTGTCCTAATAAGCAACTACTGCATTTATCATAATTTCTGTCATTGTTTATCACAGTGCAGTCTGTTATCATCCTTGAACAAACCTCTCCTGAGCACCCATGAGCTGCAGGATTTGGCCCACTTCAATTTAATAACAGAGACAAATTTCTTCTGAAGTCTTTCTGGTGTTAGTAACTCAAACAGTTTTTTTGTTTTTGTTTTTGTTTTTAAGATTTGGCTTTATTGCTTTGTTTTTAAGGCTCAGATAATTAAGTAGATTTATATTTGTATTGTCTTCCTTATTTAATCATGCCTGTTACTTAAAACCTAATAATAAACAATGACATTATTACTCAAGTACTTAGGATATCCATAATCTAAATTAAGATCTAGTACAAATGATTGCTTATTCTGACTTCATGGCTAAATAAACAGCAGCAAAAACAACGAGGACAGCAAATAAGCCCTTACTCTCCCATCCTCTGCCGAGTGTCAGGACTTACAGTATGCCTTAAAGGAGGGTAATTCAGACATCAATATCAAGTATGGGAAAGCAAGACAGAAAGGCAAAGCCTACTTGTATAATTTTGGACACGAAGGTCTTGGTATACAAGCAAGACAAGGCCTCAGGGAAGAGATAACATCTTTATTGCACATAAAGGATAAGAAGTAATACTTACAAAGAAGTAAGTATTCAGGCTCAAAATGCTTTCTCAGCTTGTGTGCTCTAAAGCTCATCTGCTTTTTCCAAGTATATCATTAGATCTCAGGAATGATATTATCTCTCCCTGCAGACTTTATAGTGCTTAAAATGTCAACTCTTCTTGAAGTTGTCTGCTTTGTACCTTCCATCTGTTCCCAGAGATGAAACTTCTGCCCATTACTGCTTCCCACCCCTCCCACAACAATGTGGGAAAAAGTACACTTGTAGATAAGGGCTTCCAAATAAATTATGGCTTTTAGATTAACAGTAACCTCATTTCCACAGCTAAAACTAGTGGCAGAGACCACAGAGTATGGGTATCACACTCTTACCATATGAAATTCTGTTTATAGCATCCAGATCCCAGAGTAGGCACAAGAAAAAGTTACCAGTTATTTCAGTGCAATATATGTACAGTAAAATCAGTCTAAAATCCTTAAGAAAAATCTTTTACTAGCAAAAAAATTTTAAAAAAAGAGTTAGGAGGTAAGACTTGGTGGCTATAGTACAATTAGTTTCAGGTCTTCCCAAAAGAAACAAGAAAAACTAAAGCAAACAGGAAATATCCTAAGCTCATGTTTTAGGTGCTTAGGCAGTGTTTTTATTAGACTTGGAAAAAAAAAAATCAGTCATTTCTGTTCATGCAATGTAGGTTAAGGGAGGGTATGTTTACCATTTTGGAGCAAAGAGCAAGGCAGAGGGAGTGTAGCTGATTTGCCCAGCCACATGAAGTCCATGAGCAGCACAGGGAATTAAACCTTGGTCTCTGCCCATACCACAGTTGGTCTCTGGCCTCTGGGCAGAGCATCCCCATGAAGAGTCAAAGACCAAAGTTCTCCTGGGTAAAAGTCCTGCCATGTTTTTACAGAGGGCAGAAGGGAGGAGAGGCCTTTCTGCCAACAAAGCATCTTTTAAACCATTTTGCACCATTCCACCTGGGTCAGGTGGCCTTACAGTGAGGAGAGGTACAATTTATATCTACTGAAATTCCTTTATACACTGCTAAGGTGGCATACAGAGGCCTCAGCAGCAAGGAAAAAGAGGCCCAAGAACTCAGTTGTCATCTTCTGGGCTGGCCTTCATCTCAGCAGCACATGGGCTGTGCCACCATCCTAACACAGGGAAAAGGCCACAGACAAGCAGAGTGACACTTGCATTCCTATGCGAGATTAAATGTTCATGCCAGGCACAGATGGAGAAGATGCAGCCTCCTGGACACTGCTGCTACCTGGGGCAGCCCAGCCTTGAGCAGCCCACTCACACTGTGCACTCATATGACAAATGCCAGCCATGCTCAAGCACTCCAGAGCACCAGCAGGAGGTCCACCCACTCTTCTGGCTCCTTTCTTCACCATTATATCAGTCTGTTCTGCACCGGTGAATCCAGTTAGCTCCCCATCACAGCCCTGCACTCATACAGTTAAAAATATTCCTTCCATCTGTTCCTGCCGGCTTTCAGCAAGGGAGAGTTTTGCTTTGCTCCATTTTTTAAGCCAGCCACATGCCATACTGAGATGACTTCACAGAAGTCTGTAGATCAACCCTGCCAAGAACCCAGAACTGAACTTGCATCCACTGAACCACCATAAACCTCAGCACTTATGGATTGAGGGATGCAATTCCTGGCAGTGATGCCCTAAAATGGTGCTTTCCTGCTCTCTGCAGTGGAAAGCCTCCAAAAGCACATCTGTCCCAACCCTCAGTCTCAGATGTGTACAGCACCTCAGGAGGAGCTGGTGTTGACTGAGTGGTGAACAGCTCATCCCTGCTGTCCTGCTGTTACTGATGTGCATTTCTCCTCTCTATGGCTGAGAAAACGTGGGCACAGCAGAATTAATGCAAATGCCTGGAGGGGTGCACTCCCCAACTGGTACTAATTAAAAGTAGGTTATGAACCATTCAGTGAACTGGTTTAGGTCCTTAAAATTTGACAGTGCTAAGGCCAGCTTTAAACATCTATTGTGCTTGCTAGCTGATCATGAGCTGACAACATGACTGAGATAACTGCAGCTAGGTCAGTCATTGCTTTTACCAGCTGCACTAAAAAGAGTGTCTTAATTTTCCCACTGGTTTTCTTTTCTGTGTGGTTCCTCCATTTACTCCTTTATGCTCATCCTCTCAGGCAAATGGATAATGCTCAGGCAAACCATCCCAGGGAGCAATTTTCTTTCCTCTGCTGTTTTTCCACACACAAAAGAAAGCCAAGATTGAGAGTGCTCAGAGATCCAAGACAGGCCCACGTGCTTCTGCTTTTCCTCTTTATATAGTAGGAATACTGCACTGATTTCATCCCTATCACAGGTTTGTTGCCTTCAGCAGTACTGTACCAGAAATGAGTACTTTGCTTTCCCTATGCTTCCCCAGGATGCCCACAGAGGAAAATTCATGTTCATATGTGCACATGCAGACCACAGGCCTGGACATGGGGATGACCGTCAGTCTCTGAGCCTCTGCTGCTGCTGCTGAAGTTGAACACATCACAGCAAAATTGTGCCACAACACCCTGAAGAACACAAGAGCAAAGTGTGCCTGTGGGGCAGGGCAGGCATGGAGAGTTATAATGATCCCTCCTGGAGATGAGTCAGGTCATCAAAACTAACTTCCTCCATACTCAAAGGAAAAACTTTGCATGTGCAAATCACTATTTCAATGTCTCCTTCTCTTCCCATAAGTAGATATTAACACTTGCAGACATTTCCCACGTTTTTTTCTGAGTCAAGTAACTGTTCATTGCTCCTAAGATGACCCTTGAAGTACAAGAATGAAGGGCAGTAGCAGTTTCCTCAGGAAGCTCAAAAACCCCCTCTTTTTGTCTAATCCAGGACATTATTCCAATAAGTAGTGACCCAGAGCATCTCCCACATTTCTGAGAATCTTTACACATACTGTGGATCCTGAGATTATTAATTGATACTCAGCAAGGAGGCTTCCAGCAAAAAAGCCAAGCTTTGTTTGAGCTAAAAGATCATCTTTCATCTCAGCATCAAACTAAAATGTGAGGATTATGAAAGCTGCCATCATTTCTGTGAAAATGGTGTGCATGAAATGACCACGAAAAAAAAAGCCTGCAGTGCACCAAGGCTGCCCACACCTCCAGTCAGAGGCTGTGCTGCTGCCTCCATCACCCAGCCCAGTTTCTCTGGGAACTTCATCCCTCCAAGGGCTTGTGGCAAGCTCCTGGCCCCTTGCCACTCAGCACAGGATATCCTTGGCAAGAGTGATAAGGGCACTTGTTCCAGATAAGAAGAAAGCTAGAAATCGGTTTGTCTTGGCACTCTTGGAGCCAAGCAAATCCACCAAAACTCATGGAGCTGGACACAGCAGAGGGGGAAAAAAACCCATAAGAAACCCCAAATGAAGCAACAGTGAACTCCTGACTGCCTGTCTTGCCAGTACCAGCAAAATCTCATTATAGAGCAATGATGATGAAATACATTGAAAGGAAGCAAAACAGAACTGATGAAAGAAGTTGAAATGTTTATGCTAACACAAAGTTTCAGTTTCAAATTCCATACAAGCATTTCAAACAAGAGCAGTGCCAGAAAACTTGCTACAAAATGGCAGAATGATCTTAAGGTTTAGCTTTTTGTTTTTTTTAAACCCAAACACCAAACCCTTACTCCTCAGTTTTTCATTACATCCTGTGAAGTTTGCAGAACAGTCAAAAAAAAGTTTTCATGGTTGGAAAAAAAAAACAAACTTCAGCTTGCTTGTGAGACAAACCTGTGTTAGACCTATGACCTTCTTCAGATTGCAAGCTGTCCAAAACCCCAGGTAGAGCTTGGAGAAACAACATAGTCCCAGCAGAGAGGCTGCAGCACAGCTGCACGTGCTGTGTTTTACACCATGGAGGAACTACCCTTCTACTTTCACAGCTACTACACATGTATGCACCAGCAAGGCACCCGTATGCACAGAATGAATAATTTAGCACTTTGAAAACAAAACAAAACCCCCAAGAAAGCTCTAGTCCTGGTTCTACTCCAAACGTCTATTATTTAGTCTGACTGTCCCCATTTCATTTCCTCCACTTTGATCAAGTAATGGCCAAGAAAAGCAATTACCAGCATAAGAAAAATATATTCCTGCCATCTTTAAACTGTTGTGGCAAGTGTAAATGCTTTACTTTCTATGATAACAGAGAAAATATTTCTTCTCTGGCTAAGATGAGAAACGGGAAAAAGGCAGCAGGAAATAGGGGAAAAGCTATTATTTTACTAACTAATTAGATCAGTGTTAAAAGAAAATAAGCCTGCCTGCAAATCTCTAGGTTATTGATTCTGAAGATGAAGCTGTAGCATACAATGGAGATAATGAAACACCTTGACTTGAATTTGAAAATGGCCGGTGCTGCCTGGACAGGGGATACAAAATCATCTTGTTAGTGTAACGAGGGGGGGGAAAAAGAAACGTAAAAAAAAAAAAAATCCCTGCTAACTAACTGACAGGCTTGAGAAAATTGTGACTGCAGGTAACAACTGGTGTTGGACTCTTTTTTTTAGTCTTGCAGGGCCAGCACATGAAAGAGAAGATGAAATCCCCCACCATTCCCTTTGTTTTTGTGGCCAGTTTTAAATGGATCTTAGGAAGAAGTTCTTCAGTAGGAGGGTGGTGAGACTCTGGAACAGATTGCCCAGAGAAGCTGTGGCTGCTCCCTCTCTGCAGGTGTTCAAGGCCAGGTGGGATGGGGCCTTGAGCAAAGTTTTCTAGATGAGAGGTGTCCAATGGCAGGGAGGTTGGAGAAGATGATCTCTAAGGGCCCTTCCTACCTAAGCCATTCTATGATCACTGATCCTAGTGTGGTCCATGTCCCCACTTCCACAGTTCTACACAGCCACCTATACCACTGATTAAAACAAAAAAACAAACAAGAAAACCCCCAAGCTGGTTTCCAGTCACAAGAGGGTCAAATAAAGCCACAACAGGGTCAAAACCAACACAACTACTTGAACACCAGCTGTGGGCTGAGCCAGGCCTTGCCCTTACAAAGGTCCCCCACACCTTGCCCCAGCAATGCCCCATGCTGCCCTGAGCTGTGTTGGTGATGCTGATGGATAAGGACATAAATTGAGAAAACACCATATCCTCTCAAAAAATGAAACATGCAGAAAACATGCAGAAACAAATACTTAATATTAAACTCTGCATTTTGCTTTTTCTATGATAGTGCTCCCAGACAGAGGGAAACATACCTCTGTAAAACAAATATATAAATAAAAATCAGTGGAATTGGGGAAAATATAAATCATCATATATTAGTGATTTCCCAGGATGCTCATTCAGTGACAAACTCTGCAAAGTCCCAGCAGTGCACAACACAGCTGCCTCCCAGACCTGCAACCCTGCCCAGTTTCAAGCCATAGTGTAATTTGCAATAATATTATTCTTCAGATTCTGGACTGGCCAGGCAGTGGGTCCCCCAGTGGATTAGTGAGCTGCTTACACCAGGGCAGGCTCTGAAGCACCAATGAAAAAGGGTTGATGGATTTTTGGATGTTTCTCTTTTTGACCTGTGCCCTTTTAAAAGGGAGAAAAGTGATGAAATAAAACCCTCTTGGTAACAGGGTTAAACAAAGCAACTTACAGAACGCAACTAGAGAAGAGGAGAGGCTACAAGCAGAATTCACAAACGGGAGAGATGGGTTAGGAGAACCAAAGCTAGCAACTCCACTGTGGAGTCCGGGGAATTCCAAGGATGGGAGAGATGGGGCTGACGGGGGCTTTCACAGTCCTGGGCTGGCAAATACAACAGCATTCCATGTGCCAAAGGCTTCAACTCTACCCAGGTGGTGTGCAGATCACCCACACAACAGGTCCATGGCAGAGATATATATAAGCATCCACTGCTGCCCCCTTCTCCAGATACTCACCAATCCAAACCACTAAATACACAAAGAAACCCCCCAAGCCCAACCACTAACAAACTGAAAGACACAGTTTTGAACAATACCTATTTGGAGTAGTCACAGTCTTAAATGGCCTTCATAATTATATGTGTTGGAGTCTTCCAGATGTGATTCAGGCAACATTACAAACATCTGTTCCATGTGCCTTTGTTCACCTCCCCAAAGGAAAATCCAGTTATGATTAAACCTCTGCCTTCACTTCCCCCAGCCCATTCACCCAACAGAGCTCTGCATCAACAGCTGTTGGGAAACTCTTTCTTAAGAAAAACAAGTATTTTTCTTAGGAAATCATTATTTTCAAGGTTATTGAGGTTGAGAGTCTTGATGGTTGGTTGTTGAGTTTGTTGTTTTTTTTTTAGAAGTACCTGAGTTAGCAGAAGACGTACACTGCACAACCCACAGCAGCTGTATGCTTGTGACACCCTGGCCATCAATGCAAGGGAGGATCCACCCTCTTCTACACTGCATCTGGCTGCAACCAGCAATTCTGTTATCACAATGAGTCACAAACCCCCCCTAGACGTGGCCTGATAGATGTCAGGGAGGGTCTACCCTCTTCTACATTGCATCTGGCTGCAACCAGCAATTCTGTTATCACAATGAGTCACAAACCCCCCCTAGAGTGTAGCCTGATAGAGACCAGGGTGCTCTAAGTCACCATCATGCACCCAGAGAAAGGCATCTCCACCCTCCCAGTCTCTCAAGACATTTGTATCTCCATTCTGGATGCATTTTCCTTAAATTGGAGCAGCTGCCACGTTTCATAATTACATTCTAGAACTAGCAGCATGGAGGAAAGTTTAGTACTCCGTATCTTTTGCTATTATGAAAAAATTTAATTAGATTTTAGACATTGAGATCTCTGTCAGTGAGATCTGCTGTATTGCTTTAGTTACAGACCACTACCACTGAAAGGAGTCTCCAGACTGTTTTCCATCTGCCTTCTCACATGCTGTATGCTGACTAACCGAGGCCCAGAACACTTGTAAATCCAAGTCATCATGCTCAGGACCAGCTCTTCACCCAGAGGGATACTTTCCCATGAGGCTGCTCCAGCTCTGTTCTCCCAGAGAGCAGAGCAGCTCCCCCAAGCCCTGCACCACCAGTTCAGTCCCTCCACCCCACTGTCACCATCACATCCCACCTCCCCACCACTGTCACCATCACACCTGAACTCCTCATCACTGTCACCACCACACCACCCCAAGCTCCAGACAATGAAGCCATGCTGCTGTCAATGTGTGTTGTGAGCAGGGTTCCTGCCTGCCACGCAGAAGCCTTGCTAGTGTTCAAAGGATCTCCTCCTGTCCCTCTCCTCACAGCAGACAGGGCACCACAATGGCAGCCTTGTCCTTTGCAACCCCAGCTAAAAAAGCAAATCCACAGCAGATGTTAGAATCTTTAACCCCACCGTAAGAGGAGCCTCAGCTCACAGGACATCCCTATCACCTCCTGTGCTGGAATGGCTGAGTGAGGCTCTGCACTGGGGGTGGCTGGAGGAAGCTCATCTTTGGGAGTTGGATCAATAATCCTTATGGGTCCCTTCCAACTCGAGATATTCTGTGATTTCCCCACAATGCCAGCAAGTGATGAGAAGAGCCCACAGGGCAATCTGAGGACAAGGATGACACCAAGCTGGCCTGCTGCTGCCATCCAGCTCCTCCAGCATGTGTCAGGGGACACCAGGCAGGAGCCCTGGAATGGTGAAACTGACCTAAAGGGCTCCAAAACTCTGGAACAGTCCTATATATTGACTGCTATTTACAGAGGACATGTAAGAGAAAGAATTGTGTTTCAGCAGACAAAAGGCTCAAGTTTGTGATTTCAGTTTCACATCACTGAAACAGGATATAATTAAATCCTAGTTTTCAATAGTCGCTTCAAAATGTCTCTGTGATGCAGAGAACACTGAAAGTGGGAAAGTACTTTTTATTTAACCTCAAAATCTATTTTTACTCCAGAATCCTAATTCTCCCTGGCTGGAACTTTTTCATCCTTCTGGCATGGATGGGAGCAGTGGAAAAATGAAGATTAAAAAATCCACAAACCAACCCAAAAACTAATGGGGAAGATCAACCAGGACATCTCAGTTGAGCTCTAGAGAATAAGGACCCTATATCCCACAAACCTGATGAAAGCAGCTCCTCAGCTTGCAAAGCTCTGAAGGAAAATACAAAACTTACACACAACAGACACCAATTTTAACCACACAATTTTAGCTCCAGACTTTATGCCAAATGAGCAGGACCCTTGCAGAGGAGCCAGCCCTACACGGGCATGTTACAGCCATGAGGTGAGGCCTTCCTCAAACCAAGAGAATCCCTGAGTTTAAAATCTGCTTCTGGTTTAAGATCTGACAGAAAGGAGGAGGGAAAAAACCAACATGGAGAGGGCTCTGTTTGGGGGGCCTTGAAGCCCAGGTGAGCCCTCAGTCCTGTCAGGTTCACAGCATCCCTGGGGTGTGGAGGGCAGGGAGGAGGAGGGGGGCCCCAGCACAGTGGCCATGGCCCCTTCCTCACAAAGGGACAGCCAGCACCTGCACTGACACACAGGCTGCTTTTTACATACAGACTGGAGAACACCTCCTCCCTGGCATGGAAAGGAAACAATAAAAAACACAAGGTAGAAAGACCTTTCTCACCCACCTCCTGCTATTTCAGCTCTATGTTGTGTGGATTCCAGTCAAAAGAAAAACTGGTATTTCACTCTGTAACAGACACAGAGGTTGCCATTTCTTCTTCCTTCCAGTGATGCACTTGATCCTCCTCAGACTCTGGGGATCTCCCAAGGAAGACAGCAGCCAAGCACAGAAAGGCCACATTTCTTTGAGCCAGGAGTAAGGAACCTGCAAAGCTAAGCAGCACATGCACTCTTCGGACAGGTCACATTAAGGCCATTTCCAATGTTGGGAACATGCTGGTAATTTGAGTTTTCACACAAATATATGCCTCAAGTCTGCTGTGATTCTTTATTAGGTTTGCAGCTGTTGTCTTCCTCATGAATTTATCAGCTTGGGAAGCTGTTCTTAATTCACCTTCAGGCAAGGGGTGGAGGGGCCACAAAGAAGTTGAAGGAATAAATAACAATTATATAACTAACTTGTTAGAAATGGAGAAAGAATGAACAAGGGAAGAGAACTATGGCTGTTCAAGAGAGAATTCAGGAAGACTAATGATGCTCTAAGAAAGGATAAGAGGAAATAAAGGAGAGTCCAGGGCTGAACTCTTCACTGAGATCTCTTTTGGGCACATGGAAACCCACTCTCATTCCCTGTTGGGTTACCCAACTAGCTGAGGTGGAAGAAGCACTGCTGAAGAACAGAACTGGACCTGCTGGGAGCCAGACTAAACTCCAGCCCAAAGCCATTGTGACCCAGTGAAAGTACATCCTTACCAGTCAGGGGGTCTGTCCAAGTTCAATCATGAGCAGTGTCCTAACCAGGTTTGTACATTTGGGTTGCTGAGAGATAAAAGATCCTCTGGTTATTTTTGGAACAGGAGAATGTGAAATTATCTGCTACAGCCTTTCCTTTGCTTTGAACACTTACACCAAGCAACTATTTCTAACCCTTCTAAATGCCTACAGATGCTGATGAAGATGTTTTTTTATTAACATAGCATTTTTCTTATAATAGTATGCAAAGCCTTTGCTAAAACTCTCTTCATCAATTACCTGTCTAGAAAATGAAAAGTCAGTGTTCCCAACTGCCAGATCCTTACTATGATTGACTGTGGTTGGTTTCAGTCAGCAAAAGGTCTCCAAGTAACTAATGGCTTGTCCATTTGGTCCCTGACAAGAAAGACTGTCAAGGCTTGAATATAATTTACACTCAATCAAAAATACTAATGCTGGTGGAAAACTTGGGGTTTCAGTGACTCTTGATGTGCCCCACAGGGGTATGGAGAAATGTATCAGCACTGAACAGATCCAGTGCACAATGGGCTGGAGAGGCTCTCCTGCTCACTGCTGCTCTGCTGCTGCATCTCCCAGGCCTGCAGCTGAAAGATAGGCATTAATTGAAAAAAAAATTGCATAAAGATATGTTTCTCAGCTGCCACTTCCCTGCTAAATGCTTATGAAACTATGGAAGACAAAAGATGGATGGAAGATCACATTAACAAAACTATTTTTTTTTAGAAAAAAACCAAGGAAAAGCGTGATGTAAGCAAACTCACTGATATCCCATATTTTACAGCTGGGGAACATCAATGATTTTTCCCTGGTAGTGGGTCTCTATGGTATCAGATACAGCAAGATTTGCACATTACTATCAGTTATAAAGTCCAAATTAAAGAAATTACTTAAAATGGTAGGAATTGGCCTTGCAATGTAGTGAATACAGAACTTCTCCTCTCTCACCATAGAGGTAGTATTTACAAGATTTTTGGATGCAGTTCAATGAAATATTTTGCATTATAATGAAGTTTATGATTATGGCATGAAAAGCCATAAGATTTTATTTCTCCACTTTTTTTTTTCTTTGTGTCCACACTGGTCAAAATCTGTAGAAAAGAAGATTATTATTTTGCCAAGAAAGGCTGGACCAGATGATCCTTAAGGGATTAAGGATATCCAACCTGGTATTCTATGATTCTATTATGAAACTGCAGTGTTATAAACAGCAATATATTGTAGCTATGTTTTTCCTTTAAAACATTTTGCAGAATAATTATAGCTGGAACAAAGGAAGCTCAGAAAATTTCAACACTGCAGCTTTTTTGCTTTTTTGAGGGAGGAAAAAAAAGAAACAGACATGAAGAAGTTCTGATATTAATTTCTAAAGCCTAAAAAATACTACAATTATACTATGCTTTACCACATCTGGTCTTCAGCTTTGGCCCTCATCCAGTTTCCTGTAGAACTAGAGGAAACCCAGCTCAAAACTCGGTTTGTGTTATTTTCTAAATGGCATAATACAAACCACCAATTCAACAAGCATTTTCCTGTACCTCATTTAGTAATGCAACAGAAGTAGTCCTCCTGAGGAAGAGAAGCAACTCCACTTTTTGTTTATTTAAAATTGCAAGTTATTTCTTGGTGGCACAACCAAGCTTTAAAATAAGGAGCAGAAATTGATTATTTCATTATTTCCATTTTTCATCTTGGACATTCCTTTAAGAATGCACTTTTAATTTAAGTATCTGCACTTATATTTACCTACATAGCAGGAGTCTGTACAGAGAGGAATCCCAGCACTTATAAAGACAACTACTAAAAATGGCAATATGAGTTTTTACATGGTCTTGCAATACTTAGCCTGTGAGTAGTCTTACTAAAGCAAGACTTATAGGTAGGTTGTTTGTGTTTTTTTCCACTGGTGGAGTTTTCTTTTATTTATATATATATTTTAGGCAACATATTAGGAAAGTTGGAAGGAGGAAAGTAAACTGGTGCTATGAGGTGAGTGACCTCAGTGTACATGTACAGCTTTTGACACAGCATCTCAACCCAGAGAAACCCCAGCAAAGCCAGTGGCTAAGCCAAACCTCTTGTGTAATAAGGAAAAACTGCTCAAGGTAATTGCTCCCTTAGTGGCATAAACCAACACTCCCAAGCAAACATCTTTCCTATCTAGTGCAATACCCTGCAGATGCGACTAAATCTAAAAATAAGTTCTATGAAAAGGTTCCAGCACTTAGCACAATGTATGTACTGCCTTTCTAACCCTTCCTTTCCTCATTGTCAAATGATGTACAGAATTACATAAGAAAAAAAAAAGATAAAAATTAACTTAATTTACACAACCAATAAAAAAGTTTAAAGCAATGATAGAAAAATAATATAAAGGCTAGATACATTAAATGCCAGTTCAACAGTATTAAGCTTTGGTAGAACAGTTAAAGAGCATAGCACCAATGAAACCCAATGTCAATACACGCTTCAGTATGCATGAGCTGTGATGAAAATGTAAATTTTGGCAAGAAATGTGGTGTATGTTCCCTGACGCCACAGTTTCATTTCAACATCCAGCAGGAAGTCTTTAGGCTCCTTCACTTGTCGCTGCAGGTAGACGATGCCCGTGTACGAGTTCAGCCTTCGAGTGCTGAAGTAGTTCTCTTCATTTCCCTTGTTGATGGTAAGGACTATGTTGTCTCCAGCATAGGCAGGTGATGGTCCAATACGGAAAATATGAGCTGGGACCACAATATTGGTTTGGAAGTTCAGCTGGTAATAAGTAATGCGCACGGGGGTGTTTTGGCAGTCCAGGTAATTAAAGCAACTGATTCGTTCACACCTCCTAGGAGATGAGAAATGAAATTGAGTGTCCAGGTAAGAGCAGATAAAAATAAATGTATTTCAGAGTATTGCAAATCCTTAGATCTGCAAATTACACAAACAGGAGTCCCAGACTTTTAGCTGTGTAATTACCAGATGCTTGTTCTGCTTTGACAGTGCCCATAAATAATTTCTAAATGATACAACTGTTAGAGTGCAGCAGTGTAAGAAAAAGATCACGGACAGATTGCTGTGCTGGGAAGCTCCACTGTGAAGAAAGAGCCAGAGTCGTGCTGAAAGCAGCAAAAAGCTGGGAAGAGTGGTCTGGGATTAATCACTGACAGCACAAACCTGGGACAGCACTCAAAGAAAATAAAAAATTAAAATAAAAAATCACGCTAAATAAAGTAGCTAAAGCATGGGAAGGGAAAGCAAGCTCCTCAGCTTGTAAAGCTGCTCAGTTCTATAAGACACAAAAAGTATGGTTTAAGTCACAAGCAACCAACTATGGCCTCCCATGCACTGGCAGCCATCGAGGCAGGAAATGGACAGGGAGATTTTGAGGCTCCTAAGCCTCAGCTGCTGAGAGCTGGGAGCTGCAGGGATGTGCCATGGATGCATGGCAAGCTCATCATCCCACCCCCCTTGACAGTTCAATGATCTCTCAGGAACTGCAATCTGAATATTCATCAGAGAGCCCCAAAACCACTGTAAGAGAGGTGCACTGGGCAGCCTGACAGCTGCTGCGGTGATATAGAAGCAGCATGGAAGATCTCATTTTTAAAAACTTAATTATAAACAGAGCCCTTTGAAAGCTCAAGCAAGCAGAGCTGCAAGCTCTGCTGACTGCTGTTCGAGCAGCAGATGGAGGGCAAGCAGGGGCTCCAGGGCTTGGAAAAAAGAAAAGAGACAAAACCAGACAGAAACTCTGCATGGGGGAAGTCTGTGTGCTCCAGGTACTGAAGCATCTTCTTGGAGCTCTAAGCACTTTCACCCCCCCCAGACTGAAGCCCCAGCCATGGGCAGGGCCATGGTGCAGCAGCCACACTCACATGTCAGACACTTGTCTGTAGTTGGAAGGGCACTCAAAGGAGAGGCAGCGGAAGCTGCCCTGGATGTTATAGCAGGTCTCTGCAGCTGAACAGTTGTGGGTTCCTATGGCACATTCATCGATATCTAACCAAAAACAGAAGGACAAAGACACACCAAGTTAAAAAATAACAGGTAAATGCAATTTACGAGCTGTAATGTGCTTATGAGATGCTGTGTGCACGAGAAGCAAGAGGAGGCTGTGGGTTGGGTTGCTGTGTCACCTCTTCAGTCCCTGTGCCCACAAGAACCCCAGAGCAAACTTGTGGGGTGTGAACTGCACACTCAGGTGAGGTCACATTCATCTCTGCTCACAGACACTTTGTGGCATTTGGAGTGACAAGGTGAAGCACAATTAATCCAATCCTGCTGAAGTTCATATGTTTTCTGAAGAAAAAACGTCCTTCCTTGACATTCTCAGTTAGTGAGAGATGACAGCACCACTCAGCAGTCTGTGCAACAAGCAAGGGAGCCCACTCGTCCTGACAAGCAGCCTGTGACCCTTTTCATTCTGTCTGATAGTCCTTCTCCTACCTGGCAGAGCACATGGCTCATGGCAGGCACTCAGCAAATGGCCAGGGATAACCTACAACCAGGGAGATTTGTTTCTTCACCTGGGCTTTGCAAACTGTGGCACACTCCTGTGAACCCAGCTATACTCATCCCAAACACATCTGATGCAACACAGGGCTTAACTTTCAGTGGAGAATAAACATGAGAAAGGAAGAAAAGTTCCCAAAACTCCTCCTGTCTTGCCCCTTCCCATCACAATAAAAACCAAACATGAACATGTTTGGTTCAAACCAGATATAAAGGTCTATACAGAATCACCTGTGTTGTCATACGGGTTGCTTTCGGTGTCCAAAGTTGTGTTGTAAGAATTATTATAAATTAGGCTGAAAGGAAATAGAATGTGGGAACTATATAGTTGTAGTCCAGGGCAATGAAACCCTAAGCTCCTCCAAGCAGCCAACCTGTCCACCCCCACAGCTGCTGTGTAAGCTTTCAACAGCTTTTCTGAGTGAAGATAGGTTTTTAAAATTTCCTGAAAGGATGGGCCAATTTTTACAAGCTTCACAGGTCGCTGGTGCTCCCTGAACCACAATTTCATGCTTAGAGCTCACCTGTGTCATGTGAAGCATTTCTAAACAAGTGTGGTGCTCAGAGCTGCTCAGCAGGTGAGCACAGCACCCATAAGTAAGCTCAGTGGCTGAGGGAAGCCTCTCTGGTTTCAAGCAGCAGAGGATGTGCATGCACGAGGGACAGTCCTTGGTGGCAGGTGGCCACTGCTCTAGATCACTCATACAGAATCATCAGAGATGGAAGGGACTTCTGGAGATCATGTAGTCCACCCACTGTATGGTGTGTGATGGCAATGGTTCCTTCTGTACAGACAAGGCTGTAAAATGTCCACGGATCCCAAGCAAACAAACATCCTCCCCATCACCCAGTCTGCAGAGAGGCCTTCCCCTCCCCAGAGATCGTGGATCGAGGGACACCCTGTGTCTGCCTACACATTCCCATCAGAATATAGCCATGTTAAAAGCCAGCAAGACCCTCTCACTTTTGAGAGCTGAGAAAGCAGGGGTATATCAGGGGAAGAACTTATCTACACATGGAGGTTGCTCTGGCTTAAAGCAGGGGGCAAACACAAAGCAAAGGAACCACTGCTGCACAGCTGTATAGCCCTGAGCTCCAACAGACTTTTATGAAATATGGGAACTTAAGAACAACACTTCAGACCACAGCACACATTTTTGAAAATTTAAGGTAAATACATATCTCCCTGTAATGTGAAGTAATGTTGCAGGGGACAAAAAATAACACTGAAAGCTCAAAAACACTTCATGGCCTAAAGCAAATACTTGGTTATCTAAATAATATACATGCACGAGCTCAAGCCATTGGACCTTAAAATGCTAAAAACCAGATGCAATAACAAGGATCCAGCTTGAGCAGAAAAATATTGGCAAAGGTCTCACAGTCACATTGTGTACTCCCAAATGTCTAGACAACGCACGGAGGCTTTAAAATGAAATAAATGCTAACAGACAAACCATGTGGACTGTGCAGGGCTCTGCGGTTCTGCCAATTGTCACAGAGGAGAGAGAGAGACTCTTAGAGGAAAACTACAACCCCCCCACTCCCTCCTTTCCCCTGGGATGAGAACTGATCTCATACACCAAACTGACCGGTTTAGCGTCTTGCCAGGAAAAGTATACATTAGGAAGTAGGAAAGAATCAAAGTAAATAAAATCCCTTGATTCTATGAAGTGCCCTTAGGTGAAAAGAAAATTTCTTCCACATTGCAGCCGTTGCCATGAAAGCACTCCCGTCACCCGTTTGGCTCTGCTGCTGAATACCATAGGCAGTTTCTCCAAAAGGACCATATGTTGAGCTGCTATTACATGAGATAGAACTCATCTGGTTGGAAAAAAGGTACAAAGAATGTACTACCAGTAACTCTTAAGAACCGGTCAGATGATGAACATCTGAGGCCAGATCTTTCACTGGTGGAAACCAATGTTGTCTTCTTGAGTTCAGCACAGCTGACATCAGCTCAAGCCATTTCTCTTGACCCTATCTGCAGGGGCAGCTCAAGGTATAAGCCTGCCCAAATCTGTGACTACAGAACTGCAGAGCTCAAAAAAGGGCACATGCCTGGGGGTTACTTCCAGTACCTGATGAACTGCCAGGGCACCCAGCCTGACAGAGCTACTGCACACCAGCCAGGTTCTGCAAGTTAAATAAATTTCCCCTGGAAGGAAGTTGCAGGTATCAGGGGGCACAGGGACTTGAAAAGCTTTTCCAAGCATCACTGTAGCTCCCTCATCAGGGCTGGCCTATCCAACAGGACCCCTGCAGGCAGGGTGAGCGAGCAGGGAGGGTTTCACACCACACAACCAACCAGCACCATCCCCAGGGAAGTATGGTGAACCTTCATCTTCATCTGCCTCCAGAAGGCTGGGTGCCTCTGGCAGGAGAGCTGGGCTGGCCAGTTCCTACAGTGCCTCACACTGGTAGCCCAGGGATGGCTGCCCCAGCTCAAATCTCACTGGTGGCAGGGGTGGACATGAACATGAACATGAACATGCCAGCACTCATAGTTAGCAGGGGAAAAGTAAAAAGCTTGAAGAGAGTTATAGCTGCAGCTTTCTAAAGGTGACTTTCACAAAAGAATGAAACACATATGGATATGACTGTATTCTGAAGACACACTTAAAACCTCAGTTAAAAAAAAAAAAAGCTTTAAAAATATTTTCAAAATACTTGAATTTTCATTTAGTCTGTTTCTCTGCTCCAAAGTCAGGTTCAATTGCACTAATGCCATTTGTGATTTACACAGTGTAAACTGACTGCCATTAGCACTGAGAAGAAAATTTAAGCACAGGAGATACAGAACCAAAAGTTATATGAAGGGTTCCTGAAAGACTAAAAGCAGGAAATGCCTGGTAGTTAAGTGTAACCACTGCAGGAATGGAAGGGGAGTACTTAAAGGTAATCAGATCTTCCATCATCACTACACAGTCCGTGCATCCTTTGGAATAGGGGGATTTTTACTTGACAGACAGCTGTGCACCAGATGAAAACCAACAGACACTCAGAAGACACTTCTATGATTCTGGAAGAAATGTGTAATGGCAGCATATTTAAGCTCAGGTGGCAGACTTTGGGATGTCCAAGTCCCACATATACTTTCCCATTTTGCTGGGACAGGCAACTGCAACTGATAATGATGATGGGGATTTCTACAACTGGCACCTCCAAACAACCAGATCACTGAGTGCTGTGCCAGGCTGCACACACAGCTCATGCTCAAGTGCCCCACTTTGAAGGATGAAGTGGGCTCCCTTAGCAATTCACTTAAACAACCAGTTCCCACAGACATCTGAGTGGCCACAGTACAATTTCTAACACAGGATACAGCTGACACTGCAGATACCAATACTTGGCAACTTTGTTAAATCCTGGCTTTTTAAGAGTGACTAATGTAGAAAATGAAGGCATGATTGAATAACCATAAAGGTTTAAGTCATCCCAAGGATTAAAGCTTCATGATATAATCCTTTCAGTTACTGAACACCTCATTACCTCGACAGGTTCTTCCATTTGCTGCCATGGTGTATCCCTGCTCAGGACAAGCACACTGATAACTACCAGGAACGTTCACACAGCGGAAAGTGCAAAGAATGCCTGCACTTTGTGTGCACTCATCAATGTCTGGAGGAATAAAAACACAATTACAAACATATGAAAAAAAGAAACCAAGTAATCTGAAAAGGGAGGCTGGAGAACACAGGGCAATTATTTCCTGACACATTTATGGTATGTTCTTAAACAAGAATGCAACCAGGAAAGTTTGACAGCTGTTCAGGACAATTCATTGTGCTTGCTGAACACAAGATGGATCCCAAAAATACTGGTTACAACTAGTATGGACTAGTGGAAAAGAACAGTAAGTCTAGGGCACATCCGAGTTTAAAAACGTCTCTCTGGTATCTGTAATTCCTCCAGGATTGTTTTGGGAGCTTCCTTGTGCTAGGAAGAGTGTGGATTTCTTTACCATTTCTTAGAGACCCTCCAAAGCACCTGTCGGTATCAGTAACATCAAGAAAACAGGTAAACCCCTTCCCTTCTCCATTCTGGTCACGCTGCTCCTCATTCACCCACCACGAGCAGAAGGCAGATGAAGCCTTCACTAAACCATGACCAAACAGAGGCTTTAATTGATGCAGTATTAGATAAAAATATTTTCCCTCCTAATTTTTTCAGTCATAAACTCTAGCCTCATGAAACAATAACCTCACCAGTTCTACAGTCACACAAGTGTGTTCTAGTCTCAAGTAGGAGGCATGAAAATACACTGATTTTTCCAATAGATAGAGTTACTTTTTGCAGCTGTGTGTAACTCCCTGGGCATCACGTGCAGCAGTTGATGCTGCAAGGAGTTTGACAGCACTGACTGTTAAGAAGCATGAAGATATTTCACTAGACCTGAGAAAATAACAGCCTTACCTTTACAAGAATGCCCATCCTCTGCTAGCTGGAAACCTTGCCTGCAGTAACACTGATAGGAACCGTAGACATTGGCACACTCCTGGCTGCAGGGACTGGTATCACATTCGTTCACATCTGTATTGAAAAACAAACAAACCCACAGACATTTGCACAATGATTCAGAACAGGATCTTTCACCATTTCTTGCCTCTGACAACAGCTACCAGATCCTTCTGGTCAAAGTAAATAAGGATGAAATAATTTTTCGAAGATGATCTCTCTGCTCCCTAGGTGGAATGCCAAGACACTTGAGGACGCCTCTTGCACCTGAATTTCATTTCTACATATGCCAGTGAAAATACATACACATGCCAACACGTGTTTCACACCGTATATGTTACAGTTAATTAGAAATAGGCAATCATTGCCTTAAGAAAATCATGGAGAACTTAAAATATTCCCATTGAGCTCAAAATAAATTTATTTTCAGATCTGTCACTATCAAATTTCATCCATACGAAAATGTGAATGAAAAGTCTCCTAATTCTGACCTCGTTATGTTGTCCTTTTCTCTCATCTGGAAGGAAAAAGTATGTGAAGGAGAAAAGGGGAGAACTTGCCAGCTCTCATCTGCCAGTTTGAGCGTTCAATCGAATAACTGCAAATCTGAGCACACACAAATCATGGGTTCACTGTATTTATATTTAACTTCAACCCCTTCCCTAAAATCCCTTAATTCACACTGCAATTTCTTCTTAATGGCAAAAAAAAAAATCTCTGGTACCTTCACAATGCTTCCCATCGTAAGACAGGCGGAAGCCAGAAGAACAAGTGCAGTGGTAGGAACCGGGGGTGTTCTCACACGTGTGCTGACACAGGCGGCCAGGGTAATTCCAGCACTCATTTATATCTGACAGCATAACAAGAAAATACACAATCAACTTCAAAGCAAAAACATCAAACAAGATGCAGGAGGGTATTTTAAAAAGCGTCAGAGATTAATTTGGAGAGCACAAAATGCTGCAAGCTCGGGTTTCATGCTCACTTGGTGCTCTAATTGGTGTACAGTAACAATAAAGGACAAAATGCTGCATCATAGGCTCTTCTGAATAAAGTTGTGAACTCTTCAGAAAGATAAATTCTATAGCAGCAGAAGCGTGGCCTGGAAAGTGCTTTGCTGATAGCTGTAAGTGATAACCTGCAGCAAAACCAAATCAAGGGCACTCAGTCCCAATTCCCAGCAGAGCGAGCGAGCTGTACAAGGCTGGTGACTGTGTCTGCTTTGGAGGTGATTCCTGCATCTTCTGGGGCACTGCATTGCAGAACCACTAACTGCACACTACAGTGGTGCTAAATACTGCCTTGAGGTCCAAGGCTCAATCAATCAGTCCTTTCATCTCCTCCTGTGCCTTACATACCAATGCAGCTTCTGCTGAAGGAATCGTACTGATAGCCCATCTTGCAGTCACAGCGATAAGCCCCGGGAAGATTATGACAAACTTGCCCTTCACCACAACGGTGCACACCAGTATGACATTCATCCACATCTGCAGAACCAGAGAAAGCAATTAGCTGAAATGTAGTTTCCTGAAAAATCAATGTTTCTGAAGAGAAATTAATTAGTTAAGTTAACAGGAATAGAACTGGTGAGGTTGTTGCCTGGACAGAACAAAGAGGATCAGCTTTTCCCACTGTGCTCTTCTCAAAGGCAGTTTTATGTATCTCTTAAGTCAAACTTCTGAAAAGCAATACATTCTCTTAAAGTGAGGATGGTAACTGTAACTGCAGTGGAGCTTTCCCAGGATATTCTGCATTTCAATGTAAACACATTTTGATTCTGATCAAACCCTGACATTTGAAGATCCCATTCTGATGTTCTGCCATTACATGAGTCACAGTAAGCCATTTAAAGCACAACAAGCACTAGCCAGAAATTCTGCTCATCCGTTCAATTAAAGCAATTGCTATTTTCATCTCCAGTTGCCCTTTCAATCTTGCTTCTGCTGTCTACCTTTTGCTCTTTCCAATGTAGATTTTTTTTTTCAATCAGCTCACTTTTTGATACTCCTCAGGGCCTCCCATCCAGAATCCAACACCGACAAATTAGTTGCTTCTCCACTCACGCGCATCACTTCCAATCTCATTTTAAAAATCCTCGGATGAAGATGAGAGCTTTCAATACACGCTGATTTACAAGACTTGCAACATGACTAAATAGCTCATCAGTATCTCACAAATCCCTGTCACCATCTGTGACAAGAGGCATCAAAAAAGTCTGATTAACCCTCAGAAACTTGTGTTCCTTCAAGTACTCTGAGATCTGTGAATTCCTAAAACACCAGATCCTGCTTCCTTCTCTTTTTCAGACCTTCAGCTACTTTAACAACCCAAAGTCCTGTTCATGCAATATTAATCAGGACAGTAGCATAAGGCTGGGCTTTCTCCATACTTCCCTGCTCAGAGTTATAAATTTGAGCATTTCAAAGTATTCCTGAGCACTTTCTCCATCCATCAACAGCCTCAGATGGTGCTCCTGACAGCAGTCACTGGCTGAGAAAATGATAGGGAGGTGACAGCAAGTTAATTATCACAGAAACTTGGATCTGGAAAAGTGGAGATTGTATTAACCCTGATGAGAGGCACTAACAAAGACTGTTCAATACTCCAGCATTTTCTTTTAAGGTCAGATGTAGCATCAAAACAAGGAAGTTTCTAATGCAGATACAAATTTGTCAAGCAGCAGTTCTATCTGCAATTAACTCACGTGCAACCATTTCATAAATTTGTCCAAAATTACATCTTCCATTACTTTCAGACTTTAATTAGTTGTAGGGCATTATACCATGGGAAATGTGCCACATATCACCGTAGTCACAATACTCTTCAGTTAAATGTAAGAGGCAGTTTTTAATAACTCATTTAGTAAATCAGAAAGTAGGACCATTTTCAAGAGAGATGAGTCCTCTAAACAGAGAAGATGGCCATACATGTGTAGTTCTGCTGGAGAAACGTGCAGATGATGTACTTATTGCTGTGGATGAATCTGAATCAGGAACATAATTAGCTATTGTAATGCTTTAAAGAAACTAATCTTTATCAAAGAGAGGGGAAAATATGACCATATGCTTTTCTTTTTTCTTCTCCATGCTCTCTGCCTGCTTAGAGTAAATCATAACACAAAACCAACAAAAGATACAGGCTGCAAACAGCACACACACAGCAAAGACAGAGAAATCACCAATTAACATTAAACATTTGTTCTCCCAAAATCAAACTGGAGAAGCTTCCTTATACCTGCTCCTTAGAAGTACTGTCAATGATGTGAAGTAGAGACAAAGTCTCATCAGTAATTACAATACATTGTGTTATCTCATTGTGCTTTAAAGATGTAAATGCTGTCTAAATAATAGTAATTTCCTCCTCTGACACATATTTACACACAGTCTCTTTTAGGAACAATGGGAGGAAAAAAACTGTATTCTTTCTATAAATCATCAGATGGAAATTTCAGAACATAATTTCCCCTAGCCATTAGCAGGGCTTGAAAACAGAGGCTACTGGCATTCCAAGGTGAATGATGACTGCTTACCTGTAAGAAAATGGCACAGTGGTAAACCTAAAAACACATTCAGGGGCAGCACAGTTCCAGTGGTACAAACTTACTTAACCCAGGTGAACTTGCTGAAACAGAAGTGATTGAAACCAGCTGAAAAATTGTGCCTTCACAACAACTGAGGGCCACAGGACTTTTGGACCTTGCCTTTGTACCAGCCAAAATATTTCAGGCTGCTATATAGTAATGCAGCAAATGAGATTGCACTCCTTTGCCCTGAGCTTACAGAACACAACCAAACCCCTGGAGCTGTAGTAGGAAGCTTCCTCAGTTTTCTCAGTTACACACATGAGCTGCCCCCATCTTCCACTTCCAAGTCTTCCCCACCTTCTCACTGGCCAAGCGTGGTCAGGATAGTCCTGGGGGTAAGATCATGGAGGGTAAGGAAGAGCAAAAAAGACAATGCAGAAATTTATGTGGAAATGTGGAAAAACTCTAGCTATACTGCAACTTTTCACTAGAAGTTGCTAGTTGTGACCAACACAGCTTCCACCAACCTGTAACAGCACAAAAACATATTTAATGTATCTTTGTCACCCTTCCTTTTATTCAAAGGATACATGAGTAGGAGTTATTAGGATATCATCACTAACCAAATACTTATTTGTAATTTTTTTTTCCCCACTGTTGTTTCGAAACTGTTTCATAGAAAACAGAACATAGGGAGTATTTCACAGACCATAGAGAATACAGAAACAGATAACAAGCCTTTCCTTGGGCACCAAGGCCCAAGCTTTCAATTCCTTTGTGGCTAGTTGCTCATTTAAAGAGAAAACCATCATCAGACAATCATAAAGTCACAGAATTGTCACAGTGGGAAAAGACCTCTACAGGCACCAAGTTCAACTGTCAGCCCAGAGAAAAAAGAAAAAAAAAAATAAATCACCAAATGCACCAAAATGGATTGAATTGAAAAGAACTTTAAACATCATCCAGTTCCAACCCCCTGCCATGGGCAGGGATACCTCCCATTAGATCAGGTTGCTCAAGATCTTATACAACCTGGCCCTGAACACTTTCAGGGATGGGACAGCCACAGCTTCTCTGGGCAACTTCGGCCAGTGTCTCACCACCATCATAATGAAGAATTTCTTCCTCGTGGCTACTCTACGTCTCTTCTCTTCCAGTTTAAAGCCATCACCCCTTGTAAGAGATGCAATGTGCTATTGTGTAACTCCACAACTCAGTGGAAAGTAACTCCACAAACACAGTGGAACAAATATCAATCAGTATCAAGCTGCATGCCAGGCTAAATGAATATTTCAACATTCTTTTCACAAAGAAAGAACTCATCCTAAACACGCACACAACTTGATGTGCAAGGGGAACACCATTCATAATGCCACAAAGATCATCCACTTAGTTCTACTCTCCTGAGTCCCCAAACTCAGAGCTTCTCCTTTGCTGCAACCCATGGCTTCAGATCATATTGGTTACAGTGAGACACTGTGAAACACAGCAAAGGATCATGGCTTTGACTGACAGCATGAGGTTTAAAAAGGAACTCAATCACCTTCACTTCAGAATGGAAGCCAGTAAATCCCATATGCAGTGAAACCCAACGTCACCCCATGCACCCAGAGGAACTCCAGGCAGCAGGCAGGTCATCAGTGCAGCATCCTCCATTGATGATTAACCACTGAGCTGCAAATGCATACAGCACGTTCCCATTCCTCACAGAAATTTAGCAATCTGGAGGTAACTCAAAACCTCTTTTTTTTTTCAAACTGAACTGTATTTGATCTTCTGGAGTGGGATCTTACCAACACATCGGGTTCCCTCCTCGTTGGAGTGGTAGCCTCTGCTGCATGTCAGCATGTTCCTTTGGCAGGTGTAAGAGCCAACGGTATTGATGCAGTTGAATCCTGGCTTACATGGCTCAGGGAGAGAGGTGCATTCATTAATATCTGGCAAAGAAAATTAATTAGAGAAGCTATTTAACCTTCTGAGACTCTTTTCTTACAGCTGTCACTTTTTTTTTTCCTTTTACATCAATTTATTGTGTGAAGATGAGACTGATGAACGTCTGCGGGGGCAACGGTTTCAAATGCAATATACAAGTATGCACAGCTTTAAAGAGCACTAATGGTTGCACTAAATTCATAGCAGGATTTAAGGGAAATTATACATGGTCAACATACACCCCCTGATGGGCTAAGAGGGACAGAAGCTGGACAGTGCTGGTCACACTTACCAACACAGTTGCCCTCAGGATCTTGTAAAAATCCATCCATGCAGCGTTGCTTTGACTCACAGTAGAAGGATCCTTCTGTATTCTGACACACAAAATTTACTTTACAGCTATGAGTTCCTCTCTCACATTCATCAATATCTGTTAATCAGATAAAACACCAAATTGTGACCAGTTAAGCTGTGGTTGTCAATATTTTTTTTCAATAGCTTTTGTGAGTAGTTTATAAATTCATATCTCAGAAAGGAAATTAGGAAGCATTTAAACCTGACACCTAACATTCCCTTTGGGAAATCAGAGGTTTAGGTGTGTTTGCTCTTGGACATTCACTGCAGCACAGGCTCTGGAATTTGTTGGGTTCTGCAGCAAATTTGATTCAGGTCCCTGCTGCAGTGCTCCCAGCACCTCTGATAAATCACATACATTCAATTGTCTGCAGCTTTAAAACCCTGAAACCCAAATTTAAACTACGAATGAGATACACATAAAATGTGGTACCACATAAAATGTGTACCACACTCTTCCCACGGGGCATTGTCTCTTATTCCTTATATACCTCAGGAATTCTAGGTAGAAACCATCCTCCGCTGCATTTGATACCAAAAGGGCATCTAAGTAGAACAGGGCTGGGATTTCCCTGCAAACACAGGCACATATGTAGGCATACATGTACCTAAATATACAGAACAAACATCCAACTCTGAAAAATATTCTGAAAAAAAGATTTGCACAAGAGGCACGAGTAACAAATTTTGCTATTTCTTTCACTCTGCAGCCAGAGCTCAGCACAGCTTTCTCATCTTTATCACACATATGAAATTATTTCCCAGAGTATGTTTCCCAACTTGAGGGTTGCTTTATAGACACAGTGAAAACACTTCCTGCAAGTTTCAAACTTACAATTTTACACTCAACTGATCTGTGGGGAGAAACTACATGGAGTGTAGATCTGTGGCATGTAGTGCCACAAAGAGTGGCACTGCCTCCATTTTCAACTTCAAGAAACCCCACCAAGGAACAGAATTCAGCTAGAAATACTGGCCCTGTGAATATTTTCAAATGCTACTTCAATATCTGCTGGTTCCTCTGAGAACAGTCCCTGTGCTGAGCACCTTTACCAGAAGATCAAGACAAATGGAGGAAACCCCCAGAATGAGAAGTGCCCACTCCTCCAGGCAGCCAAGGGGAGAACTGCTGGCACTGCTATTCCAACCCCTCCATTAAATGTTAAGATCAAGGGAGAACATCACCAGCCTCACAGGAGGTACTATATCAGTAAGTCTTTCTACATATTTATTGACTGATATTTAAAAATGTGGAATTCAGTATTGCATAAACCTCTGCAAATTCAGAAGTTACCTGTAGGCAATTTTACACAGAGTAGTTCTGGAGCTTTAGTCTTTCTTATAGGTCATTAATTGAAAGGCTACCTACAAACTGTAAATGTTATAATCTGTTATAATCTAACTTTAAGATTAGAAAGAAATTTAGATTAGCAATAAATGTTAGAAATGCTATAAAATCAGATCAGAGAACAAGACATTCACAAAACAGTCTCCTCGAGTAAACCAGAGTTTGTCTAGGGCAGCTGCATGTAAAGGAGAGTTCTGATCATCTCTATTTTATAGCCTCATGTCATGTGTCAAGAGCTAAGTTCTCTCCTTATACAACTTGTCCTCCAGCTGTCAGGAAACATCTTGTGTAAAAAATTTAGGAGCAAAAAACACTGACTCTTGCCCTGGGAGGCAGGGCACACATCTCTTGCATCCTTCTGTGCTGCAGGGGAACTTCTACTGGGCTGTGACTACTGATGTTCACTTCTCCAGTATACCTCTATAGAGGCCAAGAAGCGGGAGACAGAGAATAACTTCTTGAGCCCTTGACCATTCTAAATGTAAATAAACACAGACAGCCATCTTAAACACAGGGAGGACCAGACTGCAGCAGCCCCATGACCCATTCAGGCTGTGATTCACTCTTCAACAGCAAACAGTATCAGCCCCTTCAGAGAAAAGCATAGCTATGCAAAGGAGGGTTGTAGGAATTCCTCCAACACTGATACCTCTCTTAGAAACAGAGTAAATCCTCATTTGTAAGGTTTCATCCATTTTCCCAGTTCTTTCTAGCTATCGCTGGAAACTGTTTCTAATAAATGAAGGTGACAATCATCCTTTTAAGTTACAACCCTGCAATCACAGAGCAGCAACCAGAAAATGCTATGCAATCCCTTTCCTTTCCTGTTTGATAACAGCAGTTGCATCAGCTGGAAAACACTTGTCTTACCAACACATTCTCCATCCTTAAGTTCATAACCTGGCTGACAGCTGAGCTCCTGGAGACATTTGAAGGATCCCATGGTGTTGAGGCAGTGCTCTCTCCGCTGGCAGGTGTGCATGTCTGTCACACATTCATTGATGTCTACAAGAAATAGATAAACCAGTCAGTGTCTCATCTGTCTTGAGTGATCTGCCTCTTCCTGCTCTTTTGGAAGAAGTCAAAATCTCAAGTGAAACCCTGTCTTCCAAAAGACAGTCAGATAGACTTTGCTACAGTGTTCTGATGAAGAATATTTTACTCCAGGATCTTTTGTTAACACGGAGTAACTCCAGAGAGAAAAATCCCAGGGAGATTTCCTTCTCCTCCCCTCTTCCCAAATGTGCAGTGGATGGTGCAGGCATGGAGGACAAGCAATGGACAGAGCTGATTAAATGCAGGGTGGCCAGAGGACTGATCATCAGCTTCTAGTTTACTGGACAGAAACCTCCTGGACAACGGCACGAGAAAGTGATTGATGCTTATTGCTCATTACCAGGTTTTCATAGCTCAGACTACACACCAGTCCTGCTGCATCATGCCAGAGCATGGACACTGAGTATGAACTGGAAACTTATGTTTCCAGTTTAAAATAAAGTTTATTCCCATATTCATACAAGAGTATGGACACTGCCCACTCCATGCACACTGCCTGGTACCCAGTTCCTAAGAAATGCCTCACTGGAACTGGGTACACATGCAGAGATGGAGAGAGGAATCCTGAAGGCTCCATCAAGTTTGTAAATTTGCATTTTTAGCTCTAAAGAGATCTGAATTCAGCAAGTGGAGTAGTAGAGAAGGTAATTAAAAAAAAAAAATCAATGAAGTACCAGACTATGGAGTGTAGGACACACTTTGGAAAGGAAAATGCCACACCTTTAGAATGTTCTGACAGGCTTAGATGAAATAATGTCGAATTCAGATTTTGCTCATTTAGAAATGAAAGCTAAGAACAGCACGATGAGCAAATACTTAGAAGCAACAAAAAAGGAGTAAAGACTGGGAAGAGAAACTTTCTTGCCAGTCTCCACAAAATCTTACACATTTGCAGTTCTCTATAAAGCTGAGAAGTATTTCTAGAGCTAACAAAAGCCAAATGTGACCATAACTATTATCAATCATCCAGCTTCTCTGCACATGAAGCTGTTTTCATACTGCACAATAAAGCAAGTATTGTTTAAATCAGATTTTCATTTTGTCTGTAGAACCTCATTCCCAGCTAAGTACCACACCAGATATATTACTTCCCCTTGTGGAGTATGAAAACAGGAAAAGCCATTTTAAAAGCCTTTTGTCTTAGAAAATGTATCAGCTTTTTTCCTACCAAAGAGATTACGAGGAGCACCAAGAGAAATTTTAGTTCCTGCCGAAGTCACTTAACTGGTGATGTGCACTGAAGTTTTGTAAGACCAGTATGTTCCTTTGGTGCTATCTCCCTTCTCATTTATTTATGTTTTGTTTTCTTTTTGTTTGCCATTGCTATTCTTCTCTTGCTATGTACTTGCTTTCCAAAGCCAGCTGATTAATTCACAGCAAGGTCACCACCAGCAGCTGGACATCTTTCTGCCTGTCCCACTCCATGTTTGTGTACTTTCCCTGAGTGGCAGGTAATTGCCTATCCAAAAGTTTTTCAGGGTTCTGTCCTGATGATGGTATACTTTCCCAGGTTCCAGCATGAAGTGTAAGCGGCAATACTTTGACAAGATTCTTGGGAAAAAACAAAACCGACAACAACAACAAAGAAAACCAAGCAAAAAAACCCATGTGTGCTGGGAAAAGAATAGGAACTGCTGTGGGAGACTCCTCCCAGCTAACTAGACTTATTTCTGAAATAAATTTGAGGGGGCTTTTTAAAGTTAAGGGGAAAATGGCTATGGATAGCCACTTAACAGCACCCAAACAAGTGCAAGAATTTCTGGTGATGCAAGAGGCTATACAACAGGTCTGAGGTTGCAAATTTTTTTTATTTTTTTATTTTTTTCCTTTTTCTTTTTCTTTTTCATTTTCTTTTCTTGCAAACCTCAAAAAGCCCTGACACAACCAGCCTGAGAGCACTGCACTGCATCATGTGAACTTCAGCCAGTTCAGCACAAGGTCAAAAGAGCCACTAACAGGAAAGCCTGTTTTGTATCAAGCACCGCCCAAAGCACACAGAAGGGTTCCACCTGATTAGCAGCTGTAAACCAGTAAAAAGAAGGATCAGATTCCACAGACAGAAAAAAATCTAATTTAATTCCATGTTTTGTCTATAATTTTTTATCCAATTTTCAGATTTCTGAGTACTTCAGAAAATAAGTAGAGCTGGCCTAAACACAATTGAGGAAACTAAAACGATGGCAACTGGAAGATTACAGGCTACAGAATATTGGCAGAATTTTTGGTTTCAGTAGAAGTTTTCTGTACAAGTGATACACTGACTGTCTTCAAAGCTGAATGATTGTGACCTGAGCTGTGATGTAAGGCTTGAACTATGAGCTGTGCAATATACAAGGTTCTGCTCCCTCCTCTCCAGTGTTAGGACATGAACCTCCATCTCTGATACCAGGCCAGTTGCCAGCCCACCACAATTCCCTTTTCATTGTTATTTAACAGATACGTACTTCATTGTTCATTTTTCTAAACTGATTCCTACATGGTCTTGCCAGAAAATGAGATCTCAGCAGACTTGCAGCACCCTGCTCCTGAACTCCCACCAGTCTATGGTGTTGCTCTCACTGTCCATGCCGACCACCATAAACAGCATCTTAGCACCAGCACCAGCATGGGAAAAGGCCTCTTTGGGGACAGTTCAGTCCCAGTTTGTGCTCCTTTTTCTCCACCACTATGGCACAAGGTAGAGGGGAGTGAGGACTGAATATGTTTTAAAAAAACACTACAATCTCTCCTTTTTACCTCCTTCTTGATTATCTATAAAATCAAGAGGGCCCATAACTCGTCTCTCTTTAGTGCTGGAAATCAACTCAACAAGTCAGTCTGATGCTCAACAGAGCACTAGGAAAAATATGACTTATGTTTCCAGTTTAAAATAAAGTTTATTCCCAACATCAGACCAGTTGTAGTCTTCATCCAGCACAATGAAGACTGTGAGGCGCGGAGCAATTATATTTAAAAAATAACAGAAATAAGAGGAACAATAATTTAGTAATATATTAAAAACAAGTCACAGAGTTAACTTTTGAGAAACCTGGTAGGTCTGTGTATGTGGTAACAGCATTCCTCACTTCATGTCAGTAAATATCAGAATGAAATGTAATCATGTAATATGTCTTTCTTTTTCCCTGGAATTGTTGTTGAAATCAGCAACAGGTACACACTCCCTCAGCAAACCTATTGCATCTGATAAGCTGACATTTTTGCAAAGGAATATCAGGTTTTACCTACTGCTATATTTTTCAATTCATACTTCAACATTAAAACAAATTTTTTGCATATTTTGTAAAAATGTGAAATGGAGACATGGTTGGGGTTTTTTTGTTTTTGCCCTGGGTCTGTACTTCCTCATGTTTGCCTTTGTTTTTCTTTCTCTTCAGATTACTCCAGCTCAATTTTTTTATGGAATACATCTGTTTTATTTCCTTCTGTTGTTACTTTACAACCACCCATCTTGTGCTCACACATTCCCTATGGTTCAGCAATAAAATGGCCACTTAGTGCTTGCTGGGGCATGAGGGAAAATTCAGACAGGAGCACCAATAAAGTAGTCAAGTAGTCTCTGTCATTGTGCATGTGGGTGGTGGTAATGACTTTGCCTGAAAGTCACCAGGAAAAGCAATCCACATTAAAAATATCCAGCCTGGCTCTTATCTCTGGAGAACATGGAGCTTTCAAGCCTAAACACATTTTAATATCTGTTCCCAAAGTTACACAAAGCTGGTGTGTGCAAGCTATTTGAACAGCTGGTAACTCCTGGTGGTGCATGGTTGGCTTTTCAGGATATCTGCTCTTGAATGCACCTGGCATTAAAATCTTCCCCAATTTGACTAAAGGAAATTCAGCAGATAAAAGGTTATCAGATGCTCGTTGCTGTGCCAAGATTTTCCCTCCCATCCCTAAAGCATGCAAAGAGGCACATCGTTAAACCAACAAGAATTTGCAAACAAATTACCAAAGCTTCCCTGGTGGTGTCTGAGGTAGCTCAAGATGGGGCATGAAAGCAGTCGAGATGGGCAAGGATACCTCAGGAAACATGGCAATGAAGCAGTTCAACAAAACACAAACCACAGTTTGCTTGTGGCTTTCCCCATTGACTTGAGGAGTAGGAAAAATGTGAAATACAACAAATGTTCTCAAGGCACCTCTCCCAGAGCAGAGCTGTAGGTGAACAGGGATCACACAGGGGGTGTCTGTTCAAAAAGAAACTTCTGAGTTTTCTAGATTATTCACGAGGATACCTGTAAAAACCTGACTTGCATTAGAGAAATACAGAGGGTTGTTATTCTGTGAGGAAGAAGAGGATCTTCTAGCTTTACAAAGGCAAGCTGTAGCTTTCATTTTATTAGCAGTGCCTGAGGTTTATCTTATAGCAGTTACAATAAAACTCTGTTATAATGTCATGGGGTAGAGGACAGGAAAGGAAGAAAGTGAATAAAAGGAAGCACTTGGTATCTTCTGTAGCACCTTCTGTCAAAGTTGCTGACAAATATGCATTAACTTATCTTCAAAATGCTACTGGGTGATGTAAAAAAGAACCACTGCATAGACCAGGAAAAGCATCAGGGGATTTAAAAGCAAGATTTTCAGAAGCAGAAAGCAAGGTCTGGCAGTTCCTTCAGCTGCTCTCTTATCAGACCTTGTACTGGGAGGTGTGGTACATGCAACAGGATCTGGGAAAGCCCTGAAACACACCATGGGGCTGTGGCCAACTACAAATCTCATCTTCCAGATCACAGTCTGATATTCTCTGGAAAGGTATCCTTTCTTCCAGTGCTGTTCTCTCAACTATTCAATTTAAACTAAAAAAATTCATTAATTTTTCATGCTTACCATATCTCAAAATAAATAAATAAATAAATAAATAAATAAGGATAAATCCCATTTTAACAACTTGAGGAAAATCACACTTCTGCTCTAAGCTATCACACTGTATAAGCCTTCCTGCTCGTGTCCTCATGTCACGTGACAGTCATTATTAAGACTTTATTTAAGATCATTATCATGGAGCTTTAAAAGACAGAACAAAACCAAGGCTGTGAAGGTCAGAAAAACAGCATTATAAATGTAGGGAGAAAGACATGGGTGGAAGAAGGCAAATGCATCCACACATGACATCAGAGTCACAGTTTTGCTTTCATTAATGCCTAGAGCTCTCCAGGTGCTCTGTTTGTCCAGGTGTTACCAAAACACTGCTGTAGCTCAGGTGCCTCCTAGACCAGTCTCAAGAAAAGTACCCGAAATAGAAACTATTTCGTAAGCTCAGGCCTTGGCTTTTGGAAGCAAATTAAAGCCTCATAAATACACTTTTAAAAACAGATTGGCTTCTTATATGAACTTAAATAGCAGGGATGATACAGCAGAATTATGATCCACCTTTGACTTTTATACGAGGAATTTTGTGCCAGAATCAGCAAAGCATTAATCTGAATTTTAAATTTCCATCACTTTGGAATGGATCTTTTCCACTGCCCAAACTTCTGATGATTTCTTGAGCTGTATTTATAGTTTTGCTGTTTCATGGTGTCTGGGGATTGAGCAGTATTGAGACTGTCCAGAGAGAGCAACTGCTGTGTTTTCTTTGTCCAGTTTAAGAGCCATCAGCACTGTTGTGGACATCATAGGTAGGAACTTTTACAACTTTTGAGCATAGTTATATGTATCCTGAGAATGTATTGCTAGGGAAAAAGCCAAATAGCACACAACTCATGATGTGAAGTGGCTGAGCAAATGGTGCACATGTGTTTTTACTAATTTCATATTGAAATGTCATATGCAAAGATGGCCAGAGAGCCTTTTAGCACAAATGGCTGAAATGCAGTGCAGAGCATGAGGAATTATGATGCTGTGGTGAATGGCTTATACCTATCATCTTACCAACACATTTTCTATGCCTGTTGAGTATAAAGCCCTCTGCACAGATCACTGTGTGGTTGACACAGGAGAATGATCCCAATGTGTTCACACATAATTGTCCTCGGGAACAAGCGTGAGCACCTGTGAGGCACTCATCCAAATCTACATCAACATGTTGCAACCAAAAGGGAAAAACAGAATTCTATTAGAACAATGTCTGAAATGAAGCAACACTCCTTTCACACTGGAGATCCCTAAATGAAGTGTGCTGGAGCTACCACGTCACCACCACGCTGTAATATACACACTGTTACACTGGAATAAACCCTCAGAGATCATCCAGTCCTTGCTCACACCTCTAGGCTTTTGTTATTCCAGAAAAAAAAAACATTCTTAAAAAACAGGCAGGCAGAGCCAACATACACTCTTTGTGGAAAGCCACCCCCCTTACCACCAAATATGTACTTTAACACACATTATAAACTCACTGCTTCCCTGATGTTTCAGACTGTTTTCACTCACTGTAGGAAATGATTGCCTAAAAATTCCCCTTTTTTATTCTGATAATTAACCAAATTAGCTTCCACTGCACTTGAGTAAGCAATGCACAGTGCTCATTTTATCTGGTGATATTAACTTCCCATTTTCTTTACTGATTACCCAGAATTTCATGAAAATTGTCTGTTATTCAGTAAGATCTGAGATTTAGAGGGATGTGGATCACTTGTGAGCAGTTTTGAGCGTCAGAAGCTTCTACTTGCATTTCTCATACTTACAGATTTATAATTAAGGCATGTCACAGAGCATTGCTTCCAACCCCCAAATCTTTCCTGGGCAAGTATATCCTTTGTCACTACCCAAACATTTTCATTTAAAAGATACATAATGTGAAGAATCAGGATGAAGCTTTGGAATTCACTATTCATCATTGTGATGAGCTTCAGTGTCAGATGAAACATGAGGAGCTGGTCCAGCTCACAAGGGCACATTCTGCCTACCAGCCAAACTGCATTGAATGCACATTTTCAAGTAGAAATAAACCCAAACAAAACAGGTGATGGGGCAGATCTGTAGTTCTGAGGAGGTTTCTCAGGACAGCAAACACACCCAAACCCTGTTGCCTGCTCCCATTCTCAGGAAGAAAAGCTACGTGTCCATGGCTGAGCAGACTGACCCTGGGGAGGAACAGTCCACAGAAGAGAAACGAAGAGGGCTGAAGAAAAGCCTGGAATGCCAGAGGAAAAGAGCATAAATCCAGGCTTACCATCACCTGAAGTGCCCGTGTAAGAAGCACACAGGATAGATGAGCTTCAGGAGTTATATGTGAAGCAGATCTGGTACTACTTCTGGCAAATGGTCTCTGTACTGCTACTGGAAACTCACAGCACTGAAAATAAGGAAGCCTTAGAGAAACCCCTAGGATGAGAACATCAATGAGATCTATATAGAAATGTTTTAACCTTGTCTCTGTGCTAAACCCAAACCACCTACCTTCACAAGAAATCTCATCAGCCATGAGAGTATATCCAGACAAACAAGAGCATACAGCATTTCCTTCTACAATATTGCAGATGTGCTTGCAGGGGCCATTATCTATACAAAACAAAATTGCAAAATACATTAGCATGCACAACACACATCAGCTGAAGTTACAAATGGCCAGGTCATCTAAATATAATCCCAGTTTAGGCAATGGGGAATGCAGTTTGCAAACTATCTGTCCAGAAAGCTTTAATCAATACTTATAACCCTCCCACTACCCAGAAAGACACCCATGCCCCTCCTACCTGCACTGCTCACATTATCCTGTGCACCTGCACTGCTCACCTTACACTAATCATCAGGTGGTTAATAACCTTGAAATCAGAGGAGAGCCTCCAATTATTCCTTCAGATTTCCCCTGACAATTCCTCAGCCTTATGCCAGAGGTAACAAATTAAGGATGTGTGCTGAAATCAGATTGGTGATGGGCTGTGTGGAATTTAATTCAGGCTTTATGAAGATTCCTCATCCATCTGCAGTTTACACCTTCAACATACCTTTACACTTATCCTGCTCTTCTTGTAAGGACACAATGAGAATAGGCTGAGGAGAGGCTGCTGGAGGGATGGTGGCTTCTGCTTCCAGCTTTGTCACCTGTTCTCTGTCAGGATCTGAAAGGCAAGGGTGGCAGAGATGGATCAGAGCCAGCACCATCTCCACCAGGCACACCCATGGCAAGCCTCTTGGTACCATTCATCCCACTCCATCAATTTTATGTAGGAGGAAACATTCTGGTGACCTGGACAATTGTCTATGAATGCAAGTGAACAGCCAGGCTGGGAAACTGCTGCCTGTTTGATACAAACAACTGCCCAACAGCACAGACACAGACTGCTGCATGCTAGTGGAGATGCTCAGAAACATCATGGATACAGGTCAGGGAGCTTGGTGAAAATAACTTCTGTAAAATATTGCCACACCAAATGAATAAAACAGAAAGTGTTGATTTTATTTTTTAAAATGCTGCTGTCAATGGCTTTGTTTCATTTGGTGTATGATGAAAAAAAAAACAACCCAGAACCCAAACAAGTCTTTAAACTTATTCTGTACATCCTATCTCAAGACAGATGAAAAGCAGACATTCACCTTCACAAGCACAGGATGCTCTGGAATTACTTCTACACAGCCAAGTGGAAAACATGGCAGCTACGATTTGTCATTAAGATTTTTAACAAACAGCAGTCTTAAAGATATCAGAATAGTTAACAAAAAGCCACACACAAAAAAATCAACAACAACCCCCCCCCCACAAAGCTCTGTTACATCAACAGGAGTAATCCCTTTCATTAGTACCCTCAAAATGGAAGCCTAAATCCATAAGGCTAAATTCTTCCTTAAGAGGGATGTGTCTTGTTCCTATTGATTCCAGTTCAAGTGCCACCTGGAGCAAAGTGTGAGCCACCAAATAATAACAACATTAAACAACTAAGTGTGACTGCAGTACAGGTTGGGGTTATGGAAAGAGTGATTTCAGTTTAAAAAAGAAAAAAAACACAGACATACAAGAGACAATAACACAGAGGCAAATACAAGACACCTGCTCGTGGCACATCCTGGTTGATTTCCTCAGGAGAGCAGAGAAATGAGGAGGAGCTTTTCAAGTTTCATCAGTGGATGCTTCCTCCTTGCCTCACATGGCTAGTGCAAGAACACCCCTTCTTGGAAGCCTCATAAAAAAGTGTGACACTCTTTAAAAATCATAAGTTAGATGCAAATTCACACATGCATTCCCAGCCCAGAAAAGAGCAGGAAATGTCCTAGGGCAGGTGAAAATACAAATTCTTTCTTATCAGGGGAGTAAAAACTACCCAGTATGAGATTTAAAACTGCCTGCTGTGGTTCTCCATGCACAGACCACATGATGGAGATCGGTCACAGAGAGGAAAAATAAGAAATGAAAGACCACTGTACCATGTTGGCAGGTGTAGCACAGAGGGTCTAGCCAAGCATAGTGAGGTGCCCTGCCCTGCCCTGCCAGCTCCCTCACCCAGCCCTTCATCTGACCCAGGGCTCCTCCTGAGTACCCCAGCCCTTCCTCACCTTACTCTGAGTGTCTCGGGTGTTTCTCACAGCCCCCTACCCTCACCACACTCAGTCGAGCTCTGCAAATCCCTCTGCACCTCTTGGCACAGCCAGAGGCACTGCAGTCTTGCACATCTGCCAAGAATGCTGCTTATGCAGACGTGAGATGCACTGACCCAAACCTGCACTTCAATGGAGTGAGTAACAGCAGAAGCCAAGCAAAGCAAAACAAACACACACACACATGGCTCCAGGTGAGCAAGCAAGCCAGATTTTGCAGTGCTAAAATAAGAACCATTTTCTTTACCTCTTTTGGATTAGGCTTATTCCCCAGAATTATAATATAAATGACAGAGCAGACAGCTGGTGCAGAAACTCTGCCCAACACATTACTGTTGTAAGGGCTCTAACATCACCTTGAGAAGAGTGACCTCATGAGTGCTCATTGTTTGGCTTGGGCAGAAAGTACTTGAAGTCTAAGGAATTTTGTCATTGGATGACAACACTGACTTTGCTTGTTAAATAACTGAAAGCACTTGTAACTAATATAAGGTTTCAACTCTTCAAGTTATCTGATTTGAAACCTTGCCATTGGAGAACTCCAGACATCAAAACAACTATAACACAATAGACTTCCTTTTCAAGACTTCCACCACATTAGATATATTTAGATTTTATTTATTGCTGAAAGATGATAGATAGATAGATAGATTTTTTTAGATAAAAATCAAAGTTGAGGAAGCAATGTTGTCTGTCTGAACTGAATACAGTTTAGCTAAAGGAAAGCTAACTGTGAAATACAAAATTACTCTAAGAAAAATAGGCATTTCATCAACAGTCTTTACAAATCCTCCTCTGAAAAGTGAAAACAGACTTATTTGAAGAAATTAAATACCACCATGGTCTCATACCACCCAGACACAAAAAAGAGGCATAATTTCCCCAAATGGTTGGTTTTTTATTATTATTCATTTTTTTCCCAATCTCCATGGAAAATATCTGTGCATCAGTACCCATAATAAGCCTCATAGAAACTACACAGAAATTAAAAGAAAAGCTTGGTAGGTCAGTGCAGGTGGTACAAAGACATTATTATCCATGGTGTTTCCTGCCCATTTTCTTACCTGGAGAGCAGCTGGTCCCATCATCCTGCAAGGTGAATTCTGGAAAACACGAACACTTGTAGGACCCCACAGTGTTTATACACAAATGCTGACAGAGTTCCCCACCATAGATGAGACATTCATCCAGGTCATCTCCAGGCAGGTTATTTGACAGTTCAGCTTCATTACTGATGGACAAAGCTTCATTGTGATCTTCTGTCTCTGAAACTACAACAGAACAACACTTGCTGCTCTTCTGACAAGTCTTTTGGCAGTAGGAGTGTACAGTACAGAGCATTTGGTCACACAAACTCCAGATACTGTCAAAACAAGTTACTCCAAAGACAAGAGAAACTTAACCTGGAGAGAAATGCTAAAGGTTCAGTACCTCCTTCATAAAGCTGGAGGGACTGGCATCTCAGAGAAGCCAAGAAGAAAAAGGGTGACCTGGGGAGACCACAAGCTCACCTCTCCCACTAACACCATTGCTGCTGTTAATTGAACAAAGGTACATTGAACATAGCAGCCCCCTCTGAAACTGGCCCCACGCAAGAACCACACTGAATTTCTCATTTCAGGATAAGAAGTTGTCCAGTTGGTTTGGAATCTCTTTTCAAACACTTAGCTGCTTCTGTATCTAGGGTGACACTCTGTGACCCACTTGATAGTGACATGGCTTGTGAACAGAAGCACCACCCTTTTCATTTCCTGACTATGTTTGACAAGGATGTCTGTGATACTAAAATGAATTGTTCAGTGAGTTTCTCAGTCAGTTTTTCTTAACCATAAACTGCCTTGCTCAGTGAGGTCTCAGCTAGGTCAAAACAAGCCCTTACGTTTGCTGGCAACAGAAAATACACATTTAGTTCATGAGAAAAGAATAGATAAAAACTGAGCCCTTGCATCTGCATGAGGTCACCATGTGACTCATGCATGACAGGTGGCTACAGAGTGATGCTGGAAGGAGCAGCACCTGGGGCTGTGGTCCCACTTCCCCTGGGAGACCATTCCAGTGGCTGACTGTCCTCAGAGTGAAAAATTTTCCTCTTGTGTTCAATTGCAATCTCCCCAGGAGCAACTTGTGCCCATTGCCTCTGGTCTTGCCCATGGGACTCCCTGTAAACAGGGAGTCTCCATCTTTTAGTCTCCATCTCCCCCTTTAAGTACTGCAGCATTGTAATAAGGTCTCCCCTAAACCTTCTCTTCTCAAGGCTGAACAAACCTCCTCTCCAAGCCCCAGATTTGTCAGGTTCCCTCTGTTATGCCTCTCTGGCTGCACAGATTAGATTTTGCTCCTCAGCATCACTATATTCATATGTTGAAAGACTGAAACAAACTTGGGGCTTCTCCAGAGCGAGCTGTGAGAAAACTGCTCTGATGTTCAACAGTATGATAGGAAATGTATTCCCAGGACATTTCATTGTTATCATAACCCATGGGACTACTTTGTCTGGGAAAAAAAAACCCAAAAAACAACATAATTTGCTTTATGCAGAATCTTTCAGGATTTCTCCTGCCAAAAGACAATGATCAGCTTCAATTCTACTTCTTACCAAGGGCTTGTGATGGGTCTCTTCTATGTGACTTTGGGGAAAAAAAAAGCCAAATAAAACCACAAGCTACTAAAGAAGGCATATTTTAAGAATCAGGAACACCTATGTATTTTTTTCTCTTTCACAACAGTTACAATTACAAGGGAGTCTATATTTGGCCCAAGAGGGAAGTGAGATGTCCTCCTGTAGATTACTCTTTCCAGCATTCCCTGATGTGACTGTCTGAGCAGAGACCTTATCTGCCAGATCTTCAAGTCATGAACAAACACTTACCCTTCTCTGGTGTCACCGTTGGCAAAGGTTCAGGCTGCCTCTTTATTTCTGGATGGATAAAGTGATCTCCCCCTTCACAGCAGGACAGCATCACATGACTGCAGGGGTAGCCCAGGTTTATGTTGGACTCACAGGTTTTCCCCTCACTCCTTAGTCGCAGTCCCAGATTACAGCAGTCACAGCATTGCTGCAGGGGAAGGAGACTGTCAGTAACACAGATCTCATACAGTCATAGAATCATAGCATGTGAGCTTGGAAAGGACCTCAAGGATCATCTGTTCCAACCCTTTTGATATTATTGTTTATATGAGATGCCTCAGCACTCCATTGAGCTGAGATTTAAACTTTTCCAAAGTAGGAGAATCCACCACTTCCCCTGGGAGATCATTCCACTGGCTGACTGTCCTCAGAGTGAAAAATTTTCCTCTTGTGTTCAATTGGACTCTCCCCAGGAGCAACTTGTGCCCATTGCCTCTGGTCTTGTCCATGGGACTCCTTGTAGACAGGGAGTCTCCATCTTTTAGTCTCCATCTCCCCCTTTAAGTACTGCAGCATTGTAATAAGGTCTCCCCTAAACCTTCTCTTCTCAAGGCTGAACAAACTCAGTTTTCTCAGCCTCAAAATTTAAATTTTATCAGATATTAAACTGATAAGAACAGATAGTACACTTGATCCTAGCCAGTTGTCTGCAGGGATGAGCACCTGGAACCAATCTGCACTTTAACAGTGGAACATCTGGAAAAGCACAGTGAGTTTAGACAGTTGCAAACATCAAAGCTTTACTGATGCTTGGCTTTGCCACCCTGCACAGAATCACAGATTCACACATGGGTCTGCTGCAAACCAGCTAACCACCAAGTCTGGGCATGACAAGGAGGTATGCAAGGAGGTAATAGTGCCCCAGACCACCTCTTTCTAGCTCTGGCACACAGGCATTGATTTGTATACAGTGCATTATAAACAAAATAATACAGGTCTATATCTCTTCACATTAGATCTCAAAAAATGGTCAGTGGTTTGAAGCAATGTGGAAGGAATTGTAAATAAACTTGCACGAAGATGAGGATCAGAGGTGGCATCACTATCACACTGTCAGTATGTCAGTGAAGACCCTTTTGTCCCTTCAAAGGCAGCACGACCCTTCACTGCCTGACTGTCCTGGACACCATCCCTCCCACACAATAGCAAGAGAAAGACCAGGGCATATTTTATAAGCTATTTGCCTTCCTTCTCTTTCCTGAGTGCATCTAGGCAGCAGCTTGGCTGCCAGGCTGGTCCCTGAACTGTACTTCTCTCTTGCAGTTGCTTCTGCTTCAAGCCAAACCTGTGCTCAGTCACATATACACATTGCACACACAGGCCACAAAAAATACATCAGGTAAAAGATAATGAATTGAGAAAGTCCATACTGCCAAGGCAAGGTTGATACCTGGTGAAGCAAGGAAGCTGAGGTGATGTGAGTCTGCTATGGAGACACAGAGGGGCCATGTGTGAATTGAAAGGAAGCATCCCGACACCCCTAACACATATATACATTAAAATAGTTACAAGATGCAGAACCTCTTTCCCTCTGCACCTCCTCTGCCAGCCCAGCAGCACTCCTTCACAGGCTGCATCCATGCTGGAGCAGGCTTTGAACCAAGGGATGTGATTTCAGCCAGTGACTGTGCAAAGCCATGGGACACACCAGGTGAAGGTCAGCAGTCAGAGTGGCACCAGTCAGCTGGGGCAACAGAGAGGCCATGGACAAGACAGAACAGAACAGAAGGAAACTGAACTAAGCTCCCACTTCCCAGGAGAGAGATCTCTGACCTGAGGAGAACAAAGAGGAGCCACACCACTGGGAGGGCTGGAGGCAGTATAGAAAACCATAGGAGCCATGTGTGGTGAGCAGCAGACTGAGGCAGGCACTCACATCAACCCAGTCTGTCTGCTCTGGGGAAACAGGGAAACCTCACCTCAAACACCTCCGTCTGCAGGAACTGCTGCTCAGACACGTTTCTCAAGATTCAAACATTGTAGCTTTAGGGCTTCTTGAGCATTTCACAGGCAATACCCTTGCCCAGTACCTGTGACTACAGCTCACATTTCATGTCCCTTCTTTCTGATGTGAAAAATCCCCAAACATCATAAATAGTAGACACTATTCACATTTGCAACCATGAAGAGTTGCCTTTACATGCCCAAATACAGGTTTGTGAAAAATTTACAGTGCAGATCCTGATGATGCTGAATTACTCTTTATACTAAATATGCTAAACCACCTTTTATAAAGATGTATTAAAGTAAAAAAAAAAAAAGAAAGATCTTAACTATAATGGATCGTGGCCATGCTGGGAAAAGGGAAAATCCTGTTTAATCCAGAGTCCACAAATTTAAAAATTTATGAATTTAATTTTTCAGTTCCAGTATGCAAAATAAAAGTAGCTGAGGACAATACATGTTTCTACTGAAGGTTTGTAAGATATTCCAGTATTTGCTTTGAAGAATATGGTTGTTTTTTTCAGTCATAGTTTTGATTCACAATCTGTGCAGGCATCAGAGTATTAAATCAAGCACACACTTCTGGGTTCATGTATTTTCCAGGTGAATGAAAGTACCTGATTTTCCAATGGCAAAAATTTGTTTGTTGAAAAGTTCCTTCTAAAATGCAAAAAATTGAATGTCTTGATTTTTCTCTTAGCTATCTTTTGACAAATTCTCCAAATTACTTAATAACAAATACAACTATTTTTACATTGCAATATAGAACCCTTGAAAACTTCTATTTTAGTCACAACTTTTTATGTTCCTCTCAAAAATATCTTTGCTGGAATCCAGACTGGATTTACCATCTACTAGGAAAAAGTCCCTAAGCATGTGGTTTTTTGTAGTAAATACTAATTAAAAGTAGCCTAAGATTAAGCTGTACAAAACACAAGCTGAGTACCTGGATCTAAAGAATTGGCACTTCTGCATTCAGCTTAAAGCAAAAGTAAGGAACATACATCAGGAATGCCAGAAGATGATCTAGACCTGGAAATAAAACCTCTGGCTTTTGGCAGGACAGTGTAAATGCCTTGTGAAAGATTTGGGGTAACAAACTTATCTTTGCACATTCTGGACAAACTTCTTTGATTTGGGACACTCAGGCCCAGCAGTCACTAACAGCAGAGGAGTTTAGGAGAAACTGTCAGCATTCTCAGAGAGGTCACCTCTGAAAGAACATTTAACTCTGATAAAATTAAAAACCCTTTCTTAAAGTCTCAACAGTCTCACTATTAATTAACTGTTACAATTTTTTTCAAGCTGTAGCTGCAATGACTAAATAGCTACATGAGCTAAAGAGGAGAGGCAGGCCTATTCCTTCAATAATTTTACCCTTTCAGATGGCTTCTTTTGAAGGAAAACATCCCATTGGAACTGGCAGGAGAAACTATTCCATGCGAGTGTTCTGTAACGTGTGTCAGATCAGACAGGAATGATGAAGCTTTCCCTCTCCACATCTTTCTGAGGAATGGCATGTGTGATAAGCCTTACTCTATGGCTTGTGCTCTGTCTGGCATGCAAAAGACCCACTGTGAAAGTCCAAGAATAATAATTCTGTCACACTTCAGAAATATTAATGTCTTCTCCTAAATGCACAAATTCTCTCTTTATTCTGATGGTGGAATCTAGACCCAAGTAAATAATAGTTCTGAAATCGACAAACTGGTATAGCTAATTAAACTTTAAACTGCACAGTAGACATCCATATGTTTTGCTTTTCCAGTGAACAGTTATCCACAATAATCCCCCGTGTATAAGAACAGACAGAACTAATCAGTTTCCTGCTGAGACAAGGGAAGCTGCACTTAAGTTTTGATATAGCTATGTAAATTATTATCAGAGTGAAATGAATTCTGAAATGCAGCCTTCTGGTAAAAACAAGACAAGCCAACAAGCAGGATGCTGAATCTTCAAACTGGTGTAAATTGGTTTGGCTCCATTGATTCTTATAAAGCAAATCTCATTTATAGAAGCTGAGGCTGTGGCTCAGGACTTGTGATCTGAACTATCTGTTAATGGTCTGCCTTTATTTATGAACAAAGGCTTCCATCATCATGTAGAATGCTTGTACCTTCAGTCCATCATTTTATTTAACTGAGAAATGAGGCTGCAATTCAGAGCTGTCACCAAGCAAACTGTTCAGTCATGGCTTATACTTCATACCTTCGATTAAATTTTTGCCCTTGCATTTCCTAACTTTTTCAACACCATAGACATAAAACCTAAAATGTGTTTCTCAGCTGCTTCCAAAATGAAGAAGCAAAAGTAATACAGCAAGTTAAATCTTAAAAAGGGTGATAGAAATAATTCAAAACAACATTGCTGTGAAGTTTTATAAGGGACAGCATCACCAGGCAATTGAAACCTATATGCAGTGTAATTTCCCTGCAGCTTTATAATTTTCTGTGTTGAATAGCAACATAAGAACTCACTGCTAAATGCAGGAAATGAGCACACCTCATATTCAGAGCAAAACCTACAGAAGCATCAGAGCAACTGACCTTGTATGATGATCCCCCACAGGGATCGCTCTCCTCCGGCCCGCACACGTCCCCTTCCTTGGCAGCCACCATGCCAGCCAGGCAGCTGTTCTCCTTCACTGTGGAGACACAGCACTGCTTCTGAGCAATTCTGCAAAGGAGCACAGAGGTCAAGCATCACCCACACTGAGAAGACATCAGGATGGGGTAAAAAAAAACAACCCAGACCTATAGGGATTCACAAGACATTCCACAGATTTGATATGTATGGCCTGTGTGTCTGTATTAGTACCATCCTGGTGGTACCACCAATCTTTGCAGGATATATTTTCTTTTTCTCATTTCTAATAAAAAGATACACTGATAAATGCCCAAGATGTTTTGTGTTTGGGTCACTGTCTCTCCAAGTCTGGTCACCAGAGCCTTACAGCTCATCCATATTTGTGCAATGCAGCCTCTCTTCCCCACCTTTCCCTTCTCAGAAGTCTCCAGGAAGTTTCAGAAACAGAAAACAGACAGAAACCCTCTTCCCTGGAAAGTGGGGAATGGGAAACACACCTCGACACACTTCTTCATCAACCAGAGGACTGAAGCTTTGGAGAGGACTTCAGGAAGTGTCACATCACCCAACCCCTATGAAATCTCCTTTAATACCCTGCAGACTGCAACCCAGAATTTAAGATTTCTTCTAACTTTGGTTTTCAAAGAGAAGTTTTGGGGTGACTTGACCACTGTATATGAAATACTTCAGAATTGTGCATTTCCTCTTCATCCTGCAGGATGGAGCCAGGCAGCACCCAGGAGGGGTGTGTGTCTGCTCCTGGAGTGGGGAAGGGTGAGGACTGAGAGCTGCAGCCACAAGAACTCTCCCAAGGGGGTCAGGGTGAGTGCATGACCAGGGGATTGGGCACATGTGGCACAGAAGAACTTGCTAAAACTCAGATGAAATATTTTGTTATGAGTAAGGGTAAGAGTAAATTGCTGTTCTGGACAGGTTTGGTGGCATGAAGAAATAGTTATTCATTATTTTTCAAAAATATCTTTGATGCCTAAATTATCTTTTCCTGGTGCATTGTGAGGGGACACTGCCCCACGGGATACCCTGGGAGGCTAATGCACTGGAGCAGCCAGTGCCTCATAGCAAAGCAATTCTCCTGCAACAGAAATATTTGCAAGCAAATAACTTTTTTTTAGTTAGAGGTCATTATTACTGCAATAAAATGCAGTTGTCCCAGGAAACAAAATGTTTCACACAAGGCGGTGTTTCCAATTCACATCTTTCATCTTACTGCTTCAGTTGGGAAAAAAAAAAGGGGGGGGGGAATAGGGAAAAAAAAAAAAAAAA
>JAAWXA010000016.1:3613785-3688071 GCA_038090715.1 Florisuga fusca | reverse complement strand
AGAAAAAGAAAAGGGGGGGAGAGGGGGAGAATAGGAAGGAAAAGAAAAAGGGGGAAAAAAGGAGGGGAAAAAAGGGTGGAAAAAAGGGGAAGAAAATATGGAGGGGAAGGGGTGGGGGAAGAAGGGGGAATAAAAAGGGGGCTAGGGAAGGAAGGGTATAACTGTTGTTTCAGTAGAAACCAGCCTGTGACAGCCACTCAGCCACTTCCCTGATATCAATGGCCTGTTGCATCAGCTTTACATTAATATTTTTATGCTGGATAGAATAACAGATGTAATCAGGAAGCAGTGGTTTGTGTTTGATGACAGGAAGGGGATTACCACCCCCATATGCTTTGTTTTAAAGGAAGTGAGTTTTCTAATCCAGTGTTAATTGCCAACTGGAGAAAAACCATTTTTTGAGCAATGCACAGTTGTACCCAGATAAAATCACATAACAGCAATTTAATTGTCATTGCTTACATAAGACATCCAGACTTTAATTAAAAAACTAAATTAAAAAAAAAAAACCTAACTGCAAATTACCGCTGTTTGTAGAAATTGCAAAAAGATCCTAGAAGCATTTTTATCTGTGTAAAGTATTTACCAAACACTGAAACCTCTATAGATTCATGTTCTTCTGAAAAGTGACATTTAGCCATGAGAAAATTCTTTTCATGTATGGAATCCACAGCAAAAATAGTATTGTCTGGAGCCTGGACACTGGCCATTTTTATTTTAGTATTTCTTTAACAATCAGCTCAGCTCAGTTTCAGATACTCTATTACCAGAAAATGAAGTGGGAACAGTGTTAACCACATTCTCTTTCTGCTTCACCAACCTACTCTTCACAGGCAAATGAGCTGTTGGTTCAAAGAAGGTTCAGAACATTTCTGCTTCAGGGAAAGAGTTAATGAGTTTAATGTATTAGACTGATGAGAGGCTCTAATTGGGATGGAGTGTCAGCAAAAAGCAACTGTCACACTTGTACAGCTGATGTAAATGCCACCCAGATAAACATTGCTCTGTGATGATAAAACACCTCTCAGTTTGGAGATAAAATTACTGTGCTGGGTCAGATGAGATTTCACCTAACATCCTGTTTCTGACACAGCCAGTGGTGTAGCTCTGGGGGTATTTTTACACCTGGCTATCAGTATGGAGGGGCTGGACCAGATGACCTCCAGAGGTCCCTTCCAACCTCAACCATTCTGTAATTCTGTGATCAGTTGACTCTCTTAGGATCTCCTGTGACTTGCTTTAAGTTCATTCATGTAGTTGCTACGTGTGATCTCTTTTAGGCAGTCCCAGTTCCCACCCTGCAGCTGTGGGTCACAAGACAGACCCAGTTGGTGCATGAGTGTCCAGGGACATCAAAATACATCAACAAGTAGCTTCAACATTTAGGTTTTTGCCACTTGAAAACCCACAAATTGCATTTGGAAACAACAGACACCTCAGACTGCAACATCTACAGAAACCACCTCCAGCCTCAGCAGACACAGGGGAGGCTCCTTTGCCTCAGCTGAACACGTGGATCCTGCAGTGCACTGACAGTCACCCAGAACCCCCAACCCATCCTGGCAGACCACTAACCAGGTTTTAGAATTTCTATCTATCTTCTACTTTTTCTAATTTTTAGATACTGAGCCAAGCCATGGGCAGGCTCTGGTAGCCAAGTGTTACTTGCAGACGTTCTAGCACATGAACTGGTGCACCCAAGGGTGTGGGTGTGGGTGGTGACCAGCTCTGAACAAGGCACATCTCCCACCCCAAGCAGTGACTTTTTGCCTGGGCTCCCAAGATTCTGAGGCCACGGGTACTTTTTTATATGAAACATTTTTCTTCACACAGAATATTTACAGGTGGGTTTAAATCTTTAAACCAGGGACATGACTGAAGTTTTGAAAGTAAAACAACTGAACTCCTGATCTCCTTTTCTTTCATATTCTACCAGGGACTGAATTTAGGATCTGGCGTTTTCATCTAAACCCAACATCAGATGTGCAGGTGCAACTCATTAATGTACTGGATTTGCACCTACTTAGGCCATGGCTGTAATTTTTAAACCTGTCTTTACTTCACAGACAGTTGGTATGTGTCAGTGATGTCATGCCAGATGCCTGGGGGAGTGGGGAGGTTAATCTGCCAGTAACTTCAGAAAGGTGCAATGATACCAATGTTGATAAAGCCAAAGTTGTTTTTTTTTAATGCTGAAAATGTTGGGATCACTCTTAGAGAAATCCACTTGGCTTGTATTGCACTGTGTGAGGCTCTCATAACTTTGCCTCCATCCCTCTGTAAAGTCTGTTTCAGGCTAGAGGGAAGAGGGGGGAGTGGACAAATTGCAGCCAGGGTAATGGGTTGTCCACATTACTCTGCACCCATTTTTCTTTCCTGGTTGTGCAGTCTGAATCTGGCACCCTCACCCAGAGCAGATGCTGCTGATAGCAGCAGCATTACCAAGGCGTATGGTCCCCTCTCCAGCTGAACACAGGCACCAGAACCAGCAGCTGTTCATATTGAACAATAAACACATCATTTAATGTTACAGATAATCATTGTATTTAGCACTTGCCAAACGGAAGGCAAACTCTGCCCTTCTATTTATCTGCAGCTCCACAGATGCACATACAACTGGGAAACAACAATTTATGCTCTGCTTATGGGAGAGAAAAGAAACCTTAGAAGGCTTTTGTTTAGATTAGGTTTGGGGGAAAGGGAGGGGGAAGGCCTCTCTCTAGTCTCCCGTGACGTATTGCCAGTCTACCAATAATGTGTACAATGAATGAAACAGTTCCCAATCTCCTGGTCATCTCCTGAACTGTCCAATCATTTGATTTCTTCTAAAGAGCTTCTCTATTTTAAATGCTTGTTTTTGCCTTACGTACCTGCAAATATCACCATCCATGCCACTTACAGGGATTTCTGTGCACTCTCCATTGTCTATAGCCCACTGTTGTCCAGCTCCACAGCAGCTCTCAATCAACTCCTTTGTGGAACCTGTACAAAACACACAGAGATTTTTTTGTATGGAACAGATTGGCTTTAGTTCCATTTTCTTAATTGAGAAGATCTTTAATATAAGAATAGTTCAGCTTTTACTTTTTTTCCCCACCTATATTTCTCTATAATATGTGAATCAACCACCTGGTAGTGTCTCAAAGGAAGGAACAGCAGAAGCAAATTGAAGTTTTAAATACAGTAAAAGACATAGCAGGTTTGAAGACAACTCCACCTTTGACATCTCTGAACAAAAAAACCCTGAAAAATCCTGCTTGGGCATTTAATACAAGTTGATTTAATAAATCTTCATGCCCGTGCAACAGTGCCTGCACTACCACCAGCTGGGCAAGCACCCAGGTGTCCCAGGACAGTTCACAAGAAGCAAAACCCAGCACACAGAGTGCGCACAAGCTTGGCACATGGCACACACAAACCTCAGTACTTCTCCTACCCTAAGTTGTAAATATGAAGTTTCACTGATGAGCAACAACCAAGTGCAACACATTCCTGGTCACGGTCCCTCGAAGTTCTTCACATTTAGCAAGGGTTTTTCAGTAGGTTTGACATGTGCAGTGTTAAGAAATTGCTTCCATAAGACAGATTAAAACATCTCACTCCTCAGAATTACCTGTAGCACATGTACCTTGAGTGCCCTGAATCTGAGGGTTCAGCTGGTTGAAAAACCACAATGAAAAGGGGTTGAGCGACGTCGCCCTGACTCTGCTAACAAGCTCATGTGAAACACTGGCACTAAGATGCAGTCAAAGGTGGGCATGGAGAATGCTCCATTAGTTTTCACATTTTTCCTTATGGATTTCCACTTAAGATGTAACTTTTCAGGTTACAGTGAAATAAGACTGAAACTAGTGGATCTGCAATATGCAGCATGCCAGCTGTACAGAGCAGGCTGGGGTTCCATCAGACTGGGCAGGAACAGCAGTTCTGGAGTCTGAACAGAACTGGATTTCATTTCATTTGCCATGCTACGAGGGGGCAAACACCAAACACACCTGTACACAAGCCACATAAACTGGAGCCTGCTTGGTGGCAGGAGCTGTGCTGTGGCAGCAAGAAGACTCCTCCTGCAGCTGCTGGTGCCACGAGTGGCTCCATCACACAACGCACGGGATCTCCCCCTTACCAGCTTGTGGATCCACAGCAGGAGCTGTCTCCTTTGGGAACAGTTACAGAGAAATCAGGTAGGAAATGATGAAGAGATGCCTTTTAGAGAGCTAGGAGATGCACTGCAAATCCTTGGGGGCTGTGATTTCAGAGTATTGATATAGAAGACTACACAGATAATAAAGATGGTCAGTCAGACCACAGGGCTCTGCTTTCTCCACAAAGAATCAATGGTCTTATACTGATGAGTTGGAGCAGCTCCACTGGCTCATGGAAGATGGTTCAAAGCCATTTATATGGAATCAGGGAACATTTTGTGCATTTTATTCATCCTTCTAGGCCAATCTCTGGCATGGCGTGGTGTTACCATCAAGAGAAAACAAGATGAAGACCACCTCAAAGCTGAGGTGTAGGAGGTGTGTGGGTGCAGGGGACCTTGGGTAGCCCCACATCCGAGCACTCCCTTACCAACACCCAGCAGCCCACACTGCAGAATGGTGTTTTTTCAAGAACCTTCAGCCAGCTTTCAAATAAATCCCTCCTGAGTAATTTCTGCTTTGATCAGGGAATTGCACTGGAGGGCTGACAGGGGTTGAAGGCTGCAGTCACCCCATCAGAACCAAGAACCTTCTCCCCCTGTATGGCAACAGCAGCTTCCTCAGGAGGCTTCAGATTGGATGAAAATCTTAACAGATTTTTTTCCTCTGTCTGCACTTAGTATATGGTATCAAGTCAAATAATTCTTTGCAAAACTGTAAGACTTCACAATAAGTAAGGCATTTTTAGAAACAGCTACAGTTGAAAAAATCTGGAGACCCATGCTGCACAGTTCAGAATAAACAGAGACAGCCTTTGTTACTAGCAGACTTCTCTTGTCCTGTGTTTACAGCAGTTATTTTATGTTTCAAGCGACAGAAGAACTTTATATAGTTTCTTGTAGAACTAAGGAGTCATTCAATACTAAGGGTAAGAAGCTTAAGAGTAGCTTCCTTAATGTAGTTCCTTAACATCCTTAATGTTAAAGATATTTGCACTCACACAGATAACACAGATCTCAGAAGAAGACTATTCCTTTATACTTGTTACAGTTAACTTAGGGGACAATATTGCATTTTGCAAACTGGGAAGTTCTCACTACCAGCATAGCTTTGTAAAAAGCAACTCGAAAAATTAAACGCACACAAAACACAGAGCTTGTGTCTGTTCATGAGAAAATGACTTCAAAATCTGGGTGGAAAAAGCAGGGGAGAAAGAAAGAAAACATGTCCCATTATTGACCGAGGTCTCATAGGAGGAAAAATTACCAAACTCCATTTCCTTCTGTGCTCTTGCATCCCCAAAAGAGCTCACATCACACATCATGGAGCCTGAGCAGTGCTGACCACTTCAGCAGTCAGCTGAAACTCAGCCTGGGGGAGAGTCCCAACCATGATTCAACCACGGTGCCAAGGACTGGGAGGAGAGGGTGCACTTAACACTTTCATGAAATTTTCTTTGTTTTTGTGAAGACTTTGAGGAGAGACAACCCAAAACAGACTTGAAGCCATTTGATGATGAAGCCATTTACGTCCTCCCACAGCAGGGCACACAGCAGCAGCACCTGAGCTTCAGTCTATGCCACGCTTTCATTTTATGCAGTGAATTAACAATGTGAAAAATATACTTGAGTCTTGAAAGCTGTATGCCATGCAAGAGTTGCTTTATGACGTGGGAGGGATATCTATTCAGTTAAACTGGACAGGAAATATACCTGGTACCAAATAATTATGAAACCTTGCTATAAAACAATTTTTCAATGTAGTTTTAACTCAGGGCCTCAGTGGAAACTCTATTCATTTTACCAAGTGCTGGAAAACATTTGCTGCTAGAGCATTTCTAGGTTTAAAACACAGAATTTACTAACTGTATTTCAGTAAATGACATGATTTATAATTCAAATAAAACTGAATTACTCATTCCTAACTAAGGATCCAATATCAGATTGATGTACTGAAGTGCCATACTATTGAGCAGTCGTATTTGCAAAATATAGTGCCTTTGTTATGATCTTATGAATAATTAAATCTAGAATGCAGTTATAATAAAATGAACAAACTATTGCACTTTATCTCAATCAGGAATTAGAAAAACTGAATAATTCATGATAGGCCTCTCAGTCATTAGTGTGGATTTATGATTTTTTTAATTATACATTAGCAAGAACAAATGCATACGAGATACATGCACGTGACTGAAGCCCACAGTTTGTGAGCTGAATGGAGATTTAAGCTAAATGTATAACAGACTTTGAAATACTTAAACATTCAAACAGAGCTTTGTTTATTTGGGGCTTTCACAGTATTAGCAGATTTAGAAGTAGATTTGCATCTGCTCGTGGAAAATGAAATCACAGTATTTTTGGGCGCCATAATCCTGATTATTTGTTACACTGTGTGCAACTTTGATACTTCCCAAAGTCATTTAACAAGACACCTGTGAACAGACAAATTTCCTATTTATGAATTTCTTCACTAGGAAATAACAAGTAATTTATTTCTGGCTATACAATAAAGTAGCATCATGGCTCCTCACTTGTTTATAATTTAGTGACTTACCTCTTCCAATTATCACTCTACATCACTCTGGAGATATAAACTAAAGTACATTTTGCCCAAATCTAAAAAGTTGCTAAATTGTTTGTTAGAGACTTAGAATTTAATTCAAATACTGAAAGAAACATTTTCCCCTCAGAGAATTTTAATTCATCCTTGACTGTGCCTTAAAACATGATGTTGCCTCAATGCCTGGTCCAAAGGTGAGTGGTGGTGGGGTGGTCTCCCACTGGTGCAGGGTAACACCACGGTTTTCCATACCCACAGGACATCCAAGCAGCTGTCACATGCTGCTAACCAGGAACTCCATACATAAGCTAGGAAAATCTGCTTGGAGGGAAGGAGGGGGTGTATTTTTAAAACTTTATCTGAAGCTCAAGTATTTCCCTGAGTTCACAGCTGAAGGATACTAAATTAGTTTCCCCTGCACACACAGTGATCCGTAAGTTTGTCAGAATATCAAGGAGACAAAAGGGATTTTCCATAGCTCTTCTTCCTTTTTTTTTTTTTCCCCCTAATGTTCACAACTATGCTTCAAGAGTGATAATACATCAGATAGGTCTATGACTGGTTGAGAAGGCATAGAATATTGCAGTTTCTTGCCAAAGCCTTTTTGACACTAAAGTTTCACTGATTTCAGAGTCACCTGAATTTCCACTTGGAACATTTCAGTGGTTTAACACCTCTGCTTTCACTGCTTACTGCCATTCTGCTTTGGTTTTGCAGCTCTGCAGAATATTTGCATCTTTTGACTTACTCTTATTGTGCATATATCCATAGTTGGAGAGTTGACTCTGACTGAGCTATTAGGCAGGTTTTAGCCACCATTCTCCTGTCCTACATATTTCTTTTGTCTAAGCAGAACACAGACAGACAAACCTTAAGGCTTCATCCCTTTCTCTACTGCTCCCACTAACCAATCCATTCAAGCCTCCATCTCCCCCTCTGTGAGTGGCAAGTGATGGGTTAAATCTTGGCTTTGACAGCACCAAGATTTCATTCTGTTAAAAGACACAATTATTTTCCTTTCTACAAAAATTATCATAGAGGGCAAGACACATTAATGAATCTAAGATAGTAACTTTTATCTACAGAGAGACCCAAGGATGATACAACCATTTGATCCCAGATATGGGTAAAGTTCAAAACTGAAACCCTTCTGGTTACCTATAAGCCAAGGAATGTCAGTGCACTGTGTTCCAGGTAGAGCATGAGCCAGCAGCAGGATGGGCATTTCCCTCCCATGCCAAAGAGACCACATTCAGACCTCCACACCAGAGTTGAGCTCTTGTTCTCATGACAAAGCCTGCTTCTGAATTCCTGCTGAGGAAAAGAATTTCTCCTCCCCAGAACTACAGCTCTTTGGGAGGAGGGAGACTAAAAAACAACACAGGATCCTGCAGGGAAACGAGTTTGTCCAGCAAGACTAACTTTGCTGCAGAACCTTCTAGAAATGAGGCAATCGATTAAGGTGCATCTCCAACTTGAGGAGCTTTGCTCATCCACACAGGAAGCTGACAGCTGTGAAAATCAGCCCATACCAGAACTTTGCAAAGCAGCTGCACAAAGTGCCCAAGTCAGGAGGCAGCATCCAGGGCACGTGGTGGAGAGGGCTCACAGCCCAGCAGCACCTGCATCCAGGCAGCAGCAGCTTCCAGCTCACCAGGGTAAGGAACCAGAGCAGCTCCTGAGCCTCCTCAGCAACACCAGGGTTGGATTTTGGCTTCCTGAGTGGCAGAGCATGAAGGCTGACTCCTGAGGAACTGGAGTACACCAGCACCTTTCCACACCCTAAATAAAAGCTGAACCAGCGGGATAGTTTGCTTTCACTGGCTGCAAGCATCCTCACCCACCAGACTGAGTGGAGAAGGAAGAGAAGCAGTGCTGAAGCAGCACAGGAGCAGTGTCCATCACCTTTTCACACTCACACGTGGCCAGGGAAAGGGATCAAAGCAGAGTGCTGCTTTTCCTGTCTAGTCAGTGCTCACAGCTTGCCTCCCACTCTTTTATAAAAAAAATTAAAAGCCACCTTGAAAATATGTTTCTAGTTTTAAATACATCTATCTTTCCTGTTAAAGGAAGGGGTATTCAGACCTGCAGTGGACCCAGCACATATATTTATCAAGAATTGTTTGCTCACACTGAAGAAAAAAGTATTGCATTTCTCTACTAAAAACCTGCCTGAGAACATAAAGCCATATATTATAGCAAATAATGAACTTCACAGAACAACAATTAACTTGATGGAGTTCTTCAAATACTGAAAAATACCTGTCTTCCAGTGGGTCTTTTTTCTGCTCTGATCTCTTAATCTCATAAAGCTTTAATTAAAAAAAAAGAAAAAAGAAAACAAGTAGCCTTACCCCTTAGTAGGCTGTCATCCCTTATCTTACCTACAGCCTGAGAGGCTATATTAAATTCCCTCATTGGATTTCACAATTTGGCTGTGCAGGGTAACATGTTCTTTACTTGATTTATCTGAGAGAGCTAGGAAGACATTTTAATGAGTAAAGGTGAAGAGGAGAAGAACATTTTTCTTGGCAAAGGTAGAGGAGGGAGAATGACAACCCAGCCCCAGAGCCAGCTGCTTTCAGTGCAGACTGAACTATCACTTACGTCATTAGGACTGGTAAAGCTTCCTTCAGGACCTGTTCCCAGATAAATCTGTGGATGGTTTATTCTGTGCAGGTTACTGCAGGCTCCTCAAAGAGCCTCAGTGTTCAGGAGCACATTTGACTCTAAATCTTACTGAAAATGAGAGCAGTGCTCAAGTGTTTCCATGATCAAATCCCAGGTTAGCTCACAGCTGGGGAAGGGGCTTTAACCTACGGGTACTCATTAGACTTTCAGGCTCCTCTCATTGGAAATAATGAAAAGTAGATTGCAGGAGAAGTACAGGCTGGGCTCAGAGTTCAACCCACATCTCATGGCTTTGGCCCAGTACCTAATCCTTTTCTCCTCTTTTCCATCATCCTCTTCCATTCCTGCTGGACTCAGTTTGCCATGCCAACACCACAGTAATGTGAGTGAGGTCTATCACACTTGCAATACTCTGCCTTCATTTAAAACTCCATACAGCAAAGCCTTTTCCTGTGCTCTCCTGCTTCCCCCAAAGTCACCTGTGTCTCTTTAGAAATCCATCCCACCATTCATCCAGGACAAGTTTCTCTTACATTGCCTCCACTCCTTGGGAGGCATCTGCTTTCCATTTCAACCTGAAAACACTCTGTTTCCTACATTTTTTTTTTTTTTTTTTTCATAAATTCCTCATGCTGGCTTGCTTGGCAAAATATAAAGAAATGTGTCTGCCCAAAGGCACAATTAAAAACTGGATAAAACAAACCGAATGTTCTCATTTTACTATGCACCATACAACAGAGACATACATCAGCATAACCTCAGCCAGGATTGTTTGGCAGATTTTGTTTAAAGTGTGAATGAATAGCAACCTTATATTCCCTCTGGCTTTAGTTCTGGATAATCCTTGTAAGTCAAACCTTGTATTACCTGTGCCAGAGGTCAGGTAATTCAGACTATGTTTGGTCTTCAATGTTTCCATGACAGCCCCCTTTATTAGCTCCAGGTTGAAAGAAAGGGGGGAAAAACAACTAAATACATTATTTAACCTTTTTCACCAGCTAAAAACCTAAACAATTTCTCTTCTTGCATTTTAAAAATTTGGCTTGTCTGGATCTAGCCTCTCACTGAGTTTCAAGTGGAACAGTTCAAACACAATCACCCATCTATCAGCTACAATAATAACTCAAGGCAGGCATAACATTTCTTGCCCTTAAGCATCATCTTGGCTGTATTTTCCTCCTCAACTTTCCTTTCCCAGATATTGCACAGAGTATGTTTATGCTGTCTGTTGACTTTCAAAAGAGCTGAGGCTCTGGAAAGCCTTGTTCTGATTACCCTTGTAATCCCTGTCTAAAGGGTTTTATCTTGGGGGAGAGCACACTCTTTGCCTGCTCCTCTGTGTGGCCAGGCAGGCTCCTTTCTCTGAAGCTGGCATTGCCACCAGCCCTGTTTAATTTTGAATTAAAAATTAAGAAGCAGTGTGTTTATTAGGGGATGTAGGCAGGGAGTGCCTGTCAGAGAACTTGAGTGCTTTAGGCAGGATCCCTGAATCTGCTGCAGCTCAAGCATTCAGCAACAGAAGCACTCGCAGTGGGTTCTCAGCCAGTTCCAAATTGAGCTGAGGTTGTAACCATGCAAACAAACAAAATGTGTGTGTGTGTAAGGCCTTAATTTAGCCTAAGTGCTCCCTCTACTCCTGGGTGGTTATCTACAATTCAAGCCCACAAACTGCAAGATGAGAGCCATCCATCAAGACAGGTTGCTGCTTTTAATTTTGAGTGTAGCAATGAAAAGTTCTTTGTTCCAGAGTGGGAACACTGACCAAGGAGAAGCCAAGTTTTGGAGTTCTGTTGCTTAACAAGGCGAAACACCCTTAATCGTACAACCCATACAAATACACAGTTTGACCTCACACCAGTTGCAGGTCAAACTGTGCTTTTGTTTGAAGTCACAAAGGAGGATTGTACATTTGTATCAGAGTCACATCTCCATCTCAGGGGCAGAGATTACAGCCACCACACACACGCTGGCAGAGCTAACCTGTGAGGGGGGACTGCTTATTAACAGTCATATGAAGCCAACCCCAAAGTTTATTTGCCTTTCAGGCTGCAGTTGTGAGCTTTTAGGTATTTGAGTTTTTCAACTTTGGTTGAAAAAAAAATCCCAAGCAGATGACAAGGTTCTTGATCTGCACCAATCAGTACAACTGCACACAGCACTGACTAAAAATACCACCCATGGCTGCACTCCAGGAGAGCCCATCCAGAAACTGTCCACAAAAAAACTCAGAATCATTTTAGGGGAAAAAAAAAAAAAAAAAAAGCCAAGATTTTATTTCTCTTCATGACCAATTCACGCAAATTAGAAAACCAGCAAAATTCATCAGAGAAGTTATTCAGTGTGAATGGAGTGCTCATCTCTATTCAGAACATCACTGGCACAAACTGGAAACATTCACTGGCTGACTAATCCCCAGCTGCTGGTGTCAGCTGCTTTTCCCTGCTCCATTTCTCAGCACAACTTCCCAAGCACCTGACTGCAGAGGGTGACAACAGAGGCAGCAGCCCGAGCCAAACAGTCCTGCACACCTTGAACAGGTAAAGACAGAGACCAGAGCAGCAGTCGGGGACTGGCAGCACAGCCCAGGAGCCCGAGCTGTTTCTGGGGAAATACGTGCCCTCCAGTTCTGTTTGGACATTGAGCAAACAGCTCTGAACATCGGAGGAAGGAAACCTCTAAATATCAGTAGGTTCCTAATTAGTGAGTAGGGATGCTTAAAAGAAAAAGTTGTTGGAGGGCTCCAGCTTTCCTTCTTTGGGTACTCTACGTGTACCCCTTTCTAGTCCTTGTCAGGTTTATAATCATAACTTAAATTGTTTATTTATTTTATGATGTTCTGAAGAGCTCTCTCATTTCCTTTGGTTTTCTTTATGCAGCTCTGCAAAGAATGTTAGTGCAAAAATTTCAGTCATAATGATTGTGGTGCAGGGCATTTCCTGAATTAATGACAGGCTGGAAGAGCTGATGGCCCGTGGTTCTGTCCTGATCCATTTACCTCAAGGAAGTCTCCCTTCTCCAGGAAGCACCCACTGCCAGAGCTGTTATTGCAAAAAAAATTCAGTGGGATCCTTGGGTCAACAGCAACAAAACAACCTTCCTTTCATGCCTTACAAATGTAGGAGGAAATATTAACTTGAGTGGCCTGATAATGATGTTTGGACTGTTTCAGGGGAATTTAACATCTCTTAGCAGGAAATACACCAGGAAATTTCTCTTTTGCCATGCAACATGCATCAGAACCAGCGCTGGTTAGAAACAAGGTTTTTCAATTCCCTAAGAAATTAATGATTGGAGGTGGAAATTAGGAAAATGGGAGGGTTTAACTTCTAAATGAAGCACCTTGTTTGAGACTGTTCCTGTGGTTTCAAACAGAAGGTATCAGATGACTCATTTTGCTCATTTCCACATCAGACTCTACCTCTAGCTCAAACTACCTGTAACCCCGTGTCAGCCTTTGGCCACAATATACCATGACAAACACAATGACATGAGTGTGGAATCCCTTCATTCTGTCAGAAGTCTGCACTATTCAGATCACACCCATAACTTGTACATTTTGTTTCAGCTCATTGTGTCTAATTAAAAGGAGGAAGCCAAGCTTGTATGTGCTCATCATGATTATTGATACTGTGGTAGACTGGCAAGCACTCTTACTGAAGTCCCCTTCAAAGGCAGCAATGATTTGCAAATTCCTGTACACTGTGGCAGAAGTGGGTGTTGCCACCTGAACTTAGTGCCCACAGAAGCCTACAACCCCTGTCTGCTCCTTTACTCAAAATTAAAGCACGAGGCCCTTGAATACCTAGAATAATGATGAACATGTGTATTTTCAAGCAAGGCCTCCTTAGTTCAGCAGCACTGATGAAACACAGGCACGTGCTGAAGTCATTTGCTGACTCAAGTCCTGTGCGAGGCGCAGCGCGATCAAGGACGACAGCTTCCTACGGGAGCGTTCAACATCTGCCTCCTACAAAGGATGAAATAATCATAAGGATGTTGTGAAAAGATCAGCGTTTAATTAGCTGAGAGCTTGTCTCTGCAGAAACTATTTCTTCAGCCACCTCAGCATTTTGTGTTTCTGTAAGCAGCAGTGATGGTCACAGTACTTTTGTACTTTTCCTTCTCGAGCTCTCACGCGTACACTGCTTCAAACAAGCAAAAAAACATCTGGAAAGACAGAGCCACTGTCCAACTTAGCCAGGCACTCCATACGCAGCTAGGATGGAGATTTGTCCTCCTGCTCTTGCCCAGGCAGAGCAGAGGCCTGGGTGCCACCAGGGCAGGCTCCAGCACCCTGCAGGCAGCACCTGAAGCAAGCACAAGGCTCAAGCTCAGCTGGAATTCCATCTCCTGCGACGGACTCTGGCTACACTTCCTCCTTGGAAACTACAGACTGCAGCCAATTTTAGAGGAATTTACATTCCTGAACACATTCTACTTTGGAACCAGAGATTAAGAGAGACAAGAGGGATTGACTTGTGAAAAGCTCCAACTCTGTGATTTAAATTTGTTTTGGAGCATTTGGGATAAGGCGGTAAATTCTAGTGATGGAGGATTCTCTTCACCTCCCCCACAAAGGCCCATTTCAGTTACTGACTGCAGGAGATACCTGAAACAGAGTAAAAGAAATACTAAAAGAGGCAGAACTTTACATACAGCTTTATAGTTACAATCCCCAAAGCTCATTTTCTTTCTTTTTTAACAACCACGAGCTGGGGCAGCAGTGTCCATTTAGACCTGATGATCTTAGAGGTCCTCTCACACGTGACTGATTCTGTGATTTACATACAGCACCTCTCCAGGCTGAGGAAATGGGAGCTAGATAAGGGAGGAGATGGTAGAGAACTAAAGTAATTGAAAAACAGAGTAGGGAAGCAGTTTTAGCCCTTCTTGTTTAAAGATGAAATTATAACTGAAAGATTGAAGTATAAGGATAGTTCAGTTTTGAAGTCTTTTATCCAGTTTTCCTGTTCAAGTTGCCCTACTAATAGCTTGTAATAGGTCTACAGTCTTAATTATGCACTGGAGACTACCAATAAGATCCACACAAAGCCTCTGTGGTGAGAGTACTCTCGGGGGAGTATGTAAGAAAGGAGATAAGTGTTAAATACTTAAAGGCCTGGACACAGCTGCAAAAAGAAACTAACTTGCCAAGCCATTGCCCATGAAGCTGGGACCCAGCTCTGGGCAGCTGAGAGGTTTTGGGCAGCACCAAATTGTATGGATCCACCTAGAGAAGCACAAGGCTTAGGAAAGCCAAGGTCCTTCACATCATTCTCTGACTGTTAGTTGTTAGCCCAACAACTCTGCTCCATTTGAACACAGGAGGAACATTTTTCCCCATGAGGACAGTCAGACACTGGAATGGTCTCCCAGGGGAAGTGGTGGATTCCCCCACTTTGGAAAGGTTTAAGTCTCAGCTCAGTAGGATGCACGTAAACAATAACATTAGCAGGGTTGGACCAGATGATCCCTGAGGTTCCTTCCAACCTGCCTTTCCAGGATTCTATGATTTTATGATTTTATGATTTTATGATTAGCTCAGCTAGCCAACAGCTTCAGGTGAGACAGTGTTTGTTCACAGCCTCAGCCACAAAATGTTGATGCTGAGTCAAGGTTTCTCATGTTTGCATGGGTTAAAATAAGTTTTTCTCTCACCCTTCTTTAGTTCTCAGTGGCCTATTCACTTATAAGGAAAATGAGCACAACAGCACAACCCATCTGCATTTAGAAGGGATCTGCCCTTTTTTTCTGGAGAAAGGAAAAACACATTTACAGCTCAAGAAAGCTCAAGAGCTGTCTGCAGCTACAAGCAGTTCTGGTAACTCCACATGGTTCCAAGCATGGTTTCCATAAGCTGCATCCAGACTGCAGGGGTCAGCCTGACCTCTCTCTGAAGTGTGTGGTTGCCACCTCAGCCCTGTTTAAATAATCCAGCTGCATTTCCACCCCTAAAATCACAGGGATATAATTATATCCTGCACAGACACCAAAACCACTAGGCAAGTATTATTTTTCCATGCTTTTTTCTTTCATCAATACACCTCATGAAAAAGAGATTCTTTAGGTAAGGTCAGGGAGAAGTGAGAAGAGGGAAAGATGAACTCATTCGCTCTTGGGTTTTCAATAGATCCAGGCCAAGAGGAGAAATATCTTAATACTATATTTTCATCCACTATCTATGCACACTGGCTGGGCTGCTTATGAACGCTGACATCATTCTGTAAAAGGGACTGTAATGTACATTTTCAATTACATAGCTGATTTAATCCAATTTACTTTGTTATTTATGTACACAAAGGTAAATCACCAGACAAAAAAGGTCTCTTGTAAACAGAAGCAGGACTCTATGCATAATAGATGGTCTCTCCAGCACTTTTAAAATGATGACTTCTAGCTGAGATCAAATTTGTTTTTATTTGGATTTGCCAATTGCAGCTTTGTATGCTGTAGCTGCAGTCTCAAATGGATGTGAAATGGATCTTCATAAGCAAAATACAACACTAGGGAGCATCCACAGGCAACCCATAGATTTCAGTAAAGTGCCAGTGGCATCTCCTCATTTTCTTACCCTCAGTTTGCTCGTGACAAGAAACTTCTTCACATTAACCTCCAAAAAATCTTCTCTTGCTGAGAAGGCCCTCTGCCTGCCCAAGCAGCACATCCCACACCTCCCAGATGGGATGCTGGAGGCAGGAAAGGAGGCAGGTTTCCCTGGGAAGGAACCTCCCCACATCTGCCAGGCTCTGGGTCACATTTAAACCCATCACCTCAACAGCCTTGTTACCTGACCAACACACACAAGGGGAAATCCTATTACAGTGCTAAAACTCCAATATTTTAAGACTTCAGAGATGGAACATGATGTGAGAAACACATCGACTCCTGAGTAATGTTTTCCAATTACACCTCTGAGAGGAGAGGTTTGGTGCTTAGCACCAGCTGCATTTCTACCAGATCCAGAAGCTGCTGTTCTGCTTTCCACCCTGCACTGTCCCCATCCCCAGTAAACTGATCGGGATCTCAGTGGGAAGGAGGAAGGAAGGAACATGCAGGAGAACACAGAAGGGTACAGCATATTCTTGGCAGCAGCCTGGCACCAGCCAGATCCCTCCCCCAATAAGGAATGCAACTTTCATCAAGGAAGAGGTTCAACTTTGAACCTGCTGCTTCTCCCCATCAGCAAACACCCTTTGTTATCTGCCAGCTGCTTTCTAATCACTGCAAGACATCAGCTTCCACATAGGACAAGGGCTGAGCAGAGGTGAGAGGTGAAGAGCTGTTCCCCTCTACCATTCAGAGGAAATACAGGGTCAGAATCTGACTTCTGGTGCAGTTTGTGTGCAAACCTGCAATGAAAAGGAAGAGAGCTGGAGAGAGGAGGAGGTATACATACACATACAACAAGGTGACCTGTTTAGTGGATACAGAAAAAGCTGTGGCTGTTATTTACCTGGGCCTTAGCAAAGCCTTCAATACTGTTTCCCACAGCATTCTCCTGGAGAAACTGGCTATATATGGCCTCGACCACTGTACACTTTGCTGGGTAAAACACTGACTGGTGGCCAGGCCCAAAGAGTTGCAGTGAACAGAATCCAATCCAGCTGGTGGCTGGTTGTCAGTGGTGTCCCCCAGAGCTCATTGGTGGGACCAATTCTCTTTAGTATCTTTATCCATCATCTGGATGGGGGGACCAAGTGCAGCCTCAGTAAGTTTGCTGATGACACCAAGGTGGGAGGAAGTGTTGATCTGCCTGAGGGGAGGCAGAGGCACCTGGACAGGCTGGATCAGTGAGCCAAGGACAGTTGTATGAGGTTCAAAATGGCCAAGTCCCAGGTCCTGCACTTGGATCTCAGCAATCCCACCCAGTGCCCAGTGGAAAAGGACCTGGAAGTGCTGGTTGACAGCAGCTGAATGAGCCAGTGTGTGCCCAAGGAGGCCACCAGCATCCTGGCTGGTACCAGCACTGGTGTGGGCAGCAGAACCAGGGCAGTGATCATCCCCCTGTGCTGGGCACTGCTGAGGCTGCATCTTGAATTCTGGAGTCAGTTCTGGGTCCCTCACTAGAGGAAAGACACAGAGGTGCAGGACAGAGTCCAGAGAAGGACAAAGGAGCTGGGGAAGGGTCTGGAGCACAAGTCTAACCAGGAGCAGCTGAGGGAACTGGGAATGATCAGCCTGGAGCAAAGGAGGCTGAGGGGAGACCTTCTGGCTCGCTGCAACTCCCTGAAATGAGGTTGGAGAAAGGTGGGAGTTGGTCTCTTCTTAGTAACAGGCAACAGGACAGGAGGCAATGTCCTCAGGTTGCTCCAGGGAAGGTTCAGATTGGATATTAGAAGAAACTTCTTTACTGAGAGGGTAATTAAACACTAGCACAGGCTGCTCAGAGAGGTGTCTGAATCCCTGGTGGTGTTTAAAAGACATACAGATGTGGTGCTTGGGAACATGGTTTAAGTACTGGACTTAGTTAGAGTATGGTGGGTAGAGTTAGGTTATGGTTTGCCTCGATGACCTTGAAGGTTTTTTCCAACTGGAATGATTCTGTGATACTTGACTACAGCAGAATACCTGCATGTGTTTCACAGTGCCTGCAAACCAAACTGAAACCCAGAAACCCCTATCCCATCAGACAGGCGAGTCTATAAAATTGTAAGAAACTTCTTTCTACCACAGGAGTGATCTGAGAAGCCACCAACCCAAACAGTCCAAGCTCCAGGTACCTAAGATGCATTTTGCTTTCAAAGATACCCCAAGTCCTTTCTGCAGATGAGGGGAAGCTTTCTGAGGCCTAATGCTCTCCTCACAGCTCTGATGTTCAGTACCAGAACATGGAAGAAGGCTTTTTTTGCAAGGGCAGCACAACCCAAGGTTAGAGCTGCCATCCCAGGGGAGCTCCAAAGCTGCTGGGGGAAGCACCCAGCCTGAGCCTTGCTCCCTTCAGGGAGGGCAAGGACCACCAGCAGAGTTTATTGGCAAGACTGCTGTAGGGAGGAGTTGTTTGTTTTAAACTTCAATTTAAATGCACTGCAACCACATTATAAGGGAAGATTGGCTATCTGGAAAAAGACAATACAAAACCTCTTGGGATCACAAGCTTTCTAGGCAATTTGCTACAACAACTTTCACGGAAAATAGGAATATTCAGCGTTCAAGACCAGAAAAGGCCCAGCCACGTGTCTCAGGTTAGGACCACTCTCTTCTTGTCTCACCCAACTGGCACCAGGCAAAGGCAGCTCTGCCCATGAGCTGAGCCTGCTCCTCACATGGCACTGTTCCACATTTTTAAAAGCATCAGTAAGGCAGCTGATGGGGCAGAAGTCATTCCTGCAGCCACAGCCCCCTGCAACACTAAGCCATGTCAGCTGTGTCCAGCTGGCTTCCTGCAGCTCTTACCCCGGAAGGTTTCTGTGTTTCACTACTGGTTTTCATCACTGATTCTCTCAGTTTTCTCCCTCTGCTACCTGCACGCATTATTCCTATCTTTTGTGACCTTTTTTCCTCATCTCCCTCCAAATGCTCTCTCTTTTCCCACATCTTTTTGGAAACTCTCAAACAGAAAAATACAGATCCCTTTCCCTCTGTGTCAGGACACAACACGACCATCCAGCACGCCCACAATTACTGATGCTACAGTTCCTGGCCACCACACTGCTCCTCCCATGGTATATTTGCTTCTCCCAGCCCTTTACCTGCCTTAAAGCTTTTTGCACATGTGCTCACTGACTCAGCAATTTCAGTGCTGATTTCAGTCAGGACTCAAAGTGCTCTTGCAAGTCCTATTAGCCCTGAACTCAGCAGGTATTAAGGGTCTGAGAAGACCAGCAGACACTGGGGTTGCACCATCCTCTGTACAACTCCTCTTTGCAACCACCTCAGGGTGATGGATGACATCAAAGTAATCTGATACTTCCATTGAATTCCTACCATTGGAAAAGATTTTCTTCCTGTGCAGCGATTCACTGACTTTAATGGGATTTTCACTCTCCAGCCTGAGCACACGAGCTGACTGGTGCTGTACACAAATGAATAATATTTCAAGAACCTGAGAGAACATGGAAACCTGAGTGAACAGCTTCATAAATTCCTAATGATACTGAGATGACTTACATTTACAGCACAGGAAGCAGAAAGCAAAACTGCCTGGCATAGCTCAACAATTTGTTATTGAAGGCTAATTACTTTTCCACACCATCATCTGTTGAAGTAATGATTAGTGCAGCTCTGTGCACTTGATTTGTGGATTCATGTTGTTTGGTGAAGAAGTAATATGGGATACTGAAAGAAGTGAAAAGAAGCCTTCTAAATACAATTCTGCTTTCCATTTCCCTTCTAGAAATTTTCCCATGTTAAATTCCCATATATTCCTATAGAGTTGTTTAATTTCCAAAGGGTGGGAAAACTATTTTGCTGCTTCCAGCTTTCCATGGCTTAATGACACAAAAAGTCCAATGTCAGGGAGAATCAGGGACAGGAAAGTTATTTTACAAACAGCACGGTGGGGCTGGCACATAAAAAAACAACTTCAAGTGAGGAAAATACATTGCCCTTTAAACACAGAGGGTCAATCAGTTCCCAAGGGTCAATATCTGGCTACAAACAAAATCATCCCAAGATCAGAAAGAACACAAATTGCCCAGATCTCTGCCAGCAGCACAGATACAACTTGAGCAGGACCAGTACCATGAGGCAAGACTTGAGCAATGCTATTTCCATGGCATAGTTCCAAAACACCTGATGTTTAATAAGTCATTGAAATTTGACATGCTTGCCTCGCATCCAGTGATATCTGCTAAAAAGAAAGACTGAACATTTTTAACTACTGATGCAATTATTTTCACAATCCAGTCCAGTGTAAGAAAACAAATTATAAGCTGAATTTACAAACCATGTGCCCAGCACCATCCATCACCAACTCTGTCGGAAGAACAAAAGTGATATGAAATTTTACCAAGATATGCCTACAGTGAGAAACAGAGAAAAATATCATTGATTATAATTACAGTCACTTTTCCACAAATGCTCAGCCCCTCAGGATTTTTGCCCATTGCAATGTGTTCTTTCTGAACATACTTTCCCCACTTCATTGCACTTTCTTAACAACTACTTTTATTTCTTTAAATTCTGAGAGGAGGCTGACCTGACACTAAGTAGAATTACTTCAAACTGAGGAAAACTTCCCCTTGAGTACAGCCATAAATTTAAACCCAGCAGTCTAACTCACAATAATCTCAGCATATCTGGGAAACCTTCTCAATGCCTTATAAACTGCTTTGGCTGCTAGGATGAGGAACTGTCCCACCTATAAAGTTATGCACAGCATGGCTGAGCCCATCCTCATTTCATACAGATCTCTTGCTCAGATGGCTTTTTCCTCCCTTTGTCACCTCATAGAAACAAACAGGTCCATCACAAATCACCTTTACAGAATGATTTTTTAAAAGAAGGGTCTGTGCCAGCAGGCAATTTCCATATTTTTTGACCATCTTTTCACTGTACTTTTCCCTTAGTAGTGCTGGTGCACATACCAGAGCTGGTGCAATACAAATCCTCCTCCCTCCACAAAGAAGAGATTATAGAGTTTTTCATGTTTTATGAAAAAACACGTCCATTTTCTTTTTGGAAAATGGTGAGATTTGAACAAACTAGGGTGCAGGGATAAAGACAAAAACAGTGGGGCTGACATCCCCGTGGCTCCTGACGACAGCAGGGAGGGATGGACTTCTCCAGACAAGAAGCAAAACATTTCAATTGAATTCCTGCTCCACATCACTCTGACAAGCAAAGGTTGCCAGTTCTCATGCCAAAAGCCTTTGCACGTGCCAAGTCACATCAGGTGCTCAGCCAAAGGGAAGGGAGGCTGCAGGAATGGCTTCTGCAGGAAGGAGCCACCAGCTCAGCCCATCCAGGCTGGAGCCATCCTTCATGAGCAATCCCCAGCTCTGATGACACCAAGGAGCTCACACAAACCCTGGGCATTGTTCTTTTGATTGACTACAAGCGCAGAACACAGTCTTGCCTCCCCCCAGGAGACTTGGCTCAGCTAGATCCAGCTCACAGGTATGAGGGAGCCAAAAAAAAAAAAAAAAAAAAGAGGCTAGCCATATGTCTCATTAGACCCCGAGAATCACACTTGCTACAGCTTCATCTGACTATATGAAAAATGAAGATCTCCTCTGCTTCATAGTGTATGGCTTCTGAATGCCATTCCACAGGCTTACATTTATGAATAAGTCATATCTGGAGTCAATTGAAGGTCACAGGGGAAAAAAAAAAAAAAGGCAAATCAATTCCTTGGCAAGAAGCCAGCAAAAAGTAAGAGCTACACGTACTATTAAGTTTCTTTCTGACTTTCTTGAAAATAGACAAGGATATGCACCAAAAGTCCCCCCTCACTTCACTGTGATTCTTTCAAAATAATTGAGAACCTGCAGTGTCAAATATACCTGTGTCTGTAAAACAGAGATGAAGCAGCAATGACTTACCTATTTTTATTGCCCTGTCACAATAACCTTTCGGTTTGTTTTTTAGTGGTGTTTTTTTTTTTTTTTTTCACAGGATCTCACAAACTGCAAATGACAGAAGTGGACTTTTTCCTTGTGGGGTTTGATGCTGCTTATCATAACAGTACCCAAAGCAAGTCACCTTGTTTCCATTAATTGCTCACTGGAAGACCAGCCTTAAAATTCCTAGTAGCTGCAGCAGGGAAGCTGAGCACATCCACAGCCGCTGCTCTCTGTGCTTCACAGCATCTTCAAGCCCTGTGGGATTCAAAGCTCTTTGCTTTGCCAGGCTGCAAGCAGGCAGAGCTCACCTTTGCTTTTTCCTTCCTGATGGAGGAGCCTTGGTGAATGACCTTCCATCTGACCATGCTGAAGTCCAAGCAATCCCTGGGCAGGTCTCCTTCCCACCAACCACCCCCCAGCCCTCACCACCCAAAGGCCTCAGCAGCCCCAAATTTTAATTTCAAATTTCTGATCAGCAAAAGCGAAAGAAACCCCTAAATGGGGTTATGGAACAGCACACAGGTTCTCCCCTGCTCTTTTGCCTTTGTCACTTTCATGCCTCCCATCAAAGAGAAATACCCCCCATTACATGTCCCTCTAACTATTTCCAGTCTCATACATATTTTAAGTTGCTTTCCAGACTTCCAGAAATTTAGTGATAACAAAGCTGCCAGGCTCCTGGGAAGGGTGTGAGGCTGCCTGGGCTGGGTGGAAGGAGGCAGCCTGACTGCTGTGCCCCAGGAGGACCAGCCCAGCGCCAGCCAGGACCTGAGCACTGACACACAGGAATCCCTCTGGGAGATTTTTCTTAAATATCTTCTCTCCTGAGACTCAGCTTTCACAGCCAGCATTTAGGACAACTAACACTAAATAGGTTTTGATCTTTCTGAAATTGGTGCCTCCACACCTTCTTAAGCACACATTTTTTTTCAGTTTAGAGACAGCAAGAGGAAACCCAGCTTTGATGGACTTTGGAATCCCCTTCCCTGGAGCAGATTTTAAGATGTGACTCCAGAAGTGGTAGAACTGGACTGGTTTGGCCAAAATGGAGATGATACTCCCTGGATCTGCAGCAGTGCCCAACACTGATATACAGCTTAGTGGGCTCTGGCACTAAGCACCCAGGTGCTGCATTCACCCCTCCCAGTTCAGCTCAGTTTCCTTCCTTTCTTCCAGAAAACTTTAACTGCACATAGGAATTGTTTCAGCAGCACTAACAGAAATCACAGCCAGGTCATTAGTTAAATAAAACCATTTTTATTTTCTACCCAGACACACCATGCTTCTCACCCTCTATTTCAGTCACAGAAGCCCTTATCACACATGAAACACCTTCTTGCCTTGGCCCTTCCAAAGAGAGGAACTGCAACACTGAAGGCCACCCTCTCCACTTCTCCTGGTGGCAGGATTTTGTATCAAACCTCTCCCAGCCTGGAAGAAGGCCGGGGCAGTCACCCTGCACACCCCCACACCCTTCCTTACTTGGGCACAGATGCCACACAGCCACCAAACTTCATATCACGTAGCAAATCAGCACTGTATTTATTTATCTCATGTTTGTCAACACACCTTGAAATGCTCTTTTTGATGGAGACCTGGAGACCAGGTGACATTTCACTGGTGAGGCTGCAGGACCAGGGGAATTCCCACTGCACTGGAGCTCAGGTGTTCCAGAGGCTTTGCTGTACCACAGAATGCTGCTCAGGCCTTAAGAACTGCTCTGGTGATGAAGACGTTAAAATATTACCCTAAATGTAACAATGTAACTCCTTCAAAAATAAGAAATCCTTAATTTTTTTCTTACCTGGCTGTTTCTGTGAATGGTAAAAAAAAAACAACCAACCAAGCAAAAAAACCCTAATAACATATTGAGGTGTGTTCATTTGGGCTGCACTGATTCCTTCAAGTACCAACTGTGCAGCAAAAGAAATATCTCTAGTTTCTGGTTCTTCTTTTAGCTCATGGAGGTATTTAAAATCAAGCTCCATTAAGACTAACAGAAACCACCACAACAGCCTGCTACCTATCCAAGAGGGAACCATTTCCATTTGTAAAAATGCAGCCCCCAAGTGGCAACCCAAAGCCCACGTGAGAGCAAGACCTGTGCATCTGCTCATTAAAAGACAATTCAAAAATAAATTTCCACATTCTGTTGAGCCAAATTACTAGCAAACAGATAGCTATTAAATGCTACTAAATAAATCTTTGCAAGCCTCAGACTCTTAATTTCTTGATTGCAGGCACAATAAATACCAAGAGCTTGAAGTAATACAGTATGCAGCAAGAGGACTGAATCATTTTTTGGCCATACAAAGAAGAGATTATTCAAAAACTTTACATAATCTTAACAGACTGACAGCTGAGGTAACCACCTTAAATGACAGATATGTCTAAAGAACCATATGAAGCATAGCACCATCCCAAACTCCTTTCTGTCATCAGTCATTGAGTGAAAGCAATTGTCAGTGTGCAGCTTTTAATAGTAGAGCCTCTTTTCTGTGCAGAAAGAAAACCTTTACCCAAATATGACTTAAGCAGCTTAAACAACTGAGTGGAAAAGTCAATTGAAAATAAAGATGATCTGCTCTCATGAGTCGCATGTACACCCAGCAGAGGACAGCCCCAGACACTACAATGGCAGCACAAATGCAGGGTGAACTTTAAGTAACAAAGGCCCTAGAAAGAGAGCCCTGAGGAGGACTTGGGGGTGATGGTGGACCAGAAGCTCAACGTGAGCTGTCATGTGCACTTGCAGAGCAGAAAGCCAACCATGTCCTGGGCTTCCCCAAAAGAAGCATGGTCAAGGGAGGGGTTTCTCCCCCTCTACTCTGAGACCCCACCTGGAGTACTGTGTCCAGTTCTGGAGTCCCCAACATCAGAAGGACACAGAGCTCCTGGAACATGTCCAGAGGAGCCACTCAAATGCTCAGAGGGTTGAGCACCTCCCTGGGAAGCCAGGCTGAGGGATTGGGGTTGTTCAGCCTGGAGAAGAGGAGGCTCCCAGGTGAGCTCAGAGCAACCTCCCAATATCTGAAGGGGCTACAAGAAAGCTGGGGGAGGGCTTTGGACACAGGGGGGTAGCGAGAGAACAAGGGGCAATGGGCTAACTTGAAGTGGGGAGATTCAAGTTGGACATTAGGAAGAAATTCGTAACTATGAGGGTGCTGAGCCCCTGGCCCAGGTTTCCCAGAGAAGCTGTGGCTGCTCCATCCCTGGCAGTGTCTCAGCCCAGGTTGGATGGGGCTGGGAGCACCCTGGGCTGTGGGAGGTGTCCCTGCCCATGCAGGGGGTTGGGGCTGGATGAGCTTTAAGGTCCCTTCCAACACAAACTACTCTATTCTTCTATAACAAATTACTGACTGCAGTAAATTGTATATTAAACAGCAGGGTCCATTTTCCTCATAGGATGATAAGGGTGACTTAGAAAAGGAAAAGAAAGCTCACCTGTACAGCTCAGTGCTACTCCTGAACAGTAACCCAGACCAACACACAGAGGATGTAGTGAGAGGAGGAGAGACTCATCCATGGAAGAAGCCTCCACTTCTTCCACACATACCCATCCCCCCAGGACTCCAAGCAGAAAATTTGGTGTTGCTTCAGGATCAAAGATTTATTACAGCTTTAAACTAACAGCAGAGTTTAACTCTTAAGGCTTCTTAACTGTGTGTTTACATCCAGTAAATACACCCATGTGGGTGCAACTAACAGGAGTTACACCCTTATGACACCTGCACCTTCCACTCCTTCAGCCCAAACTGCAAAGGGAGAGTCACAAAGGGTTCTTCTGTACATCCCAAATCTCCCACTGGCACTCCAAACCTCACCCCAGGCGTGCCCAGCTCTACAACAGCCCCAGGAGCTCTGAATTTAAATGTGCTCAGAACGTGGCGTGTGACACCTCAGAGCACTGCAGCCCTCCGAGCTACACAGCCAGCAGGGGTTTCTTTGAATCCCAACCTTGTGTTCCAATTAACTGCCTTCCCTACAACTTTATATTTACCTGTAAACTTCAGTAACAGCACCTCAAACCTTGTTACAAAGGCAGTAGCTGTGCACAGGCCACCAACTATCTTCAACCCCTCAGAGTAAAGTTTCAGTGAAGTTACAGGGGGCACAGATCACACTGGGAATTTATTACACTGGCAAAGCCCCTGAAAGGGAGAAAATCTGAAAGGGAGAAATATTTGTTCCTATTGTAATGAGAGATAGGGACTCACATAGATGTTTGTTTTTGCAATCTGGGCTTCTCAGCTGCAGAGTCAAGACTTGAGACAACCTGAAAACATCAAGTGGGAATTTTTAACCTACAACTTTCTTAAAACTTAAGTTACTTTTCAAAGTGCAGCCAGCAGTGCCAGTCATTTTTGAGCTGGAAGGAGAATGAAGTCCTTAGTCAGGCATATATTTTCACAGCTTAATAGCAACGAGAGAGAAGGTGCTTGATGATAAAGAAGCTGAGTCAGTTTGGGAATAGACAGCTCGAGAGCATCTGCAAAGGAGAATGGATGAGATCTCTGCTCTGATGAGTCACCAGAGAGAGGCAGGAAATGAGGTTTATTCTAAACAGGAACAATTATCAGAGCAACATAATGTTTTTTAATGGGAAATTAATGTTTTATTCAAGTGGTGTTTGCTTGATGTAATTCCTTGTATCTAAGCAAGACTAGAACTCCAGCTCCACCTTTAAGACTTGGATCTGATTTCCTGCTCAGTTCCCAACTCCCGGAATTGCACAAAACTCTTGAGCAACAGACTGTGCCTCCTCACAAGCTGGGAAGCTGAATGGCATAAATCAGATTTCTCATCCATAACATGATGCAGACCCGGATGAATGGGGTCTTTATTAATAGATAAAAGCCCTCTGGAAACAAACATTTACCCCAGTATATGGAATAAAATATAAACAAGCCCTATAAAGTCTTCCATATATTTTGAGAAAGACTGAACCACAAAGAACATTCAGCTCCAGCCTTATCCAGAAATGTAAACAGTTTCAGGGGGCTGGTTGTTGTCCACAGCCTGCAAGTAATTAAGGACTAATTCTCTACCACCTACTGAGCAAGGAATTGGGAGAGGAAATACGACACAAACTTAAGGATGCACTTCAGGCCATATTCATCCAATGTATTCTGTGCATCTCCATCATCTTCCCCAGCCCACTACTGGTTTGCTCTCTTTGAGCATCTAAAAATGGTCAGATGAAACTAGAAATGGCTGAAGGCAGAATGACAGATTTGTATCTCAAAGTGAGGGAACTCCATTGTCAGCTGAAATTGTCCCAGTACATCCAGTGCCACCCACCAAGCAGAAACACAGGGAGAAACATTTCCAGTTCCCAAGTGGGGCTCATTTGTGATAGCCAAATCCTTGAGAAGACCTTCACACCCTTCACCAATGCATTTTCCACTTTAGTTGCAGATTCTTGTTCACTGAAAGAAGATGAAAGTCTTAGTTGTCTTATCTGTAATTAGACACACATTTGCCACACATTCCTGGGACAAATAAACTGAATTTATCCTAATAGGATGCTTTTATCCAGCTGAACTACTTTAAATTTGCTGCTGCTGCTTTGTTGCACAGTAACATTTAAAAAATAAAACTCAAACCCAGTCCCAGGAAAGGAGCATTCATTCCATGGCATTTTTCTGAGCTCTACAGACCTCCTGGGGCCCAAAGAAAAAAAAAAAAAAAAAAAAAAAAAAAAAAAAAAAAAAAAAAAAAAAAAAAAAAAAAAAAAAAGGGAGGAAAATGTTTGAAGCATGAAGGGTTTTTTCCCTTCCCAGAGTCCCCAGGCCCATGTGAACCCTTGCTGGAGCTGCTGGGTGACGTCAAACACACCCGGATCCTCTGCGGCAGCGCGAGCCCCAGGGTGACTCCTCAGATCCACTCGGGTTTCACCACTCGGCTCCAAGTTTTGCTTTGGCAGACAGACTAAAAGTTTGGTCCAGACCTCTATTTTCAACTGAAGCAAGTATCCATGGCAACTAGGGTACTATTTTAAACCATTCCTAGTAAGCCGCCTCCAGCTTGAAAGCCAAATAGAAAAAAATTCCAATCCCACCCCTCTCACAGCTCAGAGTGTGCAGCAAAGTGGGACTAACCTGGCTGCTGCCTCCCATCCCTTGCTGGAAACTTCAGCAGGGCTCCATCTGCATTCCCCAGTGATTTCTGTTGGTCTCAGCAAGAGAAAGGCCTTCTTCACTTGGCTCTCCCACTGGAAATTTGCCTGGCTCCTCTCCAGTCCCTCCTTGCTGCACTCACCTTCCTGGGAAGGTGCTCCCCAGGGATCTGTGCCCACCCTGCAGGCCCATGGCCACCCCCCCCACACAGCCCGGGGGCTGGGGAAGGGCTGCCACAAGGGCTGAGCAGAACCACGTACATTTTGGAATACTTTTAATTTGCTGTCTGCTCCCAAGAGAGGGTGGGGTCAGTTTGTTTGTTTGAGTTTTTCTCTTTAAGGCAAGCTGTATGGCTCTCCTACTTTTTTTTTTTTTTTTTAAATCTTTAACTGAAAGTGGATGTTTTTGGCCAGCCACATGACGCCAGGAGATGGACCCTTATAAATAACCTCAAATATTAGATTATTTGAAACATGCTGCACGATTTGGCACATCTCCCTTAATTCTGTAGGTGATGTCCAAGGCATACATTTCCACACTGGAAAGTGTTTATTGGTCTCCTTTACAAGCACTCGATAAGCATCTTCACCACATACTAGATATTCACTCTTCTGCTGAACAGGACTTCCTACAAAAGGCAGAAAGTTGTCAACCTAATAAATCTGCATAACTGGCAGTTCTGGAAGGAAAAGCCAGGCAAGTCTGAGCTGTGAGAAACCAGGCAAAGTCTGATTACACATGCTTGTTGTCAAGCTACAGTAAGAAATGCATTTGCTGTCTTTTGCAAACCAGGACCCACTTTGCAGCACTTTGAGGCTTTTCTGAGCCCTGGGGCTCAATGCAGGCACAGGCTCCCTGTCTCACGTGGGACACCTCACAGCTACCAGCCACCATGGGGCTCTCTGCAGCACTACACTTTTAAGGGACATAAATAAAGTTTCCATCTATCTGCTAAGTCTTCACATGGAGATAGCAAACGTTCCTACAGCACCACGCAAACCTGGGAAGTAATTTCTGCCACTTGTGAACTTCTGCTTACAAAACCTTCCATTTTCAGTCTCATAAATGGTAGCAATGGCCATCTTTGCTACAGACCTGACCTCTCCTCTGCTTGCCAGACTGATTCAGAGAACATGTTAGAACGTGATTTAGTGTCAGACTGAGGGTTTTTTTCCAAGCAGGCACAAACTGCTCAGCAGATTTAAAGTTAGTAACCAAGTCTTACTACCAGGGAGTAAGAACAGGGTAAACAAGGCCTTTTCCAGTCTTATCACAGCTCCCCACATGCGGCTGGAAATTACTTTGCACCTTTTTTTTTAGGCATTTCACACCCAGCAGAGACCCACACAATCTGTGCAACAGTGTTGCCTCTATTCATGTCTTCTTCCCACCGGTCCCAGTGTGTGACCCCTGTGATGAACACCAACCTTAAATTCCACACTTAGCTCAGCCTGCTTGTCCCTGCACACAGGCACAGGCAGCTCCCCTCTCTCCACCAGCTGCGGGCACAGGCAAGCGCTGAAACCATCCTCAGAATGGTTGCAGTGTTTTCTAAATAAAAAAAGATAGGGCAGGGATAAAGCCTGACCTTTCCTTCAGCCCCAGGAGAAGCAGTGCTGAACGAGCCTGCACTGCACAGCAAGCAGATCCTCTGCCTTGCACTGGGAGAATGCACAGGGAAGGCAACACATACCCATGGTTCTCAGTGTGTGCCACAGGCCACTGGGTCAGAAATATTGGTCCTCTGAACACCCATCGCTAGCTTGCATTCTCCTTGCACTGCACCAACCCTTGCTCCTTCTGATTTGTCATCAGCTTTGGCAGTTTTCAGGTTCTGCTGAGTCTGGAGCAAACTCAAGCAGCGAAGGAAAAAAATCTCAGCAAGGTGGCAGCAAACAGCCAGCCAAAACAAACACCTCAGGGCTGGAAAACCTCTCTAGTTCATCTCTGGGAACAGCATCAACCACCATTTCAGCAGCATGACACTCCAGCCTTTCAGGAAATGGACTAATTCCTTCATCTTGCGGCATGGATGTATATTTGTTTCTTGCTATTAAGGAGTGTAAACTATGAAACTGCTCCGAAGCTTTCTTCACTATTACCAGACCTACCTGTGCTGCAATTGCACCAAAGTAAACCACAGTTTGCTCTAAGAACAGCAGCATTGTGAGCTGGTATGAGGGCAGTATATGAGGAGAGTTCTCCTGCTATCTTAACTCTTGGTTTATTGAATAATATCTGAAAGACAGAGATATATATATTGGCAACACTGACCATAATGCAGGTACTGGTGTTCAGGTGCCTGATTCACTCCCTGGGGAGGTCTGAACTTTTCTGTGCCTCATCTGAAACCCAGCAGTGTGAATCTCAGCTCTGCCACAGGGCCATGGGGAGGGGAAGCATATTCCTCCATCAACACCTCCAGCTTTTTTTCCCAAAGGGATGTGGTTTGTGAGGCTGGATCAGTAGGCATCAAGCCCTTTCCTGTCCAACGTGGGAAAAGGGGCTGCTCCCTGACCTCAGTGCCGGGCTGGGCCTGGGGCTCCATCAGTGCTATTGACTGTATCCCCATAAACATCCATTACCCAGACATTCAATTTGCAGAATTTACAAACAAAAAGACAAATGGCTGTAATAATGTATTTATATAATGATTGGACATTTTACGAGGTATTAGTTTACTATAAACTAACTGTAAGAGCTGGGAGAGGAATTTGAGCCCGAATGAAAAACAAACAACAAAAAAAGGTTTTTGTGACTGCAAAGAAAGCCTTGTGAAAGCAGACTGACTCTTCCATGTTCCCATGAGGTGTAAGGAGTTCTTTCTCAAAGATGCCATGTAATTTTTAGGATGTCTAATGTTTAACAGTTGCCTTTTGACATTTTAAAATAATACAGGAGGAAGCAATGTGGCTAAAATGAGTGTGTATACCTTACTGAAACTCATGGAGTTAATAAGGCATTGACAGGACAGGATTTGACCTTCAGAGTCTTTTTTCCAAGAAATGTTAATGACTCTGAAAGCTGAATAACAGTGAGCAATGCCTCTGAAATATCAGGATCGGATTTCAAGGGCTGTTGTAAAGGTGTTCACCATACCAAAATAGGTGATCTAATAACAGCCCAATCCCATAGTTTAAAGCTGGGCAGACACAGGGCAGTGCTGATGAAGCCTTCCACCTCTGGAGGCTCTGATGTTACCAGCTGCTTGCTCTGCCAGCCTGTGCCAAAGTGAGCATCGGGACTTGGGACTGAAGCTTGAAGGATGTTGAGTTTCAACCCCAAAGTGTCACCCCTTTAACCTTAGCACAGGAGTGCTAACACAAAGGGTAAGCTTTGTGGCCTCTCTGCCACATGCCTGCAGTTCTCAGCATACCTGATTATTCACACGGAGAAGCAAATGTAACTGGTTGACTCCAAAAGCTCCTATTCATTTTAATGACTGGTTAAATTAATTAAGAGTAAGAACACTACTAATATAACTCTTTTTTTCACCTAAACTGGCTGGTTTCACCTAGTACCAAGGCACTGAGAGTCCCTGCCTGCCCCACAACAGATTCTTGGTCATGCCCCAGTACAAACCTGCTCTTCTTGTCCCTGGGGCCAAGTACAAAGGAGAAAGAGTTCAGACACCACTGGGAGAATTGCTTCCCAGGGCCAGAGGCCAAGCCAGGCAAAAATCTGTATTTCAAGCACATACATAAAGCACATTCATTCACTAACACTTCTAAGCCTTCTGAAGACACAAGAAAAAATACTATTTGCTTGTGACCAGTCAGTCCAAGCTGATTGAAATGAAACATTTATGTAGCCCTCTAATGTCATCATGAGTCATCACTGGTGCTTACTGCACTTTCTTTTGATTTCAATGCCATGAGTTAAGACAATCCTTATCAACTTTGACCCAGAACCAGTAAAAGTACAAATCCTGTCATTACGACACGAGACATTACTTAAGTGTATGTTATCAATGAAAACAGCTCCTCAGAGTAAAGCTCTTAGCAAATCTTGGATAGAACACTGCAACTTTGAATCTGGAAATGAAAACTGCAAGCACTTGTATGCAAGGCAATTCCTACACAAGGAAAATTAATGCAAATTGCAGAGGAAGAATAAGAGGGATAACTATATTAATCTTCAGCTGTTTATAGGTCATTTTAAAAAAGATGTTTTATAGAGGTAGCTGAAGATTTAAAGTTGGGTCTGCTTGAGCTTTAGAGAGAAATAACCTTCAACTGAAAACTTGATAGCCAAATCCTGATCCACATTTGGCAGAGCTGGTGGGTGGGTATAAAGGCTGCCGTGCCACCAGTAGATAATGAGTTAACCTAGTATTCTTATCTGAAAGTCCTCCTCCTTGTGATATATTAGAATAATTATTTTTTAAAAAAACTCCTTAAACACCATCCAACTAGCTGAAAGTTTTCATTCTGCTTTTTCAATGCAAAGTTATCTTTAATCTTCCAGAAAGTGTCATAAGAAATTACCATTTTATAGATTATAGATGATATAGATATAAAGCTCCATTTTCATTAAAGAAGGTGTGTTTTCAGTAAAGAATTTTTTTTTTTCATGATGAACCAGATACATTTGACCACGAGTCTTCTACCAAAACCCACCCTCTCAAAACAGGATGCCTGTAGCAGGCACACCAGGCCATCTGCTCTCACCACTAAGCTAGCTGGAGAAGCTGGCATGCTTTTCATGTCGGTGTTTGCTTTTCAAGAAATTCTGTACCCCCACTGAAACAAAGTCTGTGTTCCTGGAACTTCCTTTTGTGTATCCCATGTGCTAGCAGCACACAGTAGGTTTGTATTAGGTATAATAAATTCATTGTTACAAATCACTGACAGCAAATTGTAACTGTTTTCTAAGTCCCTGTAGAATGCCTCAATCAGAATATGAATACAAGAAGCACTTCTGATGCCTCACTTCATACAAGATGTGTAACTCAATAATATTAATCAATTTAACTTGTGCTCAGAAAATTATTCCAGTAAGTAGCACATTCAATGTCTTTCAAATCTCAGACAGAAACTAACATATAATTAGTGAGCAGTGAGAAGAAAAGGAAACTGAAGTGTAGCCAGATGTTCCTGTTGCAAGAGTTCATTCATTTTTCTTCTCAGTTCTCTTCCTTGCACATGAGCCAGGTCCAGTCAACCTCCAGCTCCTCTGCTCCAAACACAGCTGATGTTGTAGCTCTCAGTGAACATGTGGAGGAGGTGAATGCTACTGCAGCTCAGTGCCAGACCATACCCATCACAGGGAGCCATTCAGATTATTACTAAAAAAAATACACCAAGAGCATCTCAGTGACATACTAAGACCAGAATGTATTTCTTTAAATTGATGTAAAGTGTCTTGGGCTGTGTATGATACCCATGGCAAATGCCAGTATTTTCCCAGCTGGTTCTCTCCTCTCCTGTTTCAACAGTGCTCACTGGTGATCCTGCACTGAGCACTTACTTGACTTTTCATTTTCTTTAGTTTTCACTAACCTGCTGACTTTCCTGACACCACTGGAGGCACATCTTCCTCCCTTTCTTCCCTGCAGATCTCCCAGAGGAGTTACTCCACTGGTCCCCAGTGTCTGGTGGCCAACAACCAGCCTGCAAAGTCCCCGTGCTGGGCCACAGCCTCTCCACCTCCAGCCTGCTGCTGTCAGCATGCCCAGACACCTGACTTCAGGGAGAATGAAACATTTTCCTAACTGCAAAGCCACAAAAGTTTGCTCCCCCAGGGCTAAATGAAGGGGAGGAGAAGACAAGCAGCAAACAAGAAGGGGGAAACTCACAGTGGTCTCCAGCAACAGCCACAGAAGCAGAGAAGGAAAGGGTGCAGGCAGGGGGTCACACAGGAGAGACAATGCATGTTCTGCTTGAAATAAAATTTTAACATAGCGACCTGAGAAGAGATAAAGCTTCTCCTGAGCATTCATCTCATCCTTGAGACATGCTCATGTGCTCAGTTCAAGCACCCTCATGGGAGAGGTGTACAACACCCTATACAAACCCATTACTGACCATGTCTGCTCCCTGGGGAGGCAAGCAATTGGGTGCCCTGGGAATGGTAGCAGTAAGGCTACAAGGCTTCATTTCATGATTTTTGTTCTTTTTTAAGATGCATTATATACAAAGAGCAACAGATCAGAACAGAATCAATTATCCTTCCCTTTCATGCAACTCTTTATATTTTAAAAGGTTTAAAAATTCAAGAGTTGCTGGAGCCAGGAATGTTTGTTTTAGCAATTCAAAACCATGGTCAAGCAGTTCTGGGCCCTTTTGAATGCAATCAGCATCCCTGTGGTTCACACCAGCAACACAAAAGCACCCAGCACTCACAGCAACAAGGGAGAAGGAATTACAGTTCTGATTTACTAAATTGCCCTTTCTTTGGTGTACACAGGGGGTGAGTGAGCTGCAGCCACGGCCAGCCCCACAGCCAGCTTGAGCAGAGGAGCAGGCAAGGGGCTCTGCACCCCAGGCTCAGTGTGCTGCCCACCACCCTCAGGCCCCCAGCACCCCCAAGGGCCTGGCAAGGAGCTGCTGCCTCCCTGGAACCCCCCTGAGCACCCACCTCAGCAACTCCCACCATGTAATGAGGTGCTCCATCACCATCACTGCCTCCCAGTGACGGAGTGAAGCCCAGTAATTCCAGCAGACAGTGAACAATTGCAGACCCAGAGGCTCTGTAATGGTGCTGCTTACAAATTCTTTTACTGCAAGGAGCTTGGTGAGTCCCAGCCACTCCACACGTGGCATCAGAGCAAAGATGAGGGGCTTAGGGGGAGTACTGCAGCTCTCTGCCCCCCTGCAGAGGTAGGGAAAGGGAAAATTAGCAGCTGGAGCATCTCTGCTACAAGGAGAGGCTCAAGGAGTGGGATTGTTCAGCCTGAAGAAGGGAAGACTCCAGGGGGACCTTAAACCTGCCTTCCAGTCCCTGAAGGGAACCTACAGGGGGCTGGAGAGAGACTTTTCGTAAGAGTGGCCAGTGACAGGACAAGGGGAAAGAGACCTAAACTGAAGGAGAAGAGGTTTAGATTTTAGGAGTAAGTTTCAGCAGGAGAGTGGTGAGACTCTGGAACAGATTGCCCAGGGAAGCTGTGGCTGCCTCCTCCCTGGAAGTGTTACCTAAGTTAGATGAGGCCTTGAGCAGCTGTGTCTGGATGAGAGGTGTCCCTGCCCATGGCAGGGAGGTTGGAGCATATAATCTCCAAGGTCCCTTCCAAGCTAAGCCTCATGACTCTGTGAAATGCCCAGTGGAGGATTGCTGGTCCTAGAGATCACACTGTGATTTTTCCCCCATCCCTCCCTCAGGCTTTGGCTTAGTTCCAGCACCACCAGGGCTTTGGGATGGCAGTTTAGGGCTTTTTGGTAGCTTTGGAAGAGAACTGGTCAACTCATGCATAGCACTGACAGACTGGGAATTGTCAATAAAACATAAAACCTGCTCACACATAAGGAGATCTTTATAGAATTCCAATTACTGCTGGCTTGTTACCTAAGAATCCCTAAGAGGTAAGAGAGATTGCTCGCTGTGAGGCCTGGGGTAATGAAATTACAAATCCTTTCATGAGTTAGCAGATGCTAGAGAGCTACATTTATTTGGCCTACATATTTGAAACTGTTCAAAAGGTTATTGTCTCACAAAATTTGGATCAGAAATTACTACTTGTATTTCCCTTTCTGTAACAAGGAGCTATATTCAGAGTCCTTTTCCATCCCTCAGTGATCAATTAGAATAATACAAACACTGCTGCAAAAAAGTCTCATTTAAATTCTGTTTTCTGAAGACGTACCAAACAGCCACACAACAAAACCACTCTCAGGTATAGACTGTAAGTAACCAGCACATGCAGCCCCTTGAGAAACCTGCTGAGCCCAAGAGCCTTCTCAAGTGATTAGTGAATTGGTACAAGAGAACTCCCCTCTTCTTTCCATAGGCTGTCCCAGCATGCTTTAGCGTTCAGAGTTTAGATCAAACCAGCTTGTTGCAAACCATGGCTGGAGCTAGCTTTTCACAGATGATGGTGCTGTGGTGCCAACACTGAGCACCCTGGATTGCCCTGTGGAGCACTGCTCCAGCCACGTGTGTGAGTAACAGCCCTTGTGCTGCAGCAAAACCCCCTCAATGTGTACAAAATGCTCTATCAGCAGAGGGGGATCTGCACCCCATCCTCACACCAGATGCTGGGGAAAAGACCTTGCTCCTCAGAGTGTGGTTTTGAAGGTAAAATGAGCAAGATCTGAAGGAACATACACGTTTGGCCCTCCTTGTACCACCATTGTATCTGCTTGCCACAGTCTCCAGTGATTGCTGTCCTTCCCTGTAAGATCACACTGAAGTGATGAGCAACCACCTCCATCTTATGGGAAGACAAGGAAGACAAGAGTGACACCTTCTTAAACATCACTAATTACTAGACTGGCAGATCCTAGGGTTTAAAAAGGAAAGACCTCAGGGCCTGAGCAGTTCTGTAAGTTCTTTAGCCTGTTAAAAACCTGCATACATCTGATGGTGACAGATCATGCAGAGAGTTTTTAGTGAAGCGTGGCACTGAAATTTGGCATGCTGCATACCAGGCTTGTGCTTGTACCACTTCACAGAACCTCACATTTTTAAAACAAGATCCTCTAAATTATTTTTTGTAACTAAAAACCATGTGTCTATAGGAGCTAAGGACTGAAACAGCACCATAAAAGCCTGACACAGAAGTGTTGCTAACTGGGACCTCACGACCTTTGGTTAAAATCTCCATTCTACCAAGGAGATGTGCGTGATGGGGGGGAAGAAAGTCTGTGCTGAGGAGGGCTTGGGCTCACCACGGGGATCCTTGCAAAGAAGAATAGTGGTCTGATCTAAGAGCCTGCAGCTTTGAGAGGCACACTGAAGCCCAGCCAGCTCAAAACCCAGCACCAGTGGTCTGACCCCTGCTTAGCACTCTTCCAAAACACAGACAGGCCAGAAGCACTTATCCAGCAACGTGTCCAGAGAGATCAATCTAGAGACAAAACACCAAACCATCAACACTGACCCCGTTCTCCTGGGTAGGGCAAGTCTGGATCCTCCAAATTCAGCTGCTGCCCACATGTCTGGGCTGGCAGGCTGGCTCAGCCCTGAGAGGATTCAGACTATTCAAAGCTCTTGATATAGGCTGAAAGCTGCATCCACAGCCTCAGAAACAGCAAGGCAGGCCAGGTCTGGCAGGCCAGGTGCCTGGAGATCTGGTGCTTTTGGCTACAGCTGATTTCACAACCCATAACTAGTCTGAATGCACTCCTCCAGACTGCTGAGCAGACCTTGCTTTTCCTGGCACCTTTTGCTCACTAGCAGTGCTCAGCACAGCCACACCAGCAATCCCAGGTCTTGTTGAAACAGAAAGCACTGAGAAGGCCCATCCCAGCACAAGTGGTTCCTTCACCTTGCTGTCCAACCTCAGCCCACACTTACACTCCTAAATGTTGGAAGGCAGACAAATAAAAACACAGGGAAACACAACAGTGGTGACTGCTGCACCCTGGGCAGGTTTTCTTCCAGACCACTGAGCTGTGTCCCATCCTGCAATGCCCCACTCTTGCAGTGTCAGGTCCCCCAGCACCAGGGAGGTCCCTGCACCCTGCTCCTGGCTTCACCAACAGCTGGGCCACTGGAGCTGAACAAGGAGAAGGTGGCAGCTCCTGGCCACAGGCACTGAGGACACACTGGGGTGAGGAAGGGGGCTAGGGGGAGGCTGTGCACTAGAAGCCATCAGAGGATCAGTCCCCACATACCACACAGTTTTTTCATTAGGAAATGATTGCATATTTTCTTTTTTCTCCTAAGCTTGCATCCAGCTACCTAGTAAGGTATGAATGCCAGTTTGGCAGAACAGCTAGGTCTGCTTGTGGTTCTCTCCTAAAACACTTCTTTTACCATACTTCAGTCTTCCTCTTTCTCTAAGCATCTCAGCCTACTTTATACATATGTGCTCTGGCTATAATCTTACTACCTCAGAAATTTATCCACCACAGAGATAACCAAATGCTGTCACCTGGGGTGTAATTCATGCTGTTTCACACTTACTGGCCTAGAGGGTTCTTCCCACCTTACCCACTCTCCTGAGGTTTATTTTTATACCTCTGTTATCCTGCTTTGAGGATTCAAAGCTGATTTCTTCTTGCAGAGAGAACTGAGACAAAATAAACAACGTAGGATTAGCCCTGAGGTAATTCAAGTAAATGTGAAAGAACACTTCACCTGATAACAAGAAATACCAAGTAATTGCAAAAAGAATTTGTGTTTCTGAAGCATCATCCTTAGCATCCTACCATCCCTCAGTGGGTTTTATGGTGGCAAGTGGAGGGGTGAAGAGTCACTGTGCTCAGGGAACACCTTGGAAACCTTCCGTGCCACTCTGCTTTATGGATCTCATTTTGTGCTTGTGCTCAGATCAGAAATTCAAGTTCATCTTTCCTCAGGAGCCTCAATATCAGCAAATATCAAGTAGGTGGGTTGGTTGAAATCTCAACTATATCCCTGTAAGTTAAAAGAGATCCTCCCAGAACCTCCTACCTGATCAGGATTCACATGAGAGGATGATCAGGATTCATGAAACAAATGCCACTGATCTTGGCTTGCAGGTATTTACTCAGTGCAATTAACTCCAGTTGGAAAGCAATTATCCTTAACTCTAAAAATGACCAAGATTCTAAAAATTACTGGTTAGGGATGAGTTTTTCCCACTCAAGTGGGAAAATACATCCATTCTGAACCACAATGGTTCCAGCTGGACACAAATTGCTCTTCAGCCTGCCAAAACCAGAATGCAAATCACAAAACATGGACAACAAGGCTGTTTGCTACCTGAGTTTCATTTCTCCAAGGAACAGCACTCCACTGGTAGAGCATAGGGCAATGGTAGAAAGTGGGAAAATCACACCAAAACTTGACAGCAAGATCTTTAAAGATGTTTTATCCGACCCTCTCTTATTCAGGGCATTTTTAGGATGAGGAAATAATAAATACAGACATTTAAACTCCCTCTGTTTGCTGCCCTTGCAGTAAGTGACAGGATAAGATCAATGTTTGGAAAGAGACTGTATAAAGAGAATAGTCTCCATCAATCTCATCCCTTCCCTTGGTGAAAGTACTTAATCTACAATTCCTCAGCTGAGTAATTACCTCTTCTTTACACTTACAGTTCCTTTAGGAAAGGAGTAATTAGCATTTGCCATAGAATCTTCAAGTGGTTGGCACGATGCTGAAGAAAGTTGCTCTTCAGTTTGTATTCAGCATCTGTGACACGTGCACTCACACATGGGAGTGGGAGGCAGGGAGTGGGATGGGGGCACAGAGCAGAGGGTGGCAGAGCCCCCTGAGCTGCAGCACCTACCCCTGTTGGAGACAGGAAGGCATCCAGGGGGCTCCCACAGCTCTGCAGAGCCTTGCAAATTGAGAAACCAGCTCCCCAGAATCACCATTTCAGCAGTGGGTGTGCAGCAGGGCCCATTGCTGGGATGGCAGCAGCTCCTGCACCACCCCTGGGGGGCAATGAGGGGCCTCAGATACCCCAGGTTCCTCAGCACCCAGAAACTCAGCAAAAAACCCAAACAAAACAGAAAAACAGACAAAAAACCCCAACCAACCAACCAACCAAAAAACCCCACAAAAAACAAATTAAAAAACCAAACCAAACCAAAAATCCTAGTTGCTCCTGAAAAGCTCAGAGTAGCCAAAAAAGGAGAGAGGAAATAAATTCTCAAAGCAAACAGCACTGGAGTCCATGAGTGAAGAAGCTAAAGAGATCAACTGAGCTGGTGGATGCAAGAGATTTCATCTGTGTGTGTCTTGTGTCCAAGGACAGCAGCTTTTCAGAGGCAGAGCTGTTCCCACCCCTGGCAGAGCTCAGCACCTTCCCCAGAGACCAACTCAGTGAGTGGGGAAGCAGAGTGTGCCAGCCTGGTACTGAGACACAGGTAAAGAAACAAAGTGAAAAAGGAGAAAGAGAATCAAAACAGAAAATGAACCTTTCCTGAACACCAAAGTAGCCCACGTTGTTTCCATCATTAGTTTACATATGAGCCATCAGAGGTTTGGGAGATGAAAATTCAGCTACATATAAAACCAAAGTGAGATACATAAAATACACCTAATGAAGCCAAGCTTTTTATGAAAGCCTCATTGAAAAATTCAGCCCCCTCGTTTTTGAGAGAAAATTATAATAATTTTAAATGGATTGGGTTCAAATTAGGTCAGAAACCATCTTATTGCCTATTAGTCCTAACTCAGACCCATGCATCATGCACAGCCTTGATGCACAGCTCAGCTCAGATTTTGTGGCTGTCTGCAACAAACAAAGGAAGAATAAAATCTGCCTACAAATGACCTCGGAGAACTCTGGAGGCAGATCATTTTTGCCCCTTCCATTTGGACAAGGCAAAAGAAGGTGTTATGCACAGATCCTCTCCCTCAGGTTATACAAACTAGAAGGCTAAAATCCATTCACTTTCACTGCTCCCCTAGGGCCATCAGCCAGTCACCTCGGTTTGATTCACCCTTCACATAACAGAAGGAGATAGAAAAAAATAGAAGAGGCATCTGTGAAGAGAAGGTAGCATAAAGGTAAGGGTCAGGGCACACTAACTATCTCTTAAGTAATTTTTGAAAGTCCACACCTCCTACAGGTGCCCCTCCAGATGGTGTCTGTGCTCAGCTCGTGTTCTCTCCTGACACTGTCTTCAAGCACTGCTGCCTGGAACACAGGGAGGTTCTGCAGGAGGGGCTGGGTTCTGGAACATTGCTTTGGTGAAACCAAGACATCAAGGTCTGACTCAAGATTACTGCTGCTATCACTAATTGTGAGACTAACATTCACAATAAAAATGTAAGTGGAAATGGAAGAGAGAGGCTACCACCTCCATTCAGGAACCTCGTGCATCTGTGAACAGCCCTGGGGGCTGTTTGTGTTCAGACCTGGAGTTTCAGCTCCAGACCTGCCCTCCTCCCTTAAACTTCTTGAGTAGGTGGGATAGGCAGCTCAAGATGTTTAAGGGCTACCTAGGTAACCCAGGAAGAAATATCACTGTCTATGGAGTAATCAGTACTCTCTACTCAGACTTCAAGTATTACCTCGCTGAGTCTCACGAGAACATTTTGTGCCACATCTTGATAAAGGAGATACTACTCTTGATTTGATGAAAAAATGAATTGGAAAGATGAGCAGTATATGTGCTGATTTTTAGCAATGAAGTTTGCATTCATTACAGTAATGAGCACTGTATAAGGTGTGTAATCAACATCCACTGCAGATGTCGAGAGGAATTCAGAGGCAGAGAAGAAATACTTAAACTTGCCACAGTCGATCATAAACATCATGAAGTTCCAGACCCCCCAAAACACAAAGCAAAAGGTAGTCTTTTTTCTCCCTACTAGTCCTTAGGGGTATTTGAGTGTATCTATCAAGTTCTTGTACTAACAAGATTAGACAGTCTTTCAAGCATAGGATAAATACTACCAGTGTTGTAAATATTTTTGTAGTAGAAGCACAACTGTTCCACATCCTCCCTCAGCAAAAGACAAAAGCTACAAATGTGATAATATTCAGTTGGTAACTGGAAGATCCAATCAGATAAGTGATTAAACCCCATTGCTTTTGTGCAGAGTGAGATGTTTCTCTAACATCACAGTAGAAATTAAAAGCAACCAACTGAAGGAAAAGGTAGAATTTTAATAAACCATTATCTGAAATAAAGTTAACATACCAGGAAACACCATCCACAGGCTGTGAAACCAAAGCAAGGCAGGCAATAGTGAGATGGTATTGATTACATCAAATGAAACCCAAACCATACTCTGAAAGAAATCAGAAAAGGTAACTGGAGGTCTGCTTGGTTTCATGCTCATGCAAGGAGAAAAGAACAGTTGATGTGCACCAACATTATTATGAGTAAATATTGTCCAGACATCTACACAGAAGCAGTTCTTACCTTCTGGTACCCTGGGGTTGGCATGAATGGAGTTAGGGTCCCCATCCTCCTCGGGCTGGTAACGGTAAAGTGCCTGTGACTGCTTCTGGGATGAGTGACTGTGATCTTCCCCCAGAGCAACAGGAGGAGATGTGGTTGCACTGAACTTCACCTTGGGGAAAACATTTCCCTCCTGTGTGGCACGGGAAGATTTTGACCAACTTGACTCTGTTAAGTTCACCTCTTTCGAGCCTAGCTGCATGCCGTTCCCTGGGTCTTCTTTTCTGGCATGCTTTTTTATTTTAGAGTGGGGGGCTCTTTCTTGCTCATGCCTCTCTTTGTCACCTTGCTTCCCCTTGGGTCTCCTCTCCAGTTCCTCTGGGTGCTTGGGTGTCTCAGTGGTGGCCGTTGTGTGCTCCAGAGGAGCACTGGTGGTCAGGGGTGCTTCCTTATGTGTCACCTGCTGGAGGGATGCTGCAGTGGTGTGGGGCACCCTCTTTCTCTCACTCCTCTCTGTGGTGCTGGGAAATTCAGAGGGGACGTTGGGCACTGAGGTGGTGGGTGATGGAGCTGTTGCCTGAGTGTCTGGTTCAGCTGAAGCCAAAGCTGAAGGAGCAATGCTGGCTGGTAGGTAATCATAATCCTCATTTTGCTCTTGGCTGATGCTCTCTTGTTCTAGCTGTGATGAATAACTCCTGTATTTTTTTGGAGACTCCACTTGGCTGTTGTCTCCTTCCGGTGCTTCCTGGTCATAGCTGTAGGGATCATCGTAGTGTCTGTCTGCTTCACCGTCTTCCCCATCTATTGGGCTGGCAGTGTTTAAGGCAAAGGTGTTGCAGTCTGGGAGCTGGTAGCACATCAGCTCACCCCCAGCGTTGGGGCAGTGGCAAACCTTGCAGGGGGGCATATGGAAGGTGTGGCCCGCGACGTACTTCTGTCCCTCGTGGAGGCACCCTATTCTCCCACACTGAGGACACCCATCAGCTGGCACCACCGCATCGATGCAGTTTGGGGGCAGCTCTGGGCACAGCATGAACTGGCAGCTGATCTTACCCCCTCCCTTGGGGCACGAGCACTCGGTGCTTCCGAAGTCCACGAAGTAAGACTGCCCGGCGGGCACTTTGCCGTTGACGAAGCCGACGTTGACGCAGTCGTAGTACTGGTACCCCTCGCAGGTGCAGCCCTGCTGCAGGCACCTGGCACAGCACTCCCCGGGCTCCAGCACCTCCTCAATGCAGTTGTCCAAGGGCTGGCACTCAGCACCCGTGCAGTCCCTCTGGGCACGGGATGTGCCAGTCCACAGCAGCACCAGCAGGAGGGCGTTCCAGCAGCTCAGCTGCCAGCTCCAGTACCTATCCATACTCTTCCCAAACAAATACAGCTCCGGTCCAGACTTGCACATTGAATGGGTTTTGTTGTTTCGGGGTTTGTTCTTTTTTTCCTTAGAACGCTGTAAATTCAGCTCCAAATCTGCAGTGTTTTCCTGAGTTGCCTTTTCTCATAGATCCTAGAGTTATGAAAGAAAACTCTGTTAAAGACTATACTCAGCACATATCCTGTTAAACATTAGAGGTCTTTAAAACTTGGGACAAAATCCAACATCTGGAAACCTAAGTACGAAGTTAATCACAATGTCTTCCAAGCACTGTAGGCACTAACTTTGGAGTTGCATGCTTCCTCCCCACCCCCATTTTCAAAAAGACATAAAGAAAAAGAGTGAAAAAAAGGTTGTGAGTGTTCTCTTTTGAATCTGATCATAAAATTTATATATATTTAAATTTTAAAAGGCCTTTATACTTCAGTGCCTTTTTGTTAACCATTCTTTCTAGCTAGAAGGGAACAATTTCTTGGCAGGTTAGTAAATACACGGTTCTTCCTCCACAGATATAAGTTCAAGATAATTATTCTTTATGCTTTAATTACAAAGACCCAAATCTCGACGATCTTTCTCAGACAAAACTTAGCCTTGAGAAGTGAGAAGTTGCCTGTAGACATGTCAGCTCAAAATAAAAGGAGATTTATCTGCCTCCTTCCCCCACTTCGCAATCTCTTGCACTTCAGGCTTCAGCATTAGCAGGGTTATATTTTTTACCCTTGCAGTGCTAAAACAGAACTTCTCTGTCTCTTGCTGTTACTGTGTGGTTAAGCATCCCATCAGCTATCCTGCAACCCAGGCTGGGGGCTGGATCCCCATCTCACGGAACCTGGCCCAGCTCCACAGAGCTTGGTTCCTCTGGAGCTGCAACTGTACATGTAGTGGATCTGTGCACCAGCTGAGGAGGTGCCACCTTTGGCATCCACTTCTTTTATTTCTGACAGCACCACTAATGCTTTCTAGTGAATTACTACACTGTGAGCAGAAATGAATAAATAAATGAACTTTTGAACTGGCATAATAACACTTTGTTACAATGCACTGAAGAAAAGAAAGTTGTTTGCTTTTAATAACTCAATCCTTTTACCACAGAAAAGTGTAAGAGTTCCAGTCATTGTCCTATATATCAAAAGCATTCTCAGAAAGTTACACAAATAACATGGAAAAATATTTAAAACAGCAGAAAGTTTGCCTACAGAATTTTACAGAACTAGCGATCTGATTGTTTTCCCAGAACCCCTCCCAACACCAAAAAGGACCCTAAAACATTTGTCTAGGGGATTACATGTAGTCACATCACCAAGAACAATAAACCACACACGCAACAGGAATCCTGCCAGAAAACCCATTCAGAAAGATTACTTCTCCCATTCAAACTGGGCTTCCAACAGGCCTGCTCCAGCAGTGCAGGAAAGCAGCCAACCCAGGGGGAAAGTGTCTGTTCTGATAAGATACGGACAAACTGGGCTAAGAATTTCCACAATCCAGCCCTGGAACTGGAATTACTTCAGTACGTCGTACAGAGATAGAATAAATACCAGAGGAGACTGACTGAAGAAAAAGTAAAATTATCAGACAGTATAATAATGGCTTGGAATGATCAGTTTTTCAGAACTGCTCATAAAGCCCCTGTATTTCCTACAAAGGAGAATTTTCAATATGCGATTCTGAAATTACTTCTTCAGAATCCAGCCTGGGAATTTATAATTTATCCTGCTCTCAGCAGCTTTTCCAGTTAATCCAAATTGGTAATTGTTACATAGCTTCAGATGGGGAATAATGAATGGAAGGACAACAATTACAGACAAGCTGCTTCTGCTAGGGTCCTGCAGCAGGGTTTTGTCCCCATCCTCTCCAATTGGTACCTCCTGGCTTTAATGTTTCAGCACATCGAAGTCCCTTGGTCAAACTCTGTGCTTGCCAGAGCACTGCTGGTGGCAACCGAGCCCAGCATGACCCCAGACCACTCCTCCCTCCACAGCAGTACTCCCCATGCTCAGAAAGCCCCAGGACCCTGACATGGGCCATTTGGGTGCCACATCCCAAGGTCTGGACAGCCTCTGCTTGCACCAAGGTAGGGCACAGCATTGCCTTGACCATCAGCACCCCTGGGCCACATACAGGGAAAGCTCATGTGCATCACTTGTTTTATATCCAAACAGCAACTGCTCCCATTCAGCTCCCACTGTCCTGGCACAGCACAGTCCCTTGGGTAAACGTGATACTGGGAGCAGGACACCCTTGTGAGTTGTGTTTGCCTGCCCTGCTTCTGTGCTGGGGCTTCCCAAAACAAGTACTCACTTCTCAGGCATCAACTTGAATTTCCAACCAGCAGCCTTCAAATTACCTTGTCTCCAGAAGCAAGCAGCAGAAAGCTGCCCATACTTTATGTCTAGTGTGCCTGCAAGTTCAAGCACAGCTGAAGGCTTACCACAGGACACAGTCTGGTTTTGTGAGAGGAGCTGCTCAACTGCCCTCCCCTGTGCAGTTACAGCCTCCTTCCCCCCCATCTGCACCCCCTTTCCGTCCAGGGGTTTGTCTGCATCTCCTGGTCACCTCCACTTCCCTTCTGTTCCTCTTCTTGCCCCCTTGCATCTCACCCACAGAGCTCTGGAGAGCCCCATCCCACCCCTCACCTCCCACACTTGTTTCTCAATGCCTCATTCAGCCTTTCTCTTTTGATCATTTCCACATCCCTCTACATTTGGTTTCTCAAGCTACCAACTTCAAAATGATAAGGCTGAAACCCTTGTAAACCTCTTTTTTAGTTGCTAACACTGCACTCTTTGCTATCTTCAGAGGCTGGCTCTCTCTCTCTCTCTCTCTCTCTCTCTCTCTTTCTCTCTCTCTCTCAAGGGCTCCTTATTTCTGCTGTAATGACCCCAACAAAAGAATCTTTTTTAATTCCTTTAAACCACTGTGTTTTCAGCAAAGCATTTCTCCATCTGTTCCCCACACTCATGGCTTCCCCCCCACACCCCATAAACTTGCATATCAAAGAAAGAATCTCCACTTCCAAGCACTGAGAGAAACAGCCTTGAGTGAAGCAGAGAGACACCAGGGCTGAGCCCCACTGAGAACACCCATCCCTCTGAACAGCCCCTGGGTGCTGGTGCAACTGCCTCTGGGTCTGTGTCCTTCCCTGGGGCTGAAATGATGCTCTGGAGACAGTAGTTAATAACTTGGGAATGGCATCCAGAGCAGTGAGATAAAGGTGTCTGTACCAAGAGGGGGAAAAAATAGCTTAATAGAACCATAGAAAATCAGGTCAGGAGGGACCTCAAGGATCACCTGGTCCAACCCTTCTGATATCACTGTTTATATGAGATGTCCCAGCACACTGGTGAGCTGAGACTTCAAACTTTCCAAAGTGAGAGAATCCACCACTTCCAGTGTCTGACTTTCCTCAGAGTGAAAAACATTCCTCTTATGTTCAATTGGAGCCTCTTTGAGGACAGGGAAGTTTACTAGCAGTAGATATTATTGCAATAATTTTTTTCCATTAACTATTTTAATGCTTTCTTCAATGCTGTTTACACAACTGGGACAATGTGCAAGGGCTTCACCTAAATGAGAATCAGGGCTTTCTACTCTTCACTCTGTCCTTCACCCATCCTTACCACTGTCATTGGCTTTTGCTGCTCACCTGGGTGAGATGTCACAACAAATTAAGTCCTGCATGCCTAAAATAAAGGTTTTTCAAAGTCTCTGCTGAAAGAAATCTCTCCAGCAAGATAACCCAAGTGTCTCCCCAGTCCTTATGCATTGCTTCATGACCCAGAAGGCTTCAATTTGTCCTCCGTGGAGTTTCCTGACCTGCTGTGCTGCATGTCCTGCTCTGCCTTGGTCCGAGTGCTAACAACCCTCTTAGCTTCAGTGGGGCCAGACTGGGCCCTCTGGTAAAGCAGCCACTGCCAGCCCTGTGCATCCTGAGAAACCATGAGTGCCCACACAAGGGAGGGAAAGTGCTCTGGACTGGGACTAGAGGTCCCTCAAAGTCAACTGGAATAAAGATGTGAGGTACATCAGCAGCAAACAGAGGACAGTCAGACCATAAAGGAGTTCCTTACTCCTCAATTCTTTCTTCAAAAGCAACTCCTGGGAAAGGCAGAGCAAAGACACCTCATGGAAAACCAGCTTAAAAAAGCAAGAGTTCAAATGAACAGGAACCACAGGCACACATCTTCATGGAAAAGGAAATGAGAATGCTTCCCATTGCAGATGAAACCAGTATCTGTGTGACAGGACTTATAAGGCCAATAAGAGCAGTAATCATGAAAATTATGATGAGCACTGGCTGAAAAACATCAGATTCCTGTCTCCTGGCAGGGGAAGTGGGTAGAACAAAACAAGATTTCAAAATGCTTACTTTGATTCAGTCTGGGGCCCAAAAGTTATAAATTCTGACATTTTCACAAAACAATATACTGTGACTTATTTCAATCAAAGCCATAACATGAAGTTGAAAGGAGGAATGTTGACTTGATTAAAACAGTTCATCTATATTACTTGAAAATGTTGATGAAACCAGTGTGTTTCCACAAAAGATCTAGACATTTCAAATGTGCAACTTCTTTAAATTAAGAAAGTACTTTACTGGGAGATATTTCTTCCAGATGGTTTCATTTCAGTGCTGAGCCAGAAAGCTTATTCTAGATAAGCAGAGGTGACAAGAGGCACTTTCTTGCAAAGACTTCACATGAACATCATCTTGCTGTGTGAAGGTTGCCCCAGAGACAGCAGAACAACAGCAGAAAGTCTGCAGGTGTGGAAGAGATACTGCAGGATCAAGAGCATTCTTTCTAATGTTCACTGAATAAAAAGAGGCAGCCATTTATAAACAAAAAGCAATAAACAGAGTAAATTCAGCCAACTGCAGATGACCACACCTGCATGAGAGCCCTCTGATTTCCAGCTTTGAAGATGTACCAGCCATTTAATCAGCAGCAGATCCCTGCAAACATCTTTAGATAGAACAATGCTTTTCCCTAGCCTGCCTCTCAACTCCTCACTAAATTGCCTTGGCAAGGGTGGTAAAAATAGAAGTGTTGTTTTGATATCCATCTTCTCTTTTTGAGCAGTGTGCAGGGCCAGATGTGGAAGCAGAAGGTGGCAGACAGCTGGGGGATCTCTACTGTGCCACGGACTGGGAGCCAGAGCTGATCCACACCCAGGTTTCCCACACACAAACAAGAAAATCTGCCCATTCACTGGATGCTGGAAAGCCAGTGCAGCAGTTGCACTCACCACTTGGGCACAAAGCAAGTTCACACCAACCACAGAGCAGCTACCAATGGCTCCCAGTGCTACCCAGTCCAAACTGACTCTCCAGGCTCAGGCTGCATGTGACCAGGCACCAAACACAGCCCAGGGCAGTGATGCTGAATCCCTTCTCTGTCACACATTGCAAAAAGCCCAGTTGAAACACACGTGTGATCCCACACTGACCAACAGGACTAACAAATTTCACCAGCCTGTGCATTTTAGCACCTCTCCCCAGCCAGACCTCTCTGGGCTGCTGCAGCTGCCAGAGCTCTTAAATGGCTGTGGTCATAGTTTAGACTTAAGGGAGGAAGGAGGGAAGGGATGGAAGGAAATATCGATTTACCAACAATCCCTTCTAAATGCAAGAGAAAATGGAAAGATCTTGTTTGATCTATGAAAAGCAGAAAACCCCCTCAAGCCAGTGACCGTGCCAGCTGGGGGATTAGCTCTTCCTTTCACACCCTCTCAATCCGGAAACTTGTGATCCCAGCGAGCTCTGGCAGGGCTGGCTGCTGGCTGCTCCCAGCCCAGCTCACTGCTATTCACCAGCCAGATGAATGAAAAGTGGAGAAGGGTTTCCTTGGCTGCTCTTATGCAGCACAGGGTGTGCAGTGCCAGTCAGTTCTGCCTGCTAATGAATGACATTTCAGCTGGGCTGACACCAGCCTTTGCAATCGGGCACCCGGGGTGGGGAGAGAGAGGAGTAGGACAAACCCCCGAGTGAATCCGAATTAAGTGAGCTGCTTCTTCTTACCAAAAGTAAAGCACGAGATGCTCACTCACTTCAGTGTTGTCAACACTCCAGTTCTTGGCAAAACCAGCCCGTTTTCAGAAGTCATAGCTTTTGCAGGCAGTTTTCCTCAGCTTTATTTTCAATAAGATATCAATTACTGTTAACTCCCTTTTCATGGAAAAGTGTAAAAAACCTAGACATTTGGGGTTCTGGCAGATCATTTCTTAATTCAACAGAGAACTCAGGAGTGGGACAAACAAACAGCAAGTAGCATAGGATGAAAACTCACCCAGTTTCCCAGAAGTGGCTCCAGTAAGTGGCTCTCCCTTCCCAGCACAAGTGACCCTGGGCAGATGTTCTCCCAGCGACCTCTAGGACATTCCCCACACAATCCAAACAGGAACCTGACACACTGCAGTAATGGAAAAGCATCACCCAAGGTATTTCAGCTGAAGTAGCCAAGCACTATCAGTAGTGAGCAGGCAGCTCATGTTCTTACAGAATGTGCAGCTTCTGAAGCCATTTTTGAAGCCCTGGAGAGTGACAACAGCCTTTGTCCAAGTGGACGACAGGCAGAGCTGAGGGAGAATCATGACTTGTGTCTATTGTGTCAAAGTTCCCCCCTGCCTCAGAGCAGCCTAAAATTACAGGGCAGGTACTTGGCCGCCTGAAGAGTGAAATTCAGTGTCACTGGGAGTCACCAGTGCAGCAGATCCAAAGGGACTCAGTGGGAGGAGAGCAGCTGCGAGGAAGGACTCACATGGGGGAAAGGAGGCAAAGAGAAACTCCATCCCGCCCAGCACACGTGGCTGCTCCTCATCCCAGCCCTGATGAGCTCCAGTGGGGATGAGGGAACCAGAGCAGCTGCAACATGCCAAGCCACTACCATGGAGCCCCTGTCAGACCAGCTGAGATGCAGTTCCCCTTAGATGGGTGCTCAGGAGGCTCCCCGTGTCCTTGCAGCCAGGCCAGGGTCATGCAGGAGCCAAACTGTTCCTTTTTAGTGAAAATAAATTTATTTAATATTGATTCACTTTTTTTTTCTTTCTTTCCTTTCACATCTCTGAGTTTCAGGTGACTCTACACACCTCAGAAACACAACTAAATAACCCAGTTATTTCCAGGACAGCCAAAAAAAAAAAAAAAAAAAAAAAAAAGCAACAGTCATTCAAAAACGTTTCCCAAGCCACAGCCAACAAAAACTTGTCAAAGCTCATAAGCTATGAACCAATTTGCACAGAGAGAGTCCTTTTGGCAGCAGGCAGGCAGAACGTGTCCCTCAGCTCCACAGCACCTCGAGCAGCCACACACACGTGGGGACAGCCCGGGGGATGTGGCAGCACAGCCCCAGTGACAGCACCAGCACCACTTCAATACTCTGGGCTCAGCTGAACACTGCAAATACTGTTAGCAGCTCTGCTGAGTGAAGGAAAGAATTTTTTCTCGTTTACTTGAGAAAAAGAGAGCTGCACTCCTCCCTTCTCTCTCAGGAGAGAAAAAAAATCCCTAGTTATCACAGCACTCCCCATTATTTGGCTACTTTTTTTGTGAGAAGCCATAAGTAACTCAAACAGAACATCCCCCCGTTTGGTTGCATAACCATGCTCCTCAAAAAGCATTTTTTCAAGCTCCTGGTTTAAATTACTTCTCTCTCATCCTCTCTTTCCCTACTTTTCCTCCATGATATTCCAGCCCTCTGCCCTTCCCAGTGCATTCAACATCTGAGCACCTCATTTCCATTCCCTCAGAGAGCCCCTCTCCCCATTTCTTTCCTCAATGAAATGCCTACGATGTTACTTTGAGCTTTCTGTAAGCAACAGATTCAAGCTTTGTGTTTGTTTGTTTTCTTAATCCAGTCTTCTACTATGCAGGAGCCCTGCCAGCCCTTGGATCCCCACTGCCCTGAGCAGTGACAATCTGTAGCACAGATCTTCTCTTGCTGGGAAATATGTTGGTTGGAGCATCTGAGCATTAAAGAGAAGCACACACCCATGGGTACTGCCTACCTAGTTCAGTCAAACCCTTCTGGAACAGTTGAAAATCAACATTCCCCCACCTTAAAATGCAAATTAGAAAAAAGAAAAAGAAAAGAAAAGAAAACCTACTGTTTAACTGACAGCTTAGCAACTGGCCTTTCCTGCCCTGGGACAGTTTGGAAATAGTTAAAAATTGTTTTCATTGAGGGAAGACTGAAGGGAACTGCAGTACAATTTTCCATGTGAGGCAAAACTGCTCAGCAGCCAGAGGAGCCCCTTCCTCCATAGCCTGAACTTCAACCTCAGAACAGAAGAATTTGAGTTGAGACTCTCTGGAGTAACTCAGAGGGGTTTGCTTCAGTCTGCCAATTAATTCCAAATGAGTGTCATAACAAAATGGCAATAAAGCAAGCTTGTAGTAAATTATTTTTCAGTAAATGTGTCCTGGCCCTGTCATTGTCATGATTAATAGTGAAATTCTATCTGCTGACGAGGTGAAAATAACACGCATTGTACAGTAAACCTTTTAGTCTCTTACTAATTTGGTTCACAGTTTTGCCACCATTTTCATATGGAGTTCTGTCAATGTTATCTCTTTTGATCCACAACACATACAGCTGCTGTCTACAACCAGGATTTCCCTGTGAGCAGGCTGGGAATCTTGACCTGTTTCCCTCAAAAGGCACAATGATTTTTCACAATGCAGCAAAATCTCCAGAAGGACCCAAGATCAAACTGTTTTGCTTTGTGACTCACTGGGCTCCCACGCTGTCCCCCAAGAGAGTAAAGGTGCATTCAGTGACCAACTGTAGCAACAAACCAACTCCTTTCATTAGCTGTATTCTCCTCTGCAGCTGAGAAAATACATCTTCTGCTCTCCCAGCTGCAAAACTCACCTAGCTGAGACTCACATGGCAGTAGGTGAACTGCTGCATGCTCACAGTCCTGCCTGGGCTCTGGCTCGTCAACAAACATCACTGAGAGGCAGCACACGGGGCCACTGCTGTCATTGTTCCACACAGAGAGAGCATTCTCTACCCTGGTTCTTTAGGATAAAGCCTGGGAGTGGAGGGGAAATGGAGAAGGAAGCTTCCATAGCTAAGTGTGTCTGGTGGATAAAGTGCCAGCTCAGATTTGCTCATCACAAGGACACCATAGCTGCACCTCATACTTCAAGGAAATAATCTCTCTTTGAGTCACTGGGGTTACATTTTCTTTGTTACGGTGAGTGTTCTCAGAATTCTTCGTTTACAAAACTTTCAGCCCTCTCTGGAGCCCTGAGCACATTATTACTGCTGGAATCAGCCCAGATTTGCTCGTTCTGTGCTTGACGGTGACCCTGAGAGTTTGCTGTGTTCTCATCTGAACAGAGTCCTCCTGCAGGGAGGGACAAGAATAAGCAGTGCAAGAAACAACTGTCCTGATCTCAGCTTCTGCCTTTAAAGCTCATCTGGAGTAAGTCTGACATGAACCAAAATCTTCAAGCTTCACTACAGCACAGGTTGCATAGGACACCTGAGAACCTGCACACAGGAACCGTGGTCACAGAAAGTGTGAAAAAAATACAAGAGTGGATGTCTCTCCCCCCAGAGTCTGGTACCAGCATCACTAACCAGGCATCTCCTTCACTCTGCCACCTCGCATCCCCATTTCTTGATTTCCCAATCCTATGGTTTTCTACAAGCCATCAAGGAGGAGACAGGGTTTAGAAATCAACTCCACAATGACAGGCCTTGTAATTTTGCATTGAAAAATGTTCAGGCAGTCAATCTGGTTGAGTATCTTTTTGGTATGAAGAAAAGGAGCCCGGGTTTATTTCAGCACTCACATAGATGCCCTCCCTCCACCCACACCATGAGGAAATGGACTGCAGACAGAGCAGATCTGTGGTCGGTGGGCTGGATGTACCAAGAGGCATATTGCCAATTACAAATTAATGAAGTCCAGAAAAAGCAACAATGATCACTCTTCAGGAACAATTTCCTCTCATATGGCAACAAAAGAAATCTCCTATCAGGATTATTGTGTATACCAATTAAATGCTTCAGCTAAAGCAAAAAATTATTATTTTAATGGAGGAAAAACTAGAACATTTGGTTAAAATGTTCTCACAGAAATGTTAATTACCATAGGCATTAAACAAATGGAAATCAAAGCCTACCATTTGTTGAGCACTTTGAAAAGTTTTAATGTAAAAAACATGCTGGAAAGAAACCTTCAATTTTTGCTCATGAATGAAAGCAAATCCCTGTAAATGAAGCTCCCTCTATCATGTTGCTAATCAGTCAGCAGCCACAGATGCAATCCATCAATCAAAACTGCTCCTGCACAAACTTTCCAGAAAAGATAATGGAATTAATTTGGTTTGTTGGATACCAAAGTGTGAAAAGATGCCTGCTCTGCTATTTCATCACAGAGTCTATCATTCAGAGACAACAATAATGCCAGATGTAACTAACACAGTTTACCCTTGCAATACCTCCCCTGTTCCACCCCATGTTTACTCTTCACTGGTCCACAACGACTGGGAAAAGTTGTGTAAGAGAAGTGGAGAGTTTCTGTGTGACTCCTGTTTCTGCAAGATAAACTGTCCTTGGATTCACTGGCTGGGCACGAGGCTGAAGAAGTTTTTGCTTCTCAGTGTCCAAGAAGTCCATGGGACAAGTTGGTCAGGGTCCTGTAGACCAGTGGATACACCTGCCTGGGGCCTTTTGTTGTACCTGCAGCAGCACACAATGAGATGACCTAACCTTGATGCTGACCAGAAAGCTGCCCAGCTCCCACAGACAGACAGAGCCAGGGCTCTGCCAGACAGGGGCTGGATGGAAAGTGCTCTGAGCCCTATTTACCCTTCAAGGGATGCCAAGGCCAGAACCTCATCACTGAAGATCAAAATCTGGAGAAGTACTTCAGGGGAGGCATCGTACAAGCACTGACCAGTAGTTTGAAACTCATAAAAGCAAAATATCTAGTATTAATTATTGCTGAAAGGTTTAAAGCAGATAGAGAAATGTATAAATACATACAATTCTTGTACTGTCCTGGCGTGCTTCTGCTCCCTAAGGAAGGTGACAGTAATGCACAACCCTTCTGTCTGCTGCACACATGGAGCTCCAGATCCTGAGCCCCTTCCACTTATTTCAACAGCTTTGGACCAGCTTCAGATAGTCCAAGGTGTAACCTTAAATTGGAGGATACTTTCCTGGGGCTAGGAGCCCTGTATCTCTCTGTATGCTGTACAGAACCTGAAACTGACACACTCACTGATCACAAACGGACTCTGTGGTTGATGTCCAACTACATTCACACAGCTTCTGCTCTCTGATGCATGTATGTTGTTCTCATGTTCATAGTAATTTGTGGTTCTGTGCTGCATTTACCCTACAAACCAGAATGATATTAAAAGACCCATTCTTGTTTAGTCTGGAAGTTATACATTACATTTTCTATCATTACAGGAAGCCAGTATGGTCAGCTATGTAAATATGCAACCCCTACTCCTGAAGAGTTTAAGTTATTAATACCAACAAATACAAGTAAACCCATGATAACTTGTAAGAAAGGCAGAACAATCGAAGTTAGAAATCTCAGCAATCCTAAAATGCTAATACTCCAAAAGTTGCCTTTATTCTGCAGGGGAACATACTGTGTTTTTTAAGATATCTAACAAAATGGCCATTTCACTTTAATTGCTGCCCAGAAGAGAACAGGTCTTATTACTGCAGAAACCAAACAGGCTTCCTCCAACATTTATGAGGAAAAGGCCTACCAAATGCACTGAAAAGTAAGCTAGCCCCATCTTCTCATATAAAATTTAGGGTAAATGAACATATTGATGTAAACTTCGCTTTTCAGGGTTGCCCACACCCAGGTATTCCTCATGTGCTGGAGAAAGATTCCAGAGCAGTCAGCTGCTTACAGCTCTGTCTTTGCATTAATTTAGGTCCTTGCAGGTATTCCTGCTAACATGAAATGCTGATCAAATGGGTTTTATAGGTTACCTTGCAAATAATTTAAATAACAAGAATATGTTTTTCCCATTGACATTTTGTTTTTATTGAAGGCACAAACCAAACAGTAAACTGAGTCTAATTCTCCTTACCATCAACAATACTCCAGGAAGGTGGTACTGGCTAGTGAGCACAGTAAAACACATATCTATGCTTTGCTCAATTTTCTCCTGGAAGGGGAGGGTTTAATTTTCCACCTGAAGAAATCCTACAACTGTGAAGATGATTTATGCAATGGGAAAGAAATCATTAATAGAACTGAAGAAGAATGAGCTGATACTCCCTCTCCTCCACAGTTATGCACAGTCCAGAATATGACTGGCAAGAAAAATTAAGATGACAAAGTCACTAATATGCAAAAGATAAAGTATTCCAAAATACAGACCATCTGGTATTAACAAGGAAAAAGCCAAAATCCCCCAACCTCCCTAACACCAAGGAAAGTAGAGAAAGTGAAACAGGAGGTATTCTGCTTTGGGGTGTTCTCTCAAATTCCTCTCTTAGTGCTCCCACCAGTGCAGCCACCCGGCAAAAAGAGGCACCTGCAGAGAGCCTTCCTGTGGCACGACCCTGCCTCACCTCCCAGTGATTTGAAACACTTTGGCAGCCCAGTCAGACATTCCCACCCAACTGAGTTATTTTGGAGGCTGGGAGAGAGAAGGTTTTCACCAGATTTCCAGTAATAGAAAGGTGCTACAACTGTGGGGAATCACTGCAAAAAGCAAACTGCTGATGTAGTGCTCCTTTGGGTATCCAAAGGACAAAGAACAAGAAGAGCTCAAAGGGGACCATGAGCTTTGATTCTTCAATTCTTAAATATCAAAGGTTCAGATAAACTCCAGGTTTTGAGAAGTTACCTCACCCATGAAGCTTCCTCTACAGTTAGGAGAGAGGTGGGTAGAACTTCAGAGGGTGACTAATAGCACCTATTCTAGGATGGACGGATTTCCCCCTAGGTGTGAGCTCATCTTCCCACAGGGGGACCTTGCATCATTAATTACCTTATTTTCAGGGAGATAAAGCTGAAGAGCCTATGCAAAGGAGAACTCTACAGGGAATAAAAATAAAATTTACAGAACTGGAAGACAAACAGATAAAGTGGAGGAGACATTCCTCCACCAAATATGGACCACAGGAGCGCAAAGGCCAATGAGGAGGAAGAAGTCCTTCCCCACTTAGAAGAATGAAAAAGGAAAGTTGTGTAACTTCTGGCAATCCCACCAGTCCTCTGTGTGACTTGTAAGGCTTTTAGAGAGGGTGCAAAACATGCATCATGATGGAGATGTTCCACTCAGTTCTGGAGGGTTAGCTCCATGATACATTGACATGACAGGGACTGTCAGGATCTGGATCTCCATTGCTTCCACACTATCCTCAATGAGCCAAAGTTCTATGTATCAAATAAAAGAGAACTGTACTGCATTCAGACAAGATGAGGACAGAGCCAATATATCTGATGACACATGTAACATACTCTTGTTATATACAGACTACTGTCAGTATATATTGATCATGTTGTATGCTGACTGCTGCCTTCCAATACAAATGTTTAAGCAAAATGCATGTTTACCCTGAAAATAATGTTAAGCTATAGCTTTCCATGTTACCTTCCAATGCCTACTATCACCTCAGCCCAGAGGCACTGTTTTTCCTTCAGCAGAGGATTACAAGTTGTTTTCCTCTGCCCTGTTTATTTTATAGAAATGCTGTTCCTTCCTTACGGACAGATACGATCTGTTGAAGACCTGGAGCATTTTACCCCATAGCAAAACTCACTCAATAGTACCATCTGTTCTTCCTGCATGGGCACAGTAATGCCAGAAACTGTTCAACATTCCATAAATTAAGACCATATAATGGATAGCTCATTGTTAAAGTGAAGCAAGGAATTGTTTGGAACCTGATGACAGACATCTTGCTGGGACTTTGCCTTAAAAATAGTATCCAATGTATTATTTTTGGTTTGCTGCATTGTGAAAAATCATTGTGCCTTTTGAGGGAAACAGGTCAAGATTCCCAGCCTGCTCACAGGGAAATCCTGGTTGTAGACAGCAGCTGTATGTGTTGTGGATCAAAAGAGATAACATTGACAGAACTCCATATGAAAATGGTGGCAAAACTGTGAACCAAATTAGTAAGAGACTAAAAGGTTTACTGTACAATGCGTGTTATTTTCACCTCGNAAACTTTCCAGAAAAGATAATGGAATTAATTTGGTTTGTTGGATACCAAAGTGTGAAAAGATGCCTGCTCTGCTATTTCATCACAGAGTCTATCATTCAGAGACAACAATAATGCCAGATGTAACTAACACAGTTTACCCTTGCAATACCTCCCCTGTTCCACCCCATGTTTACTCTTCACTGGTCCACAACGACTGGGAAAAGTTGTGTAAGAGAAGTGGAGAGTTTCTGTGTGACTCCTGTTTCTGGAAGATAAACTGTCCTTGGATTCACTGGCTGGGCACGAGGCTGAAGAAGTTTTTGCTTCTCAGTGTCCAAGAAGTCCATGGGACAAGTTGGTCAGGGTCCTGTAGACCAGTGGATACACCTGCCTGGGGCCTTTTGTTGTACCTGCAGCAGCACACAATGAGATGACCTAACCTTGATGCTGACCAGAAAGCTGCCCAGCTCCCACAGACAGACAGAGCCAGGGCTCTGCCAGACAGGGGCTGGATGGAAAGTGCTCTGAGCCCTATTTACCCTTCAAGGGATGCCAAGGCCAGAACCTCATCACTGAAGATCAAAATCTGGAGAAGTACTTCAGGGGAGGCATCGTACAAGCACTGACCAGTAGTTTGAAACTCATAAAAGCAAAATATCTAGTATTAATTATTGCTGAAAGGTTTAAAGCAGATAGAGAAATGTATAAATACATACAATTCTTGTACTGTCCTGGCGTGCTTCTGCTCCCTAAGGAAGGTGACAGTAATGCACAACCCTTCTGTCTGCTGCACACATGGAGCTCCAGATCCTGAGCCCCTTCCACTTATTTCAACAGCTTTGGACCAGCTTCAGATAGTCCAAGGTGTAACCTTAAATTGGAGGATACTTTCCTGGGGCTAGGAGCCCTGTATCTTTCTGTATGCTGTACAGAACCTGAAACTGACACACTCACTGATCACAAACGGACTCTGTGGTTGATGTCCAACTACATTCACACAGCTTCTGCTCTCTGATGCATGTATGTTGTTCTCATGTTCATAATAATTTGTGGTTCTGTGCTACATTTACCCTACAAACCAGAATGATATTAAAAGACCAATTCTTGTTTAGTCTGGAAGTTATACATTACATTTTCTATCATTACAGGAAGCCAGTATGGTCAGCTATGTAAATATGCAACCCATACTCCTGAATAGTTTAAGTTATTAATACCAACAAATACAAGTAAACCCATGATGTGAATGGACATATTGATCTAAACTTTGCTTTTCAGGGTTGCCCACACCCAGGTATTCCTCATGTGCTGGAGAAAGATTCCAGAGCAGTCAGCTGCTTACAGCTCTGTCTTTGCATTAATTTAGGTCCTTGCAGGTATTCCTGCTAACACGAAATGCTGATCAAATGGGTTTTATAGGTTACCTTGCAAATAATTTAAATAACAAGAATATGTTTTTCCCATTGACATTTTGTTTTTATTGAAGGCACAAACCAAACAGTAAACTGAGTCTAATTCTCCTTACCATCAACAATACTCCAGGAAGGTGGTACTGGCTAGTGAGCACAGTAAAATACATATCTATGCTTTGCTCAATTTTCTCCTGGAAGGGGAGGGTTTTATTTTCCACCTGAAGAAATCCTACAACTGTGAAGATGATTTATGCAATGGGAAAGAAATCATTAATAGAACTGAAGAAGAATGAGCTGATACTCCCTCTCCTCCACAGTTATGCACAGTCCAGAATATGACTGGCAAGAAAAATTAAGATGACAAAGTCACTAATATGCAAAAGATAAAGTATTCCAAAATACAGACCATCTGGTATTAACAAGGAAAAAGCCAAAATCCCCCAACCTCCCTAACACCAAGGAAAGTAGAGAAAGTGAAACAGGAGGTATTCTGCTTTGGGGTGTTCTCTCAAATTCCTCTCTTAGTGCTCCCACCAGTGCAGCCACCCGGCAAACAGAGGCACCTGCAGAGAGCCTTCCTGTGGCACGACCCTGCCTCACCTCCCAGTGATTTGAAACACTTTGGCAGCCCAGTCAGACATTCCCACCCAACTGAGTTATTTTGGAGGCTGGGAGAGAGAAGGTTTTCACCAGATTTCCAGTAATAGAAAGGTGCTACAACTTTGGGGAATCTCTGCAAAAAGCAAACTGCTGATGTAGTGCTCCTTTGGGTATCCAAAGGACAAAGAACAAGAAGAGCTCAAAGGGGACCATGAGCTTTGATTCTTCAATTCTTAAATATCAAAGGTTCAGATAAACTCCAGGTTTTGAGAAGTTACCTCACCCATGAAGCTTCCTCTACAGTTAGGAGAGAGGTGGGTAGAACTTCAGAGGGTGACTAATAGCACCTATTCTAGGATGGACGGATTTCCCCCTAGGTGTGAGCTCATCTTCCCACAGGGGGACCTTGCATCATTAATTACCTTATTTTCAGGGAGATAAAGCTGAAGAGCCTATGCAAAGGAGAACTCTACAGGGAATAAAAATAAAATTTACAGAATTGGAAGACAAACAGATAAAGTGGAGGAGACATTCCTCCACCAAATATGGACCACAGGAGCGCAAAGGCCAATGAGGAGGAAGAAGTCCTTCCCCACTTAGAAGAATGAAAAAGGAAAGTTGTGTAACTTCTGGCAATCCCACCAGTCCTCTGTGTGACTTGTAAGGCTTTTAGAGAGGGTGCAAAACATGCATCATGATGGAGATGTTCCACTCAGTTCTGGAGGGTTAGCTCCATGATACATTGACATGACAGGGACTGTCAGGATCTGGATCTCCATTGCTTCCACACTATCCTCAATGAGCCAAAGTTCTATGTATCAAATAAAAGAGAACTGTACTGCATTCAGACAAGATGAGGACAGAGCCAATATATCTGATGACACATGTAACATACTCTTGTTATATACAGACTACTGTCAGTATATATTGATCATGTTGTATGCTGACTGCTGCCTTCCAATACAAATGTTTAAGCAAAATGCATGTTTACCCTGAAAATAATGTTAAGCTATAGCTTTCCATGTTACCTTCCAATGCCTACTATCACCTCAGCCCAGAGGCACTGTTTTTCCTTCAGCAGAGGATTACAAGTTGTTTTCCTCTGCCCTGTTTATTTTATAGAAATGCTGTTCCTTCCTTACGGACAGATACGATCTGTTGAAGACCTGGAGCATTTTACCCCATAGCAAAACTCACTCAATAGTACCATCTGTTCTTCCTGCATGGGCACAGTAATGCCAGAAACTGTTCAACATTCCATAAATTAAGACCATATAATGGATAGCTCATTGTTAAAGTGAAGCAAGGAATTGTTTGGAACCTGATGACAGACATCTTGCTGGGACTTTGCCTTAAAAATAGTATCCAATGTATTATTTTTGGTTTGCTGCTTTAAAACCTTCACATACAACATTAAACAGCAAAGGCTGTAACATGTAACATGTAACAATCCAGCCCATCAATGCCTGGCTTTGTCCCCATTTCCAGCAGGGTCAGCAGGGTCCCTCTTATTAACTTCAGTGGGGCTTGGACTGGGCCAGTGTTTTAGAACAGATTCCCTGAATAACCCAACTCTGTTCTCACTGACCCTGATATGTGTCTGTTGTATCTCTCCTAAGAGAAGAGAATTCAGTCTTCAAGTTTAAGAGCCAGTAAAATATGTCCTTTTTTTTGTAGATGTTACATGAAACTATATCACATACACACACACAGCCCCCCTGCCCTTCACTTACTGGTAAGAAATCCTAGTCAGAAATGAGCAGCCATTTGCTATTCCTTTCTACATCCAAATGCTAAGACATGCAGAAGTTTACCACTAAGAAGGCTGGACATAAAGTTCTGCAATTAGAATGTACCATTTGGGTCAACATCAAACCAGCCTTCATTTGCCATCCATACAGAGAAACCACAGATTTTTTTCTTTAAAAAAGACTTGAGAAAAAAGGCAAACAAAAAGAAAAAAAACCCCCACACAACACACACAAAAAACCCCAAACAAAACACATGCACAAAATAAACCGATAGTCTTTAATTAGAAAAAAATAGCACTATAAAACCCACCACCCAAGAGTGAGACTTGAGTGGCCCTCTGCCCAGCTCCCTGGGGCAGGCACTCCTCCCCACCATGCAGCTCTTGTCACAGGCACAGGGAGCTGCCTGTGAGCTCTGCTCCAGCACTTCAGTGCAAAAGTTACACTTCCTAAATCAGAAAACTCCTATCTGCAGGACATCTCAAAATGTTAGTGAAACAGATAAGTAGATGCCACTTACACACTCTTAGTGATAAGAATTATCATATAAAATCTGAGCTATCTAAGCCCATGATGTTGTTACTTACGACTCTGTATGCAAGCCAAGGCAATTATTATCATCTCTTTGTGAAGCTCTCACATTGCTCTAATAAAATTCACAGAAGCAAAATTACTTTTAGCCCAACCATTTCTATTCCCAGAGACAATGCATATATTTTTCCACCACATCAGCTCCTGGATGGTGGGGGAAGGGCAGGAGGGGTGGGGAGGGGGAAATGCAATTTGAGAAGTGGTAAGTGTGTCAAAATCGAAATTACTTGGAGATATTTTGCAGCACAATCATCCTTTATGCTTGTGCAGCTTGGTTCATATGGCTCACATTCAGGCTGTCACACTGAATCACTGCTACTTCTTGACTTACACTAAACAAAAACAAACCTAACTTTCCCTTCAGTCTGTGAGGTAAAATGCTCTCTGAATTCCCAGTCAAGAGGCCAGGAGCAGCGTTACAATTACTGGTTTTGTAAGAAGCTGACTTCTGAGGAGAAGACACACACAAAAAAGTCAGACTAATAGCACAAACACATGTGTTGCTTATGGAGCGTTTTGGAAAAACAAATAAAAAATCAAAAATTAATCCTGCAAAAAAGCTTTTTCCACAAGCAGAGAAGACACAGCTTTAGCAGCCTCAACAAACAAAGCAATTCCACCCCGGAGTAAAGAAGTCTTTGAACTATATGAAACGCAAGATATTTAACAAGAGCTTGAAAGTCTGATGAAGAGCAAGAAAGGAAATCTAGGAAACAAAGTACAAACTCAGAGAGAAAGGCAGCCAGAGTCAGTCTCTGCAACTAGCAGAATACAAGGCACAAAGCAAAGCCAGCACTCAAACAAAGTTATTTCACGCATCTCCCAGGAAATTTGCAACCAGCGTCCCGGTTCGGAAGGGTTTCTGCTGACCTGTGGCTGTGCAGCAATGCCGGTGCCGGGAGCCTTCCCATCACCTTTTGTCCCCAGCCATGGCAGCTCTGCTCTGCTCCGAGGGCTGCTCACACTCCCAAATCCCCCTTTTCCAGCTCTATCTTAGGAACTGCCCAGATTTTGCAGTGTAATCTGAGCAGGGAAGTACCATGTGCCTATGATATGGTTAATTCACATCTTACCCCTCCACCCCACCCCCCCCAATGCCTGGGGAAGCCGCTTCGCATTTCAAAGCCCTCCCTCCGGCAGCCTGACCCAGGTAGGGCCGGGGCAGCGCTGGGGCTGCTGCCTCCACCCAGATGGGGCCCTTCAGCTGCTTCTTCCCACCCACCAGTCCCCGGGATGGGGCATTCACCCTCCTGCAGAGAGAGGTCCCGGTCACCCTTTCCCCAGCACAGAGCTTCCACACTGCAGGAACACAGCTGGCCTTGCTCAGGGCCACCACCAGAGCTGGTGGTTATTGCCATCTCCATGGACAATGTCAGAGACCTCAACAGGGACAGCTCTGGTGAGCCCAGAGAGAACCCTTGGGATCCAGCAAAGCCTGGGCATCTGCTCAGGATCTCTGGCAGTGAAGAGGTTTCATGGGGTTGGATGCAAGCTTCCCATCCACCCCTCTCCAGTGCTGCCATCAGCTAGAAGAGACACAATCTCAGCTTCTCCTGTTAACAGAGGAGATCTTTCTACTACTACTAAGGGAAAAAAAGCCACAATAAAACCCAAAACCAAACCAAGAATATGAAGAACAAATAAAATTTAAAGACATACCCAAAAAAGCCCACAGCGAAATACCTCTAAATTTTCTTCTATTAATTACATTAGTATTTTTCTACTGTTACTGACTGATTTCTGTCTTGCCTTTGCAGTCATTATCATGCTTACTGATGAGACTACACTTCAAAGAAGAAGGAATCAACTCTTCTCAAATTTTGCACTGGGATTAGTTAAAGCAATCACAAAGTGGCCAAACACCCACAGCAGAGAAGGTGCAGAGAAGAAGGGGTAGAGTGGTCCTCAAGTCCTGTCACTGCTGCTTATCCAGCCCCAACCCCACCATCGGGTCCCAGGTGCTGCTCACCAAACCCCAAGAGACCTTCAAGCAGCAGCCACCTGGCACAGCCCTTTCCTGAACGTTCAGGTCTTGAAAAGGGCAACGTGCAAGCCAGAAATGGTTGTGCCATTCCTCAACATTCTTGAAAGCAAATTCCATGTAATCCCACAGTCACTCCTGACAATGTCCCAAGTGACGCTAAATCAAATCACAGAGGGATGTTGAAGGAGCCCCTCAGGCAGAGAAACCCTTTTGGTTTGGAGTTTTGTTTTTGTTTTTCTATTAGTCCCTTGGCCAACCTTAGGTGGATGGGCTAACAGCTATAGCTGCTTTGAAACCACTGAGAAAAGGCCCCTACAAGGGAGCAAAGGGGAGCAACAGTCAGCAAACGCAGTAAATGAAGGCTCTGTGACAAATAGATGGCAGAGAATTAGAATTATTTGGAGGAACTTTAGCTTTGGGCTAGAGGGCAACAAAGCAATTTCATGTGAAGAACCTGCTGTCTAAATTGTTGGCGTTGTAACACCTGCAAACATCTTGCATGGGATTCTTGATGACTGCATCATGCATCTTCAGATCTTCAGAATCTTCCTTTCTTCAAGCTCTAGACCTTTGGATAATCCAGTTTATCCTAGAGCAAAGGTGCTAGCTGCACCTTCCATTGCTGCACAATTACCTCAATCCATTCTTGTCTGTTATCAGCAACTGTGTACGGTAAAACCTGGAAAATGCCAAATATAGCACCAACTAATGTATTATATGTTTTAGAAAAAAACCAAAATAAACCTGAATACATTCTTCAATGATGAAGTCAAGATCTCGGCTCATAAATTTGATCTTGCTTGGTTATAACCATGATAGCTAATAAATAAATAAATAAAGCAAGTGGAATGATCTCAAAGGTTAGGAATTCTGGCTAGCAGGCATGTCTCATGTGTTTATGTCCACAACTTGCACCTCTGCAAGGTGCAGACATCATCTCCATGGTGCCCTGGGCAGTGCTCCATGGTCCTCACCTCATTAGCATGGGACTCCACGACTTTCAAACTCTCTTCCAACCTGAGCAACGCAGTGATCCTCCCACCCTACACTCCCCCATCCCTGGTTGATGCTGGTGACCCCTCATTTCTGTGCACCTCAAGCCCTCCAGGTCAGGGCCAGGCAGGGAGGGCTGCACAGCAAAGGCAGGTCACAGCTCACTGCAGGGAGGCAGCTCTTCACTGCTTTATTTCATTAGCCTGCAGAACAGGCTATAATTTGCTGAAATGATGATTAATCAAATCTTATTTTTCTCTAAGACAGGTTAATGAACAGCCAATTAAGTGTCTCAGTGATTCTGGAATAACAAAGGAATACTCTTGGAGTAACAACTTTCCAGCAGCAGCCAGCCTGAATGAGAGGGCAGAGGAGATGTGACTTAGAAGGTCCTTTCACACACCCTGTCACAAAGCCACCATTTTTGTGGTGCTTCAAAAAGCCACCATTTTTGTGATGCTTTGCTCCTCAAAGCTCAGAAGCCTTGAACTGTGCAGGCACTGAGGGTGCCAAGCTTGGTTCCCCCCCCTCTCCCTGCTTGCTCCCAGGGCTTTGCTCTGTTTGGCTGCACCCCAGGCTGCAGACATCCCCCACCCCCCTTCCTCCCTGCAGGGCTCCAGCCCATCCCCTGGGTCTGCTGCTGCTCCTCAGGCCTGAGGAGGTGATGAGGATCAGGAGCAATGCCACACACCAGGGATGTCCAGGAGAGAGGGCAGCTCCCCACTGCCTCCCCCCAGCAGAGCCAGGGCATCCACAGCTGGCAAGTTTAGCAAAGCAGTGACTTCTATCCTATTAATGGGTTCATGTCTTTTCCAGACTCCAAACAAATCCATGAAAGCTTAATTTTGATCTTGTAAATCAGGGTAAGATTAAGATACATAAACACAACTCAGTACCATACCCAAAAAGCAAAGAACAACATTTTTAAAGAAGCCACAATCTTATTTTTTGAAGTATTCCTTCAGTGGGAATTGTGCTGGAGCAAAGAATGTAAAACTTGGAAGCTTCCAAGAGGGGGTCATGTGAATTTACTCTATTTCAAGATTTTTCCAAATCGCTGATCTTTTGATTCTGAATGCATTTGTACAAATCTGCCAACAAATTGTTTTTCACCATCAACAGAGAAGTTTTTTGCAGTTTGTAATTTTTTTTCAGGTTAAAGAAAAAAAAAAAAAGATTTTGTGGAGAACTTATGCCATTTCTGTAGAAACTTCTGCAAACCACAGAAGTGACATTGCAGATTTTTTCAAATAAATAACAACCCCCCCCCAAAAAAAAGAACAAAGAACATCCTTTGTTTCACACAAAGAATTTCAAGGGAAACCACAAAATGTTCAAGCAAAACATTTAAACATTTGATTTTCCACCCATTTTGCCAGCAGCCTGAGTTTTCCCATAGTTTAATATCAGTGTCAATAGGCAGGAGGAGGGGAGGCAGGTCAGTTGGACTGCAGTCACTCTGCAGCTTCAGATCTGTGCTAATTGAATAAGGATGCAAACAGGATATGATTTGCAGGCAGCATTCTTCTTATTTCACTTAGTTTTTCTTTTAGTAAAGAAGTGAGACCTACTTCATTTACCCTTCAGGAAAAAAATGCCATTAAAAAGCAGCTCAAAGAAGTTCCTAGTGTTAGGACACAAATCCTGGGCTCTGCTGCTGCCAGTGCTCTTGCACCCAGTGCTGCACCCCATCCTGGTGACCCATCCGAACATCACACACTTTGCATGGACCTAAAGCTAAGGATATTACTGGTGGCAGATGTTATTTAGGCTCTTCAAATGACTTCTAGAAAAGCAGGCTTAAAAAGAGATGGAAACATTTCATTTTCAAGCCAGTGGAGACTATTTCATTTAAAACAGACATGCTTGCCTGACACACTTCATTGCCTGTTTAGTTGTGTTTTTCCAGGGCAAAAACCTACCAGAATGGTGGCAGTACCTGGAATCTCAGTTGTGTGTCATGGTACCAGCCTCAAAGACAAGCAAACACAAACTACAGAAATGTAAGCAAGAACCAGAATTAAACACACAATACTGTCCAGTCTAGAGGTATGCTTCACCTTCATGACAAACATACTGCAAATGCACTTTTTTACTCTTTAAAGATTTTAGTAAATGTAAGTATGTATGTCTGAGCATATTGATTACTACATCTTAGTTAATTTTATTTAAATGTAGGGATAAAAGTGATGCACTCAAGTTAACGTGTTTGCCCAGACTGAAGAGACATTATTACACGTTCCTGTTCTTGTACACATCCTAAATATTCATCCCCTTGCAACATCCCAGGGTACAGTGTCCTATGTCAACATCTTGAAAAGAATGCAAAAACCTTAATAAAAATGAACAGAGATTGCTCATTGTGTGCTTCTGCTATTAATATCTGCATTTCAGAAAAGCCCACACTTTCCACAGGACATATCCTCCTGGGTACTCAAGCAGCCACGCCAGGCACCAAGCAGCCTGGCAGAAAGCTGAGTGCATCTTGGGTTTGCTCTCAAGGCAACCTGTAATGCTGCAGAGCACCCTGCAGTTCCTCCTACTGATCAGATCCATTTACACCACTTACCAGCTGGGAGCTGAGAGGTGATCCCCCAAACCAATCTGCTCTGTGCAGGACCACACTCTGTCCTTTCCAAGTTTTATACATTAATCATCCCTGGTCTTACAAGTTCATCAGGCAGTACGTTATCTTGATTATAATATATCTTATATATTACCTATATTATATGTTACGTATTTAGTATCTAATATATTATGTATTTAGTAGATATTACAATTTATGTTATATTATATATAGCTATATAATATATAACAATAATATTACATGTAAGACTATAATATATTGTCTATTACATTTTTATATTATATTTTGTATGTAATATATAATACATAGAGATACAACACATACAATATTGTTATATTGAGAGCTCCATGCAGGAGGCAGATTAGTTTAGAACAGAACAAAACATGCTCCCAAATGCAAGTGTTCTGGTTATTAAAACTGAACAAGAAAAATACAAGCCTCAATAGACCTGGTAGAGCCACCAGACAAGGAAGCAGCTCAGAAGAAAGATGTTCTCCTTCAGTGGTGACTTCATTCTGCTGTTAGGAGCCCTCCACCTGCCTGTCCTCACACCACCACCAGCCCAGCTCCCTTCAGATGTGGCTACTCCAGCAGTGCCTCACCATCCTCCCTAATTCCCTTCAGGAAGGAAAGAGACAAACCCCAAAGCCACCAGGGTTATCTCCAATAGCCTAATGAGTGAGATAACCCACAGGACTTTGCCTAAAGCAAATCAGGCAGTTGCTCCTCTGAACTGTGCAGCCAGCAGACCAGATCAGAGAACTGCTACCTCCTGGCCAGAGGCAATGACCAGGGACAGCAAAACCCCAGGGTGTTGCTGGGGGAAAAGTTCTGGCAGTGGTCAGAGGGGTCAGTGATCTCCACAGATGCCCATCAGTGACCCCTAAAGGGGTTTCAGAAGGTGCAAGCCATGTCCAGTAACTCTGCCCAGTGGAGTTGCTAGTACCTTCTCTGCCAAGTCCATTTAAAGTCAGTAATAAATTCTGCAAAGCAAAACTATATAAAAATAAAACAAAATTGGGCTTTGGTATCAAAACTAAAACCTGGCAGCTGGTTGCCATGCAAAATCCATCATGAGTGATACATCTGTGGAGGGCAGCTGGAACAAATCCCTGACATTTAATGACATGGTAAAAGCAAACCTCATGCAAACAACATTAAATCACTTGAAATACTATTGCAAACAGATGAATCTTTACAGTGCTCACATGTTGCAAAAATTAATAATTTCTAAATAGCTCTTCTTTATTCTTAAAAAAAAACCCCACCTTTTGCAGTAGTGATTTTTTTCCCTACTCCAACCATATATTTAAAATAGCATTCTGAGTTTTAAATTCTCTCTCCCTCCTATCTAAAGATTCATGTCACCAGCAGAACAGCACCTTTCTGCCTTCCATCTTCCTTTTCTTTTTTATGAGTAACCTGGCCTCCAGAGCCCAGTGCACAGTACAGAAAAGCAAGTCCTAGAAGCTGTTTCTGTAAAACACTCCAAATGGGACTGTCACAGAGACACAGGTAACAAATTGCCTTCTAATTTACATGGGAATTCCAATCACACAGGCATCATCTACACCTCTGTCCATTGGTATCCAGCATCATCCTAAACGTCACATCATTCCCAAACAATCACTCACAAACCCTCAGGTAAGAGAACTGTCATCCATGGTTAAAACAGCTGCTCACTCTGAACCACAGACACCCTCAAGGAGTTCAGCTGGTCCCCCCTTCTGACAGCTGCCACAGAGCACGAGTGACCTGTGAAATCTCTCAGAAAGAACTGGTAATGGGACCCGAGCCAACAAGCAGGGGATAGGTGCCAAGCTGAAATGATTTAGGACAGCACAAACACGGGTGTCAGGGGCACATCTTAAGCTGATTCTGTCTGACAAAAGTGGTTAAATTGATAACTGGATAAATGGCTCAGCTTCCATTGAAGTAAAGCCTGGGGGACACACAGACAGTCTCTCCTGGGCACAGCTACAGCAGGAGTTGGCTGAGGACCAGCAGCTGGCTGGTAGCCCCCCACTGCCTGTCTGGCAGGAGGGACAGAGAGAACATTCACTCTGCTAGTGCAGACTCAGCTAATTTAAGTCAAAAAACAAAGGTGGTTTGAACTAACCTGGTTGACTTTGCAATGAAGTGGATTAAGAACATCCATAAGACCCCTTCTGCCAGCTCTGTTGAGGATATAGTACTTTCTGGTTATATTTTCTACTTCCAAGAAGTCATGCATCCATGCCCAGAAACTGCTTTCTCTCTAAGACACAATGATTCTAGACAGGACTGCATTAAGATCCTTCTTTACCTATACATATACAGGTGCAAAGGGTTAGCAGTTCCTAAAATGTCCTGTGCATACAGGAAAAAAAAGAGCTCCTTGTCTCCACAGTGTGTTCACTGAAGAGATTCAAAAGCAAAAGCCAGACCTGAACTAAAAGAAGTTCCGTGCTAAGGGTAAAATAGAAAATAATAAAAACATCCATCCAAAATGGGCAGGAATGATCCTGTGAGGTGAGAAGGAATACTTTTTAATCCTTCACACAAAGGAGTGTGTAATGTTCTTATCGTGACTTCTCCCTGGGATCCCCTGAGCCCAGACCACCTCCAGACCTCAGAAGCATCCTGGCCATCCACCACCCCTGGGGCTGGGCAGGCAGATGTGCCTCGGTGGGACAGCACAGCAGCTCATCTCACACTGCTGTTTCCACCCAGGTCTCCACCAGACTGGATTCCTGGCAGGGGTTTGGACAGCTCAGCAGTCATTCCCTGCCTTCATTCATAAACTGAGTCCACGCTGAGCAAAGCCACAAGCTCCAGTGCACCCAGTGACACATGTCAGTGACATCTCCTGGTCAAACGTTCCCTTCCACAGCCACCCCTGCCCGGGGAGCCTGGAGGTCACAGCTGGACACTGAAGTCAGAGTGAGCTGCAGTGACAGTGCTTGAACTTCCCCCCAGTTTTGGATTCCATCCACAGAGTTCATGAGCAAACAAGTCAGACAGGAATGTATGGCTCTCTCAAAGCAGACCAGGAGATGTAATTAACACCACTTAATTTTCCTGAGTAATATATGGAGGTTTGTAACACACAAGAATAGATGGGAACTTAAAGGGTCTGGTGTGGCTCTAACCATGGCTCAGCAGAAGGACTGGATCCAGGCCACATATGCTGTTTCTGCATATCTAAGTGGGATATACGTTTGCTTCAACACTTTGATTTCATACAAATGGACCACAATAAAATAAGCAGGAGAAAACAAACCACTTTTTGGAAAACCCCTTCAGAACTCTCTCTCTTTCAGCTCCTGATCTGTACATACGTGGAATAAGAACCTAAAAGGCACCACGTCACTCCCAGCAAAAGAGAAGGTTATTATGGCAATGAGCTGGAAGGAAATCCAAATTTCTAGTGCAAGAGAATGAGAGGAAAAGCTAAACAAAAGTGAATGCAGGAGACCATATCACTGTATCAGAGCTTTATTCTAAACATATGGGCCGTGGGTACATATAAGGGGAGATAAGAGGCAGAATAAATGAATCAAGGTTCTTTCTTGCTGAAAGAAAGCAGAAGAAAGGATCTGCAAATCACTCAAGAAAAGAAACCTCAGCACAAGTCAGCCCTGGGACAGAAAAGGAAGGGGAGCTCCCCCGAGGTACAGCTCTCTCCTGGGGCAGTGTGAGGAGGATAGTGGCTGCCCCAAGGCTGAATGTTCATGGAAGCAACCCCCAGCACTGATGGGCCAGTCAGCAGCAGTCTGGTTTCCTCCAGGTATGATGATGAAAACCCAGAAGGCAGCTGTAGGAGAGCACATGCCCACTGTAAGTCTTTCAGCAACCACAAAAATATCTGGATCATTTTAGGGACACTTCTGGGTTTGCCAGAAGCAGTTAAATCCTACCTCTTACTTGCAAACCAGGGGAAAGTCTCCCAAGCATGGGAAAATTCCCAAAGAACGGTTTAAAAGAGAAGACCAGCACTGCAAACCTTTGTCATCTCCCAGGATAAAGGCAAGAGGGCAGCTGTGAAAGGCATGGTTGGCAGTGGGCACATCCAAGGCCACAAAGAGAAGGGCAGCTGAGCTACCCTCTACACCAAACCATGCCCATGCAGGCTTTGAGAACTGAGAGCAGATACCAATCCTTACAGCAACAAGAGCTGCAGGAGCCTTTAGAGGTTCCAGCACCCCCAGAAGAAGCACAAAAAGCAATATTCTCAATATTGAGTGAAAGCAGGTCACAGCTTGGAGATGAGATGTAACTACTCTGCTCCTGCAACTCCAGAGGAATGGACATCCAAAGGGCTGGAGCAGTTCTGGCAGCATGGAAATGCCCCTGAACAAGAGGATGGACAGTGCTGGAACTGTCCAGCAAAACAAAGTGTAATAATGGCACTGAGCACCAACTAGACAGAGAGCCTGAAAAAGATGCCATCTCCTCACAGAACTGTTGCTCCATAAGAGCTGATCACACCAGAGCCCAAAGCCAGGCTCAGATGTCTGATGGGGTTCATCTTGTGCACAAACAGGAGTAAAGCTACACACATCAGTGCTTGGTGCAGAGTGCTGCGTGCTCACCAGCCAGTTCCTGTGGGTCAGCAGATCCTCAGCTACACTCACACACCCAGACCTCAAGTACGGGGGTTGCTGTTGCTCTCCCACACTGCATGCCTGAGCAGGACAGAAGGTGCTGATAGCACTGGAATGTCAGCTTTAGTGCCACCAAGCACAGTGGGACTCCCTGCCCATCATCACTCCTGAAAGGCAATCAACCACGCTGCACAACATGGAGTAAAGGCAGCTGCTTCCAGCTTCAAGCAGGTCAGATAAATTTTGAAGTATATAATGCCACGTGACCACCTGATGCAACTGAAAAGGTGTTAAAGTGGATGGACAGATGGGAGGAAAAGAATGAGAAATCTCTGCAGTCACAGAAGCTGACTGCAAATTAAGAGAAAAACATTTTTAAATGCCCTGCAATGCTAGAGTTTACCTGCACATCTTACAGAGCCCCTCACTGCAGTATGCCCAGACCAGCAGTCCCACAAAAGCAGAATCCCTGAGGACCTCCCAGGACTGAAGGCCTCAGGTGCTTTGCTATCTGTTTCTTGACTTTACTGTAAGAAGTAAAGCTCCAGCCACCACACTGAATTCCATAAATCCTGCTCAGAGCCTTGCCTGTGAGACAGAATACATGGATACAATTAAAATAACATGGCTGTCGAAGAACAAGGCAGCACTGGAAAAGGTTTGCCAACACATTAATGCCAATTAAGGGTGTGATTTTTGGATGATAGTTTTACACCAGCACCAGCCCTATTAATGCAGTGTAACTGTCTTCAAAGGGGTTTTGAAGGCCCAGCTGATTCCACTGGGGGAAGCAAGCTGTTAAAAGACCCTTTTTTGGGGCCTCCAGAGGCCCCATTCTGCCATTACAGGAAAATCTGTCATACTAAAAATAGTTTCATCTGTTCCACTAGTAAGAGTGTTTTAGGTCTAGAAAGTTGTATCTCTCTCCAATAATTTTACACCCATACAGGTTGCCCTGGCAGTCTTCAAAGCCAAGTTGGATGGGGCCTTGAGCAACCTGGTCTACTGGAAGGTGTCCCTGCCCATACAGGGGAGTTGGAACTAAATTATCTTTAAGGTTTCTTTCAACCCAGACCATTCTATGATTCTATACACCAGAAGCTGTTGTCTTTGGTGTTAAATCACAGTCCAGCCAAGTTATAAGCAAAGCCATGTTTATAGGATGTGCCCAGAGCCTCCCTCTGCCACTTGAAAGGACAAGGGTGCCTCAAAACAACTGTCACATGAGGAGCTGGAAAGGAGAGGCTCAGGCCTGCCTGTTAGAAAACCACAGGAACAGATACACTCTCAAGCACCTTCTCTGTACTCATCACCTATGAGTGCAAAGAAACAAAGCTCAGCACCAACTCAGCAAGAGTAACATCTTTTCCCTCACTGCCCAAGGCTTACAGAAAAGCCTCAGTGCCAGTGTGGCACCAGAAAGCTCAAAGGACCATCCTGCAGGTGGTAGGGACCACGCACCCAACCCTACCTCCTCCAGCTTCACTCCCGCGGGTGGTTCAGCTCTGGGCGGCCCGACAGGCTCCAGCACCAGCCCCTGAGCGACAAGAGGAAGAGATAAAGTGAGGGGAGGTGTGAGAGCAGAGGACTGGCTGGCTCTCGCTCAAGTTGTGAGCAATTCTCCTGCTGCAGGCTGGATTCCCCCACCGATCCGGAGAGCCCGGTCCCCAAACTCTCCCCGGCAAAGCGCCCTGCCCCACTCTGCCAGGAGGCAGCCGGTGAGTGCTCCCAGAGCCCCTCACCCCAGGATCCCAGCACTCCAGCTGGGCAGAAAGCACTCCTCTCAGCTCTCCCGTTCTGTTTTCCCCCTCTTCCTCGCAAACTTCGTTGGTTTTCGCTCAGCTCACAGGAGGCGAGCGAGCCCGCACAACTTGGAGAAGGCATTCACGGGACAATTTTGCCAGACCTCTCCCCCCCCACCTCCAAATGACATTTGATTTGCAAACACTCGCACCGAACCGCAGGCTGCTCCCGCCTCCACCCAGGCACGGAGCTGCTTCCAATAAAGCAACGAGTCCTGGAACATCTGCAGCAACTTTCTGTCTTTGACAATTTGCCACTTTCCGAACAACAAGACAAAAAAATATATAAATTAATAATAATAATAATAAATTAAAAAAGGAGAACGAGAAGAGAACCAGTGTAAGGAAATATTCGCAGAGTTGTCCCAGTAGAGGGGAACGGGCTTCGGATCGGGTCCCCCGCGCCCAGGGGCTGCAGCCGGTTCCACTCTCCCCGGCACCGGCACCAGGACCTACCGCTGGGCTCCGCGGGGGCGGTCCGGCGCTTGCACCTCCGCGGCTGCTCCGCGCTCCGCTCCGCGCTGCTCCGTTCGGCTCCGCGGGGGAAGAGGCGAG
>JAAWXA010000016.1:3520387-3613765 GCA_038090715.1 Florisuga fusca | reverse complement strand
GGGAAGAGGCGAGGGGACCCCAGGAGGCAGAGGGAGGGGCCGGAAAGCCGCGGCGGGGCTGACCGCCGGTTCCGCGGGGTTCGCCTGAGCTGGCACCGCGCTCCGCGGCCCCGGGCTGGGCAAGGGGCGAGTGCCCGTAACCCCCGGGAGCTGGACCGGAGTCCCGGAGGCAAGGAGAGCGGCTTGTTTTACAGGGCTCACGTGGAGGAGAAAAGTCTGCGTCCTGTTTCCCGGAGCCGGTAATTACAACAAATAAATAACCACGGGGGTGGGGCAGGGGGGAAGCAGAGCCCCGCGCCCGCCATGGGGCCGAGGGGCCTCACACCGCCTGGGTTTGCCCAGGTCGAGCCCTCTCGGTCAATCAAAAGTGGCTTCGAATTGTGTAAAGAGCTGCTTTTAATTTGCTTCTCATCCTAGCGCTGCTTCCCGAGGTCTAAGCGGCCCCAAACTTCCCTCACCAAGTGGTGACTTGGATCCTAATCTTACAGCGAGAGGGTCGAGTTATCAGATATATGACAATAGAAACCGTTTCTAGAAACTCATCCTGGTATAAATTACTGACAAGACCTTGGGAAGAACAAAGTCTCTTGCAGCACTATGTCATCCAGAAAACATCCCTCAGAGGGGCTTCAGCCCGGGTGCCTTGTCCCTGCAGGCAGCAGCGAGGTCCCTGCAATACAGGGGCTCACTGCAGCCCCGGGGGGGTCAGGGGGAAAACCCATCTCGCCCAGGGTGGGAGCTCCAGGACATCCCTTTGGGGCTCAGCTCCTCCCTGCATTTCTGCCCCTCCAGCCATCTCCACCCCTTGGCCAGGCTGTTGGGCCAACCTTGAACCTCTGTGACACCCCCTGGGGCAGGCAGCACCACGGGACCCAGCTGGACTGCTTGCTCACTGCAGAGCTCCTGAGTCTTCCTGGGCATTTCAAGTGTGGGAGGGAGGATCTGACCAAACACCTCAAACACACTTCCAGACCTCCCTGCTCGTCCCGTTTGATCCCCACCAAAGCTGTCGGCAGAGGACAGCTCTGCCCAAGCCTGTGGGAAGGGCTACAGGCACCCAGGGCCCTGCCAACATCCAGCAGCCGGTTCAGCCTTCAGCAAACCAGCTCAGCACCACCAGCCTGCCGCAAGCACGGGCAGCACCGGCTGCTGGAGGCAGCAGAGCTCCCCCAGCCTTGCTCTTCCCAGGAACCAAGGGATGGAGCAGCACCCATCGCTGCAGCCAGGGGTGGTGGCTCCCTGGAGCACTCAGTCACCTTCTCCTGTCACTGCTCTCCTGGGGCACAGGTACCTCATCATGCTCTCCTCCTCCTGCACTCTCCTCTCTTCCTCACAGCAAAGGCAGCTCGGCCCTGGCTGTGACAGTCAAGAAGCAACATTATTGAGGGAATTTGTGGGCTGGGTCTGGCTCCCAGCGTCTCCCATTCACAGGGAAGATTGAAAGCAGCACAGACACAATGTGTGTACAATTAGGGAAAAGCAGGAGTGTAAGAATTTCCATTTCTGCATGCTGTGGTATCCTGCCCCTGACACAGGCAAAGCTTGGGGAAGTGGGACTGTCCCACCGAGCTGCAGCCTGTGTGGGGAGAGGGTTTGGTGCTGAGCACTGCTGGACACCCTCAGGGCAAGACCAGCCATACAAAAAGATTGTGTAACTTTACCAAAGAGAAAAATGCTACTTACTGTGTGAGGAAAAAAAACCAAAACAGTCCTCCAAAAATTATCTTATACAGTCCTGGATTCCATCTGAAGGAAAAAGAAAGCCCAGAAAGAGCCAAGGCTCCAGTTTCCCTCTACCTCTGTGAGGATGTGATGTGAGCACTGTAGCCTTTGCAGTCTCCTCAAATCACCTGGTGACAGCCCATGAGTGCCACTTGCTGTCCCCCAGCTGTGCCACAAGCGGATGGGAAGCAGCAGAGCCAGCAGTGAGGCTCCACCTGGGCTTTGCACTGGGTTTGTGGCTCAGCTGGGACCAAAAACACATCTGCCAGTTCCACAGCCCTGAGTCATACATGTCTGAGGGAGACCAGGAGAGACCAATGCAGTCAACTCCAGGACTGTGACAAAACTACGCCAGAAATTACAGAAATTCTGAAACCACTCCAGCAGTCTTTGCTGTTAAAGCCATGATGGCCTCAGCAAGGCAAAGTCTGTAGGTAGGGGTAAAATATCTCACCAGACCAATTCATGCATGTGGAAAATACTGAAGAATCATAGAATAATTTGGGTTGGAGGGGACCTCTAAAGGTCACTTAGAAGTAGCTTCTTGGCACACAGATCCTTCCTCAGAGACAAGAGGGGGTTACAAGCTGCACCCTGGACTCTGTTAGATCTTCAACATGAGGTTTCATCTCTCTGAGTGTGACCACCCTTTTTGCTCCCCCAGCATAACCAACAGGCAGCAGGAGATCCCAGCAACCAGACCAATTACAGACAGAAGTCAAGACTCCTCCTCAGCATTCATACACCATCATTTCCTTGATGTGCCCAGGGCTGAGTGTGTAGCAATGGGGGGGCTTCAGGACACAACCACAGACTCAATCAAAGGTTGGTGGCCTGCCCTCAAGGAGTACTTTTCCTCAACTTGCCCCAGTAAAAATATGGCTCAGAAACAGAGTAACTTTTTAAATATCACAAGATCACTTAAAATATTTTGCTTTGACTTCAAGTGACACTGAAGAACTCATACATCCAAGATTTCATGAAATTAGGCTAAATGGAAATACTCATCATTTCTGATTGAGAAAAAACAGACAAAAACATTGTGTGGGGACTGAAAGGGTAAGGCAGGTCATGTGAATCTAGACAAAGATACAGAACAGCCATCATCATTGGTGGGATTACCACATACCCACCCAGGGACTAGCTTTAGAAAGCAAAACTAACTCTTTGGGATTCAACTTAAGGAGAAAAAATGTTCTTTCAGACTTTCACTCAGCCATTTTTTTTGCATCTCCAACACTCCTGAAACTGAGCTCTGCCCTGGGCATCAAAGAGGAGATGGGCAGCACTGCCTCCTTCCAAGAAACAGGCAGGAGACCAGAAGACATAGAGATGATTCTTCACAAGGTTTTGTTAACCTGAGAGAAGCTGACCCACTTAGAGGCAACTGGACCTTTTCCAAATGAAAGACCCAAAGAAAAGGAACCAAATCAGGGGAAAGAAGAAGTGACATTATAGAATTCCAGAGCTAACACAAAAAACTCTTTAGGGTTTCCTAAGCAGTGATTTCCTAATTGTACACCCACATCACAAGTGTCCTCTACCCCTTTTTGTCTGCTACTGTAACTTGCAGGAACTCTTTTTCCACACTCTCTCCCTTCCACAGGCTGTGGCACACCCACTTTAAAGCCATTCTGCTCTAGTCGAATCACCATGGAGCAGATCTGAACAACTGTCAAATGTGGGCAGACTCAGATTGAAATGTTTCTTCACATGTCCTCATCCAAACACAGTTTTCCAGAACTTGGGAAGATGTCACAAGACAACAGAAAACAATACTTGCTTGGCCAAAGACAGACCACTCACCAGCATGTCTTTTCCTGCAGCCTGCAGTTGAGAACAGAAGAAATGTACATAGGAAAAGTTCTTAGCAGATGTTGCTGCTTTGAAATACAAGACAGTCAACATTCTAACACCTTTAAAGTGAAAGAAGAATCACACAGTTCACAGACTGGCTAAATCCAAACAAAATTATTTACACTGTATGTCTGCTCTGAACTCAGTGGAGAAAAGGTCATACTGACTAGGAGGCTGCTGATCACCAGGACTCCCAAAGATTTGCCATCATCTGCATGGCTGAACTTGTAACAGTAGAAAGTTAAAGAAAAAGTTTACAGGAGAAGATACCTGCAGTGTGAGAGTTACCTATTTGTGCAGCTTAGGAGGGAAACAGCATTGCCCTCCCTTTGTCATCAGCCAGTTTTTCTGCAGGTATTTGCTCATATTCTGCCATATCCATTCAGTGGCCTCAGAGGAAATGGAGTCATCCATGTAAAACACAGTAAAGCAGAATTCCTCAAGCAAAGGCCAAGCGTGCCCGACAGTGACTTGCTGTTAATTCAACATACTGACAAACCAAGAGCACTTAAAAGCAGCATTTGATAAGGTATTCCTTCAGATGCTGACATTTTACTGCAAGAGTCTGAGAAATGCCCCCAAACCTAAGATCAAAGGGTTCTTCAAGACAAATGGCAGGAAAATTATCTTGGAACCTGACTTGAAACTATTCCTGGTTCTCAAACTGTTTCACCATCAATAAGGACGCAATGGAAAGCATGGCTCAGAAATCATCACTGAAGCCAGCAAATGTCACCCCATTGACAAACTTTCAGACTGCAAATCCCCTGCCAAGGTGAGCTCTTCCTTTACCCCATACCCACAGAAACAGGTACTTCCATGGCTGCTTTTTTTTTTTTTTTTGGTCACAGGCAAAGTTCCCAAGAAACCCCAGCTGAGCATGCCAGACACACTTGAGTTTGGACTGATTTCTGGTTATGCAGTAGTGTCTCAAATCTGACATCCATACAGATGTGCAGTGAGCAGGTGGAGTTGTGTTTTTCCCCAGCCTCCCTTGCTGAACATCTCCCATTTCCTCCTGGCCATCCCAGTTCCTTTCACAGGATCTTCTGTACCTGAACATTTTGAGACTGAGGAAGTTGAGGATGCAATTAAAACAGCAAGTTTCTTTTTACTGCTTGCTTTTTTGAAAGTGTTGAGTATTGACCCTGAAAATTTTCAAGAATCAGATGAAGCTATAGCTCTTTTTGTGGTGGATGAGCTGGTTAATGCAGACTCTTAAAATCCACTTCAGATTTTCTGCAGCAAGTTGCATGCACGTTGTAAACAAAACCAAACAAATAGCCAGATACCAGTGACCACCAACAAGCTGAGTCATGTGAAGCTGCTCTCCAGCTAATGCTTCACAATATGATTCTGAAACATGCTCTTACTTGAGGAAGGATAACAGTATCAAAATGTCACTTCAGCAGAACATCACAAATATTTAAGGCTGCCAACTAGGACCCAGAACTCACAGGCTCTGTCTGTGTGGGCTCTTTTCACGTGGGTTTGTGCACCCCCATCCAGCTCTGCTAACGTCAGCAGGGTTCTCTGTGGGTGCAGAGATCTGTCAGTGCTGCATCCAGCCCTTGCTGGTTATAGCAGTAGGTAGGATGCAGGAGAGGTGCCAGTGTGAAAGCCAGAATGGCTACAAGAATGGCTACAGGCTGCAAAACAGAACATAAGCAAAGGTCAGGTGAGCAGGGCTGAAATGCCCCCCAAAGCTGTGTGTGCTCTGCATGGCTGGTCTTGTACAGAGCCACTCCCACTCACAAATTCTGGAGTTCTCCTACAGTTTTGTCCCCTCTTTGTTCACAGAAGAAATTATGGTGATAAGACAGTAGTTTCTCTGGAGAGCACTTCCTAACAGGGCAAATAGGTGGCTTAGCCCAGAGCAAGTCAGCAAACCGAGGAACTGAGGATTAAGGCATCTACCTAAGGACATCAACTGAACAACTGGCAGGCAGTAAAGCCAGGAGAGGGTGGGACTGCAAAGGAAAGAGAAGGCAGCAAAGAGCCCCTGTTCAGTAATACTGAACCTTTTCTTTTCCAGGTCTGATGAGGAGCTGAGCAGAGGGCAGGGGCACAGGGTGCTCCCAGGGCAGCAGGACTGCCACGGCCCCGTGCACAGGGAGGAGGAAGGGCAGCAGCCACTGACCAGGGAAGGGCAAGGGAAGAAACTGGAGGGGCTGCAGAGGCCTGCAGGCAGCCCCAGGCAGGACAGCAGGGATAACTTCAAGCTTAAATTTCTGTAGGTTGTTTTGTTTTTTTTTTTAAATCTCTTGCCCTTTCAGTGCAAGCAAGGACTTGCCAGGCTTTTAACCTGAAGTAAATCGTATCTTCTGTCATTCCTTTACTTAGATATTTAGTATACATGCCTCCCAACTGCTGAATTTTACCCACTTATCTTCTACTGACAGAAACTGTTCTCACTGTGGAAGTATTTCTGCTCACGGGACCATGGTGGCTCATATTTGTATGGCCACCTCAAAATTAAGAGTTCTTGCATCTGTTTCCAAGATGAGCATGTATCTATCTCCTGCTACAGTATCCTGTGGCTATTAGAAGGAGCTGCTGATGCTGGCATCAGCATCTTTGCCCGTGTACACAGTGCCCAAGCCACAGAATTTCCCCCAAATGGCATTTGTTTGCCACGGCACAGACAGCCCTGCAGGATTTTACACTCGTATTTCTGCTCATGTAAAATCTGGGCTTCAATCCTGTGCCTTGAACATCAGTGCTCTGTATGCTTTTTACACATATGCTATGTGGGATCCCCTACTTTCCTTTCCAAACTATAAATTAATTTTGTCAATGTTTCATTCCAGGCCTGAATATTCCCACCAAGATTCCAGTCACAAGTTCTTCATACCCATAACAAATGCTGTTACCAACCCCAAGTGTGAAGATTGTGTCTTCACCCCTGAAGCAAGGTGGGATTTCCATCTGATATTTCTGCATTTCACTGCATGGGAAGTTCATTTCCCATGTTTCTGCTGGGCTACCTGGACTTGCCCACTGTCTTTTCCCACTCTCCAGGATACCAGAAAACATATGGCCCTTCAAAACCACTGTAATCATCAACAAGAATACCTCTACCTCATCTCCAGTGCTCACAAATGCAGAGGAAAACACAGTTTAAGCCTTCCACAGTTCTCTGCTCTCTGGCAGGATCTCAAATCCCCGAAGCACTTTACATCACCTTGTTAACTAGGGCTATTTCTTTGCCTCATCTGCTCCAGATCCTGGGCCTTGGTCTGTCCTCCCATCCAACTGGCACCTAGGAGCCTGTTCTAGCCAGCACCTGAGTTGCTGTGAGAAGCCTGGTGGAGCCCCCACCATGGTGACACACAAGACTAAGGCAGAAAACACTGCTGATGATGTTTCCAGCTCAGCCAGCACAGGCAGAGACCTGCTGCCAATCAGTGCAGGTCAATGACAATAACCTGTGCACTTGGGAGGTACAGCCTGGGCCCCTTTGACAAAGCAGTGCATAATCCCTTATAATTACTTAACACAGTTCATTGTTTTCCTCCAGTGGATGGCTCAAATAAAAATGTTTGCACTGAGGCCAAGAATGCAGGGTCTGGGTTGTAGTAACATCCTGTGTCTGTAATAAATACCTACTACACAAATAAACCCCCCGAATGGCTATTTCCCCAGGTGCCTGCCACAAAGTTACTGCTGGACACACTGCCTGCTATCCTGAAGGAGCACAACAGACAATTCCTTGCCATAGTATCAAATGTCACCGCCTGACTGATGGCTTTCAGTAGCTATTGCAAGCCATTATTAGTAAAGCACCCAAGAACCTGCCCTAGCCTGAGTGGCAGAGCTGTGCCACACTGCCTGGGACTCTGCCCTTCAGTAACACACTAAAAAAAAAGGGATGGACAGGGCACAGGCTGCTCATGTCACTGCTAAATCTTGATCCCAGCATGCAGTGGTGGCAACCCCCAGAATAACAATTTTCAGTATTTTTTTTTTTTTCAGCAAATCTATTTAGTAAAAACATCAGCCTCAGGCTTTCAGCACCTTTTCCACAGAAAACTAACCTTATGTTAAAATAAACCCATCAGTTTAGAAACTAACTTATTGCTACTTACCATGCAATTGTCACTGCTGATTTCCTAGCTTGTTTTAAAATGCAAATGATCCAAAGAAACATGTAAATTCCTGTCCTGACCACCGTGGGGAAACAGGTGACTGTCACCAAGTGCTGGCAGGCCACATCCCTCCTCCAACCAGGAACAAGTCTCATATTAGAGGCCTCCCAAATTGGCTAAGGTGTGAAGCTAATAAAAACCTGAATCAGCCTAGATACCTGATGATTAAATCTTGGAAAGCTGAAGGCCACGTGAGCTGCTTACTACTGACTTCTACTGTGATGGATCTCTAACAACATGTGAAAGTTATCATCTAGAGAGGCAAAACATCCCTGTTGTTGGGCAGCACAGACATACAGCTAGCCAAGTTCTTAGCAAAACCATCTCAGAAGCCCCACAGGAACTATTTGAAGATGTCATCCTGCACAAATACACCCAGTTCACACAAAATCAGCTCAGTTTAAAGTTACAAAGTAGTCCCAACATTACCTGCTCTGGAAAATCCAGCTGAGATGTTTCCTTTTCTTAGGAAAAGCTGAAACTGCAGCTTTAGAGGTGGGTTCATGCAATAGGCATCTGCATACAGCACATATTCCTTTGCTGAGTTTATGGAAGCTGCTGCATAGGAGAGTAACAGGGCTGTAAAAAACTGTGGCCCTGGTTAGTTCATACTGAAAGGCCAACTCGTGATTGCTTTGGATGTGGTTCTCCTGTTACTACTGAAGGGAATAGATGACCCTATAAAAGAGCCAGCAGCAACGCCCCTTTCACAGCTGTCTCCAGTTTGCCTCCTGGAATTTGGCTGGGTGTTTTCTTCAAGATTCAAAACACGGAGGTAAACTGTTCAGGGATATCCCTATTTCTCCTTAACCATGCCAGAGAGAGTGAAAAATGTGTTTTATAACCATCAGAAAGAAAGAAAGAAAAAAAAGATAAACACATAGGACAAAGACAATCACTTCTCCAGTGAAGGTCTGACCTGCCACAGCCTGGTTTGTTTTCTCTGTCACAGTTTTTGGGGAAGTCTTGCTCTGAAGAAGCTTTCAGGCAGTGGTGGGCAGATCTCCAGCTGCCCACAGGTCCCACTCCAGGTGCCTCTAGAAAACTTCACAAAGGAAATTGTGTTTCCTGGGGTTTTGTTGTTGTTAAAATGAGATCTGTAAAGAGAAAACTGGGATTACGAAACCACTCCTGGTCAGAAGGGCCCCACTACCTACGTTACCTGCTCACCTCCAGACTTCTTGAGGAGTTTTAGCAGGTTCACACTTTGCCCTTACAAAAGGGAAGGAAATTTTTTTTTTTTTTTTTTTTTTTAAGAGTCAACCTGGACTGTGAGGAGAAAAAATAAGGGGGGGGGGACTTGCCTTGGTTGAGGGTATGAGAGTGGGGAACTAATCACGGATTTTAAAATGAGGGACTGCAGCTCATGGCCACCTGAGGAGGGTCTGCCAGGAGCCCGTGAGTTTCTGCTCGCAGAGGAGAGTTTCAGGCCAGGGAAAAATGGACAAGCAGGGGGACAGCCTCCCAGGGTGGAAGGGCTGCGGTTACAGCTCCTGCTGTAAAAAATAAGAACAAGGGAAGCAGGGAGACCTCGCGTACCGATGCTGCAGGGCGAGGGGCCGGGTAGCCCTTTCCGCCTGAGCAGTGGCGCTCCCTGCTCTACACCTTTGGAGCAGCGCCGCAGGGTTTACTTCGTGGGGTTTTTACAGAAGAATCTGTTTTGCTTGTTTCTCCTTGCACTGGGTGTCTATGGCAAGGCTGGGGAGCTGCAGCAGCCCCTGTGAGGGGAGCTCAGGGTCGCCGGAGCCCGTCCCGCCTCAGCCCCTCCGCGGGGAAGGCGGCGCCGCAGGCGGGGAAAGGGCGGGAAGGGGAAAACGCCTCATGGCCTGGAGGGAAAAAGGGGTTAGGAACGGCCCTGTGACACCCGGGAGCGAAGAGGAGGAGGCAGGTTGTTTTGTCTTTTGTTTCTGTGCATTTAATCAGCAACAGATTAAATTAATTTTCCCCGAGGCTGCGGTGCTAATTGCTTCTGCAACAAACAGGAAGCAGCAGTAACCTCGATATAAGAAGAGGTCATGAAGATTTACCTCTTAAGTGTTATCTACGTGAAGTAGCACAATGCAAGATAGCTGGAAATCATTGCCATAAATAGAAAAGCAGTGGTGACTGGAGTGGCTGCAGCTCCTCAGGATTTCCGAGGCAGCCGACCTGGCCCTGCAGCACCAAGCTGGGCAGCTCTACCTCATGGACACTCACTAAATGCTGCCAAAGTTCCCCCCGAGATGGAGCACACAAGGTTTGTTAATCCCTTATTTATCTAGCAGGAAGCTTTGATGTTTAATCACTGCTTGGGAACAGCTCGGAGATGCTCCGGAGCCAAACCCTATGGAAAGTCACATTTCCATTCCTGCACCAGTCCTTGCCTCACATTTAGAAGTTTTAACCAGCAGAACTTTTAACAGTCTCCACAAGAGCTTCAGAAGGGCTAAATTTAAGCTTGCTGTTATTTAAATCTTTGTGGAAAGTATGTGTGGGTTTGAGGAGTGGGAGAGAGCTGTGAATAGATTCAAGTTCTTCAGCAGTTTCCAAAAGTGCTTGAGATGTAAGTTCATCCTTAGCACTGAGATCTTAAAAATGTGTGGAGACCTGAGCTGATACTGCCTTTTTATTTTGTGTGGACCTTTATCTTCAAAATAATAAACAAATGCTTTAGATTATGCAAGGCACTGTTGAAGAAGGAAAGAAAATGTCTCTTTCCTCCTACACTGTTGTTACATGGCGTCAACACAACATTTATTAAAAAGCATCTCAATACAATAATAGTTTAAAGTTTGTTTTCCAAACAAAACTGTTGTTTGCCCATAGTAATGTAAATTTGCAGTTCTCCTTTACACTTCACAGATGACAAGAGAAAAAGATTTTAGAATCTCCCTAAAGGAGAGATTTCATTGTAAAACAAAGCACTAAGTATGACATTTAGCTGAGATTGCAAAGGCTACAGTAATTTAAAAAAAGACTAAAACATATGGTACACCTTATGAGGGTGGTTAATATGGTCTCCCAAATGGAACTTTTTTATTACTGAGAAGAAAGAGGAAAATACAGCTATTCTCTTCAATCTTTAATCATAAAAGAAGCCTTCACTTCAGTCCTGGTGAATCAGAAATGGCATTCACATTTTAATTCTGTTACTTTGGAGGAGAATGATTTCCTTTCATCTGCTAAGCAAGACAGGAGCTAGAGTTGTGATCTTTTAATACATTTAGAAGATGAGATGAAGGAAGGAAATTGCCATTAGCAGCTTGTAATAGCCTGGCAGCTGATGCCAGCAGATGATAGGGCCACCCTTCAGCTGGAGGAGGAGTGTCAGATATTCAAAACTTATGTTACCCAGTCAAAAATACCAGGATATATTTCAGTGGTGTTGTAGGGGCAGTATGGACCAACAGGCAAACCTCTGTCAGCAGGCTCTGTGACAGGCTGGAGATGTTGCAATGCAGTCAAATCCCCCAACAACAGACCTGGAGATAAAAACAAAACAAAACAAAACCAAGCCCACAATAACAACAAACTTGTGTAATCAGATAATCCAGAGGCTGAAAGCCAAATCCTTAGCTGGTGTAAACTAGCATAGCTCTGCTACATCAATACTGGTATTACCCACCCTGGGCTTGGGTTTTGTTACTTCATAGCTTTTAAGCTTTACCTTCCCACTCCCAGGTGCAGAGAAACAGTGTATGAACTTTAAGCTACCAGTTTGAAACTGTCCTGTGAAGAAAATCTAGGTTTGGCTAACGGCAAGGAGTGTAATTTCTAAATATTTAACACCTTTGGCTGCTGGGCATCAATTGTGTATGCACAGCTTGGACTGGTGAAGGGTCCATTTCTGACAGTACCTGCTGACTATTTAAGTCTGCCACCTGAGAAGGCACTATGAATTAAACCACATGTGATGAACATCCACAGCTTTTTGGCTTTCCGGAAGCTAGCACAAAAGGAAGCCAAGGAAAAGGGTGTGTTTCTTTTTTCTGCTCCCTGAAAGGAAGGTTAGAAAAATATCAGCAAAAGGCAGAAATAGATGTCTGAAAAGAAAAGCGGATAAGAAACCACACCTGACTGCCAGGGAGCCAAAGAGTAATTAGTATCACACGCTTGCCCCTGTGAGCCAGGCATGTGATGCATGCCTGGTATATTCCAGATACATCATGATACATAAAGTGTATCACAAGACTTACTGGTGCTGGGCTGATGCCAGCTCCCAGTGCAGCCCTGGTACCACTGGGTGTTGCAGACAATCCTTTCCCAGACCACAGTGTTTTGAGGTCCAGTGGGTGTTCTTGCCAAGGTATAAGAACAGCACTCTGATAGTTACCTTAGATTCAGTTAATCTATCTCAATGCTAACGCTCCAGACTCAACTAACCTCTTCTCTGGCAGCTCCAGAGTGAGCTCCCCATGGGTTTAGAAGCTCACCTTTTATTGGTCCCCCAGTTCTGCTCATGTGCAGTTGGGGCCAGCCCTAACTGGGCACGGGTGGGCTGAACAGGAGCTTCTGCCTTCCTCCTCCTGACTGGCAACACCTGATGGTGTTACCTGACTGCCTCTGCAGCTGGGGAAGGTGGTATCCCTTTCACACACACCTGAACATACCACTGACCAAGAACCCTCTTCCTCACCAGCCCAAACAGCCACCACTGTGTAAAGTTTCTTCCCTCATGTCCTTTTGAATTGGCCCCAAATCCACAATTCAGCCTCTTTCTATTACTGATGAACCCAGGATTATTCAGGAACATGTGAGATACCCATGCTCCATCCTCACATCCCAGCAGGCAGGAGGGCTAGTCCATCCCACACTCATTATGTTGGTTGCTCCACTTAACTGCCTGAAGTGGCAACTTCAAAGGGAAGGAGAGGAAGTTTGGCATGCTTTTCCTGAAAATGATCCTGAAATTCATAGCCTTCAGCCAGCAGTATTTATAAGACATAATTTGCCCTATCAAATAATATCACTGGTGGAGAAAGATGGGATGATGAAAGATGGTCAAAGAAATAAATGTTGGTGACAGCAGATGGAAGAGCAAGTGCACAGCAATAGGTAGCCCAAATCTTTAGCAAAGGAAGGAAAATTCATCTCTGAGACATACCTTCCCTGCACTACCTTTCCTGAAAAAGTAATATCAAGCTCATAAAAGCTGGTGGCTTTTTTCTCTTTATTTTTAAATTTTTAAATTTTTTTTTTTATTCTTCTGTATAGGCAACATAGAAAAAAAATCAGAATAAAGAGGATAATTTCTCTGGTATTTAAGTGCTTTCTGACTGCCACTATTTCTGGATTCCCCAAACTTAATATCTGCAGTTTCATCCCAGGAGAAAATTGTGTGGCTTGCATTTTTTGGCAAAAAGATTTTCAGATTAATTTATGCAGATCTGAATATAAATTTCTTTTGGGCTCTGTTTCCATCATGATGGCAAGCCTTGCTTGTGACTCCCCAACTGTTTGCAGTCTCCAGCCATCACAGCAGCCTTCAGCTGGGTTTGCTTCATTCATCTGAGTATGACCTCAAAGGCAAATATATGTTCCCTCCTACCAGGTGCCATATTCAGATGTGATTTACATAAAGGAAAAAAGGGTGAGAAATATCAATATTTGCATTTTGAACGTGATTTTGGGATATCTGTTGAGGTTCATTCATCTGCTTTTTGGCTCTTCAAGCCATTTAGATCACTTTTCTTTGACTGCACAAGCATATGGGTCTCATTATCTTAACAGTGAGCTTATTTATTCTTCATCCTTGCTGGCACTGCTAGCTGCAGTGGGGGGTTAAGTGAACTACCTTTATTTTCAAAACTGTCCATATCAAAGCTAACCTGACTGGCAGCCCATTGGTCCTGGCTAAATACCCAAAGAGACCTCAGGTGGTGATCCTCTTGTTTTTCCTCTTTTCAGGAAAGATGTTTTTCTGCTAAGCAGAGGCTTCTGAGACAGCGCAGAGACAGGGCAGTGCATACCTCCAATGGACACCTCTGGCTTCAGGAGCTGTCTTCAGCTCCAAGACAATTTTCTTTTAAAACCTCTGTGGGTTACCTCAACCCCTGGCTGTTCAACAGGAGCATGCCTTTAACTTCAGCAGTGTCAGAACAGTGTACCTTGCACCTTTTCTCTTCCCTGGGGGAAAGTAGATAACAGATACATCAAATCATTAAATGACTCAGACAGCTCCTGGGATACAGAAAAATCTGTGTGCTCGGATATGTTCAACTGCCTCTGGACCCCTCAGCCAGGAGGTGTGGAAGGAAGGAGTGCTACCGAGGGAAAGAGAGTGGCTGTCCTTGCTGAGGAAATAGAGCAACAGCCATTTAACACTCTGAGCTCCCACCTCCAGGAAACCCAGGGGTAATTCACCACTCACCAAGTCTCAGTGCTGCATGGAGCCTCACAGTTGGTAACCACAGACCTGCCAGAGGTTTGCAAAACCACTCCAAGTGCATCTCATTTTTCACTCCAACCCAACTGATAAAAATAATACAGTGGGTTCAACCTCCCTTGTCAGATGTTTACATTACTGCTTCCCTTGCTATTTGTATTTCTCTCCTTTCCTCCCTCCCAGCACAGGAGTGAGGAGATGCTGGGGGGTGGCAGCCTCCCTTCCAGCACCAATCCTGCACCCCTCCCTGCCCTCTGGCACTCCCAGCTGCTGGGTGCTTGCTTGTGGTTGGCATCCTGCTTAGACTCTGTTCTTCCTAGTGAGTCCCTGGGGTGGTAACAACCTGGAAGCATGAACAGGCCAGAGATGAGAAAATTGTTGAAAAAAATAGGACAGTTGAATTTCCCTAGCTTATTGAGTGGTAGTGAGCATCCCTCCCTCCTTCAGGTCTCACACACAACTCTCTCACTTTGTCTTTCTGTTGTTCCAAGTGTTAAATGTGGAGGATGTTGTAGCCATGGAGGGTGTGTTTCAAAGCCCCCACAGACCCCTGCCACTGGGGCCTTCTAGCAGGGCCACTGGCAGCACAGACAGTTTGGCTCCCCTGCCCTCATTGTGCTTCCCAGAGCTCATCCTATCAAATTCCACCTTGTAGCCTGCCAAAAATATCTTGGTTTAAGACTACCTTTTACATTACACACAAAAGTATAATTTCTGTAAAGAACTACTTTGCATAATACAGAAAGAGAAATAATACAAGTGAGATGAAATAGAAAATGGGCTTTATTTCAAGAAATCAGTTCCATGACAAAGAACCATCAGCTTCCAAAAGTAGATCTATTGTTTCCTTTCAAATTTCTACATATAGCCAGCAGGGATATCTAAAATAATATCACTAAAATAGAGGAATATCTAAAACAATTACACAAAAATAGAAATAAGGGGAAAGAAAAAATCACAGAGATTGAAAAACAAGTGGAGCTGATAAATTTTAACAGCAAAATTCACTCTGCTGCAGAAGGAATGTCCCCAGGCCACAGGGATTACATGACTTATCCAACCTGTCCTACTCCTTCCTCCCTCCTGATTCTGCACCTCCCAAACCAGAGGCCCCATCAGAGCTCTGGGAGTTGGAGTTAGCAGGAATTTGCATCTGACCCCTGCTGAGCAGCCCCATGGAAATGGGTGATGCTTCCAGGCAAGTTGTTCTTTAGCTCAAGAAGCCACTGCAGAATCCTGAGCATTTCTTCTCAGGGGGGCTTGGGTTTGCAGAAGTCAACAGTGACATCCTAAGCAGCTCCCAAAGGCAGTCTCTGGTCATCATTTCCCACCAGCTCAGACTGAATCAAAAGGGTGAACTGATAGAGCTGTTTGGGATGGGGTGCCACCTCCTCTGCTGCAAGCACAGACCTCCAGGGACTGTGGAGGAAGCATGAGGCAGCAGGAACCCGTGCAGAGCTCTGACCAGCAACTGTCTGGGCTCCATTCTGCTAAGATCTGCCAGCTCCACGCTCCATCTTAATAGACAACCTTAAAATGCAGGGGATAGCATCATCCATCCAGAAAAATAACTTAATAAAGCAGTTGGTTGCTGACATGATCCAAGCATTTTCCAGTTGGAAAGAGTTATGCACAACTATCAGTTTCACAGGAGCTGGGAGGCGAGCAGTAAAGCAGTAGGTAACATCATGAGGTACCAACATGGAGAAGAGGGAGAGCAAGGCTCACCTGAAATTCTGTTTGTACTTCTGGCACAGCAGTAACAGTTGCAGTGAAAACGCCAAGGCAGGAAAAGAGGAGAATGTCAGTGCAATGGCAGAAGCTAAACCCAGAGCAAAGGAATGCAGCTGCAGTTTCAAGTCAGTACTAATGCCCCATGTGCCCTCTTCAAACTCAGGCTTGCAGGCAAAGCCAGAGTGGTTTTAGTTATACAAGGAATGCTGAACAGAGCATTAAGTTGGTCTGCTGTGACAAGAGAAAATCCTCCATCAGAGTTAAGAAATACGAGCAGTAACAATGAGATGTGGCAGCTAATAAAACAGGTAGAGACCACAGTGCAAAACAGAAAATCCAAAGCTCTCCCTCTAAGCCCAGGTCTCTTCGACACCAACAGTCCCACTTTGGTGTCCTACCTGCCCTCATGCAGGGGATCTGCTCAGCTGGTGGTGGTGGTTTAAGCACAGCAAGCTGCTTTGTGTCTCTTTAACGGAATATGGCCCAATATTAAGAAATGTTCCCTTAATATTTTGAGAATTAATGATGCATGAGTAATGCAGTAGTCTGATCCAAGAAATGTTCCAGTATACTTTCTTATTATCAAGTTTTTCCAAACACCTAATTTTGCTAACTACCCACAGAAGACTGGAAGTGACCAGCCACTAGCTGAGGAGGCACTGACTGTGGTTTGAGAAGTTGTAGCAGTCGAGGCCACTGGGGTCCCTGCCAGGCTTGCTGAAGGCACAGGGGAGGGAAAGGAGCAGGCATCTGTAACACAGGCACTCACTCACTGCAGACTCTGCAGCTTCTGAAACTCACTTGAACCTATTTAATTGCAAAAAAGCCTTTCCCAGTCAGAGCGAGAGCTGTACACCAGCACTATCCCACCACTCCTGCAGCAGCATCACTGCCCAACCCCAGCCTGTGCAGTACAGCTCTTCCTGCCCTGCCTGACAACCTACACTCCTGTTTTCTTCTGCTTTGTCAAACCACAGGATTTCTTTTCACTAAAAGCCTCCTCCTATTCAGCAGGTTTTTTGGGTCTGGTTTGGTTTTTTTTTTGGACTTGAATAGGTTTTGGAATTCTAAAGAGCATATGGGGCTAATTAATGAATTTCATGTTTTGTCTTGCTGCTCATTGATTTTTCTTTAAGATAAGATTCAGCAGTCTGCCTGACTCAGTGCTGGTGTTTGTCAGCTGTACCACACCTCTCATCAAGAGGTTAGTTAACAGGGCTGTGTTACAATGCATGCAGCTTCCATAAAGCCTGAAGTTTCTTACCAGAACAGTAGCAGGTACTTGGCTTTAAGAGTCTCATGGACTTGCTTTGATGAAGTAACCAGAAAAAACCAGAATCATTCCTCAGCACCATCCAGCACACAGATGGTCACTTATGACCCTTCAGGTTAGCTGCAGATCTCTTCCCTTTCACAATCACTACTGACAGCTCAATGTTGTGCTGAGGACACCAGCAGTGTCTGGATGGCCTTATACACATATTGTCCAAAAAATGGATAAATTTGGGACTTTTCAGGAATAGTAACAATTCTATATGAAGCTTTCCATGCAGTGCTTACAGCTGATCTACCTGACCCTGCCCAGCAGCAGAGCCAGTGGTGGCAGACACAAAGCTGGGGCTGCACAGTCCCCCAGTTTGATGCAGACCCCACCTCCGAGGGCCTTGGTGCTGCTCTTCTGCACAGCCCTCATCTCCCATTAGTGACCTCTTTTTTCCAGTGCAATTCCACTCAGCAGTCTGACACAGGGAAGCTGGCCTGGTGGGGTTTCATAGCACTCTGGAAATCCATGGGAGATGCTCATGTGTGCACAGTTCACAGGGTGATTTTTTTTTTCTTCTTTCTTTTTTCTTTTAATTTATTGTTAAGACTACGAAACTGAATATGGGATCTGAAAGGCAAGCTGGATTCCTTCCTTGTCATACCCTAGCAAAAAAGATCTGTGGAAAAAACCCCATACTTAACCCTTCTGCCTAATGAAAACCATACAGAGCTCTGCCTCCTGAAGCTCTTCATGCTCAGCAGTTGGGAGGGAGGAGAGGGCAGGGCAGGGCAGGGCAACCATCACTGACTAAGATTGTACCTTTTTTTTTTTTTTTTTTTTTTTTTTTTTTTTTTTTTTTTTTTTTTCCCCGTAATGGAAACCAAGAGCTATTTCTAGAGAAAATGCAGGTGATTATTAGATTAGAATATCCACAGTTACTTAAACTGACTGGGTAAAAGACAAAAGTTTTAACCGTGCAAAACCAGAGGCATTATTCAGTTCTCTCATTTCCATGCTTCCATCTCAATCTCACCTTCAGGTTGCATCACTCCTCAAGGATTTTATCTTTTGCTGCCTCATTTGTTGGGTCTTTATTTTGCTTCCTCTATTTCTACCCAATTCCCATAGTAATTCACTTGGTGATCCTGAGCCTCAGCTCTCCCTTCTTGACCCTCCAGTCTGATTGCAAGGCATTTAATATATATAATTCTCTTTCAAATCCTTAATGTTGAACAAAGGTAAACCCTATGGCTCCACTACCACCTCCCCTTTTCCAACTGCCAGGCTGTCAGAGCAGAAAATAGGCAAATATTTGCTTGGCAGCCCTGATTGTAGTAGGAACATTGTTTTGCAAACTGAATTTTATGTCCGGAGCAATGAGTTCCTTTGAATAAAGCAGTGAAAATTATAAAGAAAAGTATGCTCACTTTCCTGTACCTGGTATAGCAAGAAAATTACCATGAACCCCATAAAAATATTCTATCAATACAGCAGTTTGTGGTATCCTGTAAGATGAGAACCATGCTGGTAGCTGCAGTTTGCACATATACATATGTAAATCATACCTCATTATATTAATAAATAAGGAGATGAGATTGCTTGACCAGATCCCTGACAAAAAATTACCCCTCCCCTGTCATAAGACCAAGATCACAAATCAGCACACAGTGGTAGTCTAAAAACGTATGCCAAAAAACCACTGAGGCTGCTTTTGTAACCTTGACAGACAGACACCATTTCCCATAAACCCTGATGCAGTGTGAAAAATATATGTGGTTTAGTCTGCTCCCAGGGAGCTAAATGCAAAATTACTCCATCTTCATCCCAGAGCAGCTCACCATGCCATTGTGCAATGGAAAAACATTTCGGCACGGAATAAACTTGGAACTGGATTTTTTAAATATTGGGTTTTTCCCCTTCACAGTTAATGCTGTTGTTATCCAGAAAAGAATTATCTTTCCTGATACCAAACCCCTGTGGGCTCCACAGCCCTTTGCATAGGAAAGACATGAGGTGGTGTTTTTTACATCACACACACACTCACCCCCTTCACCCTTTCCTTGGAGGTGAGGAGCAGTTCTTGGGAGACTTGGAAACTTGGCCCAGAGACATGGGGGATGGTGCCACAGAACTGCTCTCCATGCACAGAAATAATTAGTACCAGCCAGAGTTGCCCCGTTTCACCAGGGCAGTGAAACACATGCAGCCCTTCACATCTGCTCTGGGGTCCCTGTGAGGCCCCTCCTGCTCCTCCCAGGCTGCACAGGTCCTGCTGGGAGTGAGATGCAAAGCTGCAGTCCCCCTCTCACCCATGGCACTGTCAGAATATTTTCTGCACTCCTGTACATACCAATGGGTTTTCTGCAGAGGCAGTGGTGGCCTTGCCTGTTAGTCTAATCAGTCACAGAGTCAAAAGACCAACCTCGGCTTGAAGGCATTTTAGCAAACAGATTAACAACTTATAGTAACAAAACAAAAAAACCCAAAATACCCAAAACAAAACAGATTTATCATTCCTCCATATACGGTGTTCCTTAACAGTTGTGTCTGACCAGAGTCTTCACAGCTTCAGTTCAGTCCAGGGCTATGAGATCTAGTTCCCATTTCCAAGTAACCAGCTCCCTGCAAGACCTCAGAAATTAGGCTGCCACATGAAGCAGAGCAGAGAGGAGATTTTTCAGTAAGGTGAAGAACAAGGTGGTGGCAGTTGGTCAATAATCCATTCCCAGACCCACCCTCACCCCAGCACTGTAACACTGGCTGCATTCCTCACCCTGACACTGCTACACCCAGCTAAGTGCTGCTGCAGGACTCCATCAAGTCCCCCAGGAGAGTTCAGTTTCTTACTTCCTCCACACAATCCCTCTTGCATTCAGATCCAGCCCTACGTGGCACGGTGGGACCTCACTAGACCTGCAGCCTCTTGGGATGCATTTTGCACCTCCCTCTGCTCACTGCTCAGCTCCTTAGAGAAATTTACTGTGGCTGACTCTTCAGAAGCAGCACTTTTCAAATGTTCTTTGGACACACAAGGCATCTGGCCCTAAGCCTCCCTGCAAATCCTGAGTACACTCATCTTCCCATATGTTTCTTGATGTATGCTGGGCACCCATGTCAGCTGGGCAATACTGGGAGGACACTGCCACCACTGTGACCTGAAGCAGCCTATGGCACCAGCACAGTCACATAAATTACAGGTGTCTCTATTCTGTTCATGCAGATAAAGGAAATGTTTTGTGGCTGTAAAAGTTTCAGTACAACCTCACTGAGGGTCCTCATGCTTGGTTTTGCTTACTTCTTCATGTGGAAGATGAAGGAGTAGGATGTCAAGGGGATGGAGCTGTCTACAGAAATCTTTACCATACAGTTGGTTCCACAAGGGTTTCTGGAGGCAGGAGAAAGCTGGAGCCTTGCATACAGCATGCTCTGAAATTCTTCTTTATCACATTCCCATTCCCCACAAACAGCAGAGGCATTTCTGACACAGCAGTGGCCAACTGGCAGGCGTGTGCAGAGATGAAAGTCTTTCCTGCAGCTCCATGGCTCTCCAGTGGATCTCTCTCCCAGGGCAGGGCAGTGCTTTGTGCTGTGAATTGTGTGACCCTCATGAACCTGCTGAATCAGGACCAGAAAAATGTTTGTCCCATCCTTGCATCTGTAAAGTCTACAAAGAGCAAAGCTATTTTTCATTAATTTCTAACTATTCCTCTTGGCAGGCTAGTTTGCCTCCCACTTCTATTCACTTCGAAAAAATTACCAAGAGTCCATTTACTCCAATGCTCTAATGGGGCTGACAGCATATCCCTAGTTTCTCTTCCAAATTCCCATCCTAGCTATCAAACGTTGGCACGTTACAAGCACCAATCCAGCATATCATCTACCTGAAAGCTGAGATAACTCTATTTCTCAAGTTAGCAGTCAGTCAAAAACAATACCCTGCCTCACAGAGAGAGGGGCCAGCACAGCTGTAACCAGACACGGTGAGGAAAAGCCATCAGACCCATCTTTCACCTGTGGCAAGGAGACTGTTCCTGTGATGACAGCACAGCTATGGACAGGGGGACAGGATTTGGGAAGCTGGCTGCTGCTATCCATGTCTGCATCTGGGACTTTCCAAGTCACTCAGCTCTGGGGCAGCTTTGTGTCATGGACTGTGCCTGATCCAAAGCTGCTGCAGCCTCCTGCATCCCCAGCTTCAAACTCCCACAGCTTCTGAGCCCTGTTTTCCACCTGCCAGCAAAGGATCCACAGGAAACCCCCACGTGAGAAACACTGGGTCTGTGCTTCGGCTGGAGCCCAATCCTGGCACCTACATCTTCCTTTGCAGTTTCAAAAATTAAATGTTTTTGCACATCTCTGGTATTTTCCTGCCAACACCGAAATATGAAAAAATTCTGCTAATTGCTGTGAACCAGAATGTAGAGCTCTGCAGCCTCCCCCAGCAGTGGAAGTGCTGACTTCTGATTAATGTTGGCCACAGCCCAGTATGTCAGTCTGTGAATGTTTCTGATACAAAATGTAAATTTCCCCTTTCGTTAATTTCATGCTAATCTGCCTTTTTACTTTACATAATTAGTTTCTTCTCACTGGTATTTGCAAATCTGAAATATTTGTTCTTTTTTAGTCATCCATTAAATATCTGGTTTGTCGGTAGTGAGTGGATAGCAGCACAGCCATTTCCTTGTTGCCTGGGAAACTCATCTAAGAGTTAGCAGCACATTAGCATATCAGCAAGGTCCTCTTTTAGACACTACCCAAAAAATAACTGAGGATCCCAACAGACCAACAGCACCTGTCTGAAATTCACCCTCTCCAAAGGAGCAAGGTTATACCGAGTGCAGCAGACAAGTGGTGAGTGTGCTGGGTGGAGAGACAGGAGACAGGAGCAGTGCTCAAAAGGTCCATCTCACGGTATCAGTGTCCTCAGGGCAGCCTAACCCACAGTATCTTGTCCTTTTCCCCCATCTGCTTCATCAAGAGAGAAATCACAGCACATAAAATGGTCTGGATAGAGAAGAAGCTGTGCCTATGACACCTCCCTAGGCCTTAGAAAGCAAGGGTGATGCAGCTTCCCTGCACTCCCTACAGATCAAGGGCTTTGCTTCAACTGATTTCTCTTTATTTCTTAATGTCCTCAGAGTAATTTCACACAATTACAGAATAAATGGTTGGGTGGCTGGTGTTTTCCTCCCTCATTCACAAATTGTCTCTGGATCACTGAGTTCTTTGCACAGCAAACTCCACCTTCAGAGCTGGCTAAGCAGAACTGCCCTTCTCTCAGCAACTGGAGCTTAAGTTCCCGTTCTGATTTGGTACATTTGGGAGAGACATTCCCATTTTAACTTATAAAAACCCAAGAGAAAAAAAAAATCCAAATGTTATTTAATAATTGCATATTCTGAGCCCCTTACAAAGCACCTGGTAAGTGTGTCCTCACCAGGGTAAGCAGAGTGGCAAGATAACCATCAGCCCTTTCTGCTCTCTTCCCTGGCTTGTCCGTGCACATGAAGTTCTTTAAAAAGCAGTGACCCAGGATAAACACATAATTAGAAACTCAGTCTGTTTATGAAATGTCATTTGATATTCCTGAGACACAGACTAAATAACCTCTTTTTAAAACATCCATCAATTTTGTCACTGACTAGTAACATTGGAATAATGGCAGAAATCATGCCTCATATGTAAGATTATATTAGGACCCACTAGAAAGAGAAAAACCTCTCTAAATTCTTCAAGACCATTGTAGACAGAATCTCCTCAGTTTGTTCAAAGTAATCCAAACTGGAAATAACAAAATCCTACAGAAGGTGTCATTCCATAGAGAATTCATTAAAAATTGAGTGCAAAACCAGTGTTACTGCATGTGTCAAAAACACAGCACAAGACTTTCTAAGAGCATACTGTGCACTTGTGTACCAGTCTAACCCATAAGTTTGTGGGGACAAAAAGGCATCTACCAGAGCACAGGATAGCCTTTCATCACTAGCCACCACCCTTGGGCCATATGCCATGTTCCTCTCAAGTTTTCTATTGAAAAATATTGTACCTAGAGAATGAGAAAGATATAACAGAAATATCCTGATGATTAGAAAAAAAAAAAAGTTATGTACTTTCTCTTGAGTGAGGAGTTTGTGTAGTGGCTTCAAGGCCTCTGCTTCAATTTTGTGATCCAAGGCTTGGAAGTTCACGCAGCTGATGTCACCACAAGTGGTGCTGGAGATCCCAAAGCAGCCTTTACAAGACAGGAGTGGGTTTGGCCTTGGGTTTTTTATCCTGTGCTTCTCAGATGATCTGGCTGACCTACACTTGTCCTGGGGCACACAGGGGCTGCACAATGTACCACCAGATATCCCCTTTCTTCCTGCAGCAGTGCTGGTTTGCAGGGCAGCATGAGGGAATTCACTGAGAACCTGACAGATCATCCACCTAAATATAAAATAAATAAATAAATAAAATCTCATAAATAACAGCAACCAGATCTTCTCTAGCTATTGATTAGGCTCACAAAGAGAGTGGGAGACAAAGTTCCCTCCAGGCACCTCCCAGTGCAACAGCAGATATCAGCAGGAAAGTATTTTACAGGCAGCTACTGCTGCTGCAGCCTCTCCCTGACTATTAGAAGGCCAAGAGGGGTTTTTCCTTCAAAGGTTCTTCTGGCTGGTGGAGTACTCAGAGCTGCCAGGGACTGGCTGCAGCAGAACACTCAGTCCATATGGAAAAACACCTCAGGGATAATGCTGAAGTCACCTCCACGCCTGCTAAGGGTCCTTCACAGATATAAGATACAAAGTTTTGTTCTTTAGCCAGGCTAGGACTCCACAGAATCACAGAATTATCAAGGCTGGAAAAGACCTTTGAGATCAAGTCCAGCCTGTGAGCTAGCCCGGCACATCAGCTACACCATGGCACTGAGTGCCACATCAGCCTGTCCTTAAACACCTCCAGGGATGGTGACAAACCATCTTTTCAATCATCTGCAACCAAGTTACCCAACTGAACTGAATTTAAATTATATTGGAGTGTATGTTTTTGGTTTGTTTTACAAATTGTATTGGGCCCTTTTTTCCCCTCATCACCTAACTTGACCATTGCATCCCGTGTTCCCTGCTAGAGGTTGGAGTGTTTGTCAGTTCTGTGTTGCCCCACTTTAGAGCTTTAAGGCCCATTCACTCTTTATATACCTTTGAAGTGATTATGGTGCTGCAGGTCTACCCAGAACAAAGACATTCTCATCCCTTGACACACTGAACCACTGAGGAATTTTGTCTCCCAGAAGTGAAGAATCACCATAGATGAGAAGAAATTTATGGTGTTCATTAATTGCTGCAAATAACCACACTAACCAGTGTTTATCTGCAAGAAATGCATGAATGATTAGTCACAGGAATGAAAATGAAGGAGTAGACCCTTGAGATGAAAAGAGGATTATTACAGTTTAAAAATCAAAATTATATTGGCTCCTTTTTAAGTGATTAGGTGGAGGATTTATAGGAGACTATGCCAAGTGCTCAAATATGAACCTGCTGAAGTGTGGGAAAAAATTCTAATGGGCCTATGTTCTTTACTGGGTGCTGTCAAATTGCTGCTAGAATGAGACATTCTTCCAAGATTCAAGCCATGAATTGCCTTCACCCCTTATTGCCAAATAGTCATTCACTTGTACAGTTTGTAAGGGGGAATTTCAATGGAAGAGGAAAACAGAATCCAGCTCTGGGACAGGCAGAGACAGCAGCATCAGCCTCCCACATTTCTGAATAGCCCCAGTTCCCACGACCTTCCCTCAGAGGAGGATGTGCTCAAGTTCTGCTGCTCTTGAAGGAACTTAAACCCGGCCCCAGAGAGCAAAGTGCTGATTTTAGAGCCCCAAGCCCGTGCGAGCCCCAGCGGGTGTCAGCATCCCCCAGCTCCACACCCCCTGGCCTCATCCCAGGGGCTCAGCAGAGCTGGGCTCCAGACACACGAGTTTGTTTATCCCCAAAGTTCTGGTCATTTCCGCAAATTATGCTCCGGAGCACAGTGCTTCCAGGTTGAAAGATTGTATCTGTAAAAATGTTGATACGAGAGAAATATTCCCTGTGGGGTTTTAAAGAATTACAGAGTCTTTCCCTGAACTATGGTTTATGTGATTTTCTTAATAGAATGCAGCTGGCTTAATGAATAGAAACATTCAAGAACAATTTATTCACTGACTGATGGGGAGAAGTATCCTAAATAATTTATTTATATTCTATTAATCTGATCTATTAATGATGGCATTTATTCGTAAGAAATATGTTTGACGTTACTAGCAATTATTATTCCACCATTTCTAATTGAGAGAAAAAATGTCCTTTAGCTATAGTTCCTACATAAAGTGCACCGTCAAGTAATTTTTCAGGTAGCTGTGCCAGAAAAAGATCATCAGTTGCAGGGGCAATGGGTGCATCAAACAATAGCAATTAAACCCATTCTGGCTAAAAACGGCAACGTTCTCCTAGGATTTCTGCTACTTTCTACTTAATTTGCATTATTAATTTGGAGTAATGTTTACACAGAATACCAACAGGAATTTGACAGGAAATAAATGTAGGGACTTCCCCCAGAGACCATAGATGTTGCTAAGCCCATTTCTCCTTACCTGGAGTTAATGAATAATCATCTCCCTGACAGTGGTTCCTGGAGCAGAGACTTGTACTTTGGTTCCTGTTAAAAATAGAGAAATGTGTCAGATAACACGGGCATCTGAGGGATTTATCTAAAGAGACTTAGTGAGTAAATATCTTCCAATGCAGTGAGACATTTACTTGCTCCATACTGTTAGGAACAGAAGCATAGCATTCTTCAGTTTTAAAGAGATTTTTATATACAACTACCATTTATTCCTCTTCATTCTAAAGACATCTTGATGGCTCTTCCCCAGCCAGCAGCCCTCCCTCCTCCCACAGCCCTACAACTGATTCATAAATCTAGGGATTTTTTTCATTCTTTCTGTCTCAAGTTGCAGGATAACTTCTTTCCTAGGTGCTTTTCTGCTATTTCATCACTTAATTTATTGCAGGCTTGAAAGGTGAGAGCTGGAAGTGGGTTTTCCTGCTGCTCTTGTGCTAACAAGACGCTGACCTCTGAGGCAAGATTTCCTTGAAAAAACTGAAACTCTGAGCTAAAGCATAATGCCTTTCAGAAAAAATGATTCATTTACCCTCACTCATGGACTGCTGCAGCTCTCAGAGCAAGCTCAGCTTTTCCCTCCTGGGTCTCCCCAGCACAGGGATGGTTCTCAGGCCAGGCTGGGCCTTCCACAACCCTCCTGCTGCCTGGGCTTGGCAGTGGCTTCCTGCAGGAAAGAGAGACAAAGAGGGGATTCAGGTCGTCTGAATCCCCATCTCCATCCCCTCCAGCACACTGCAGGAGAGCAGCCCTTTCTAGGATCAGAGCAACCATTACAGGCTGAGCCATAATACCCACCCCAAAGAGAGACAGAAGTGCAGATAATACTGCAAGATTGGGTAGATAATTATAGGTAGTTATATATAATTAGGATTATCTATATATAATAAAATAATTATAGATAATACTAAGTAAATAATCCTCTCTTGTCCTGAGTATATTTTCTGTTGAAGTGTCTCCACTACTGCATAGAACAGGATCAAAACAGGGACCAGACTACAGCCACCCTGAGGTACAGCAATGTGCTCCACCCCCTCAGTCCTGCCACCCATCACCCTGGCACTCCCCAGCCCACCCACCTGCACCCACAGACCCACCTCAGCACATCCCACAGGCACACACTCACACAGAATGGAAGCTTCTCCATCACTGCCATGAGGAGTACAGAAGTCAGTATGAGCTAGATCAAATCTCACATGAACATTTGCACAGACTAGGGATGTGTCATCTAGGATCATCTTCTGGTTTTATATGTATTAAAGGATGCACCCTTGAAATCCTGTATTTTTAATGCACAACATCAGCAAGATTTATTTTCAATAAACATTTGGAATGATAGTGCTGCCATTCTGTCTAACAGTCCCATCTCTAAGCCCTAAAAAATCACCGGTTTGAACAAAGACTGCAGAAGCAGCAAGTCCCAGAAAACACCCCAGAAACCAAAATTCAAATCAGAAATAACAAAAATAAAATATGTACACAGCTTAAAATATAAGTCCACATCTGGAAAAAAAAAAAAAATCATATCCCTCTAAGTAACCCCTTCAAGAATCACTGATGTTAGAACTGTTCCTTGAACCATTCTGATGTGAAATTATCTTACAAAAAAGGCAATAAAAAAGTGTAAGTCTCCATCCTGCAAAGCCTTAGTATTGGCTTCATCTGCTCTCTGAACCCTGCTGGGCTCTGTCATAGAATCACAGAAAGATTTAGGTTGGAAGGGACCTCTCAAGGTCATGAGGAGCCTGGCAGCATGAGCCCCAGGGGGCAAGCGATAGCCTAGAAAATGCTCTGCAAGCACAGCAGAGGAAGGGGCAGCCACTCCAAGCCTTGCTTTGACTGCATCCCCTCAGGGAAGCCCTGGGGCTCCCCAGATGGGGCTGAGCTCTCTGTCCTGCTGATCCCTGAAGAGATGGAACCCCCCATGCCTCTGCTCTGCACCCAAGGGCACTGCCTGGAGGGGATCAGGGGGGTGAAGGAACAGCAAAGGCACACAGTGCCCAGCCAACACTCCTGCCCAAGCACACACTGCCTTTCTGTAGCATGCCAAGAAAGAAAGGTGGTGTTGAAGTTCAGCCACTCCTCAAACATAGACGTAGCTGTAAATTCAGCCCTCCAATCACAAAAAGCAAGAGCAAAGGAAATCAATCCATCCAGCCCACTGGGGACGAGTGTTTAGCTGTGGGCAGTACCCTGTGTTTGATAAGCTCTTACTGACGTCATGAACTCCAGGCTTCTGTTTGGAGACTTCATTCTCTTCCTCAAATAAAACCCAAAATCAAACAAAAAAGGTAAATGTACAAAAGGAGCCAGCTTATCCCAAGGTCTCTGGTGAGCACCAAAGACCTCCAAGTGATTCAGAGGGCAGCTCTCCTCTGCCATCTGCATTCCACTTTCCTCTCCCTGGGCACAGATTAGGGAACCATCATCTTTGCTGCCACTTCATATTATACTCAGAGTTTGTGCAATATTTCTACTGTTTCTCAGACTCTCCGGCAAATATTACCAAATCCAGGGCCAAAACAGTGATTTTTTTTTTTTTTGCAAGGAATGCAGGATAAGGTTGGCAGAGCTCACCAAGATGCAGGAGGTAAGATTCAAATTAAAATTACTCCCTTAAGGTATCTCTAATGTGTGACTGCAGTGAATGTTAAACCAAAGCCCAGCCATTCTCCCTACAAAAATATTTACCAGGATAAAAAGTGTTTTTCTGAAATAGTTTGGGACAATGATAGTCACAGATCCACTCCACCAAAGGTGGGTTTCCAGGCAACATCAGGGCACCTTTCTGTGTGGGTCATAGAATCATAAAGTCATTTTGGTTGGAAAAGATCATTAAGATTACCAACTCCAACTATTAACCCAGCACTGCCAAGTCTGCCACTAAGCCATGTCCCTCAGCACCACATCTGCACAGATTTTAAATCCCTCCAGGGGATGGGGACTCAGCTGCTTCCTGGGCAGCCTGGGCCTGGCAACCATTTTAGTAAAGATGTTTTTCCTAAAATCCAATCAAAACTTCCCTTGGCACAACTTGAGGACATTTCCTCTGGTCCTGTTGCTTGTTATTAGTGAGAAGAGACTGACACCCCTCCCCTTCCCTGGCTCCATCTTCCTCTCAGGGAGCTGCAGAGATGGAGGTCTCCCCTCAGCCTCCTTTTCTCCAGGCTGAATGCCACCATGTTCCTCATCAGACTTGTGCTCCAGACCCTTCCCCATCTCCACTGCCTTTCTTTGGACACACTCCAGCCCCTCAGCATCCATCCTGCACTGAGGGGCCCAGAACTCACCTTCCCTCTGCTAAAGCTGCCTGGGGAACTGGGGAACCCTGACTGCACAGAACGTGCCCTCAGGTAGGTCCAGGTATGGGGATCACCCCTCTTGGGCTCAGGTGAAAACAAAGGTAATTTAAATACCTTTTTCATCCTGTAACAGCTCCCTCAGTAGCCAGCCAGACCTGCAAATGCAGACTTTGGAAAAAAAGCAGTAATTACAGAAAAGTGATATTGGGAAAGTAAGAAAAAGTACAGGGGAAAGCAGAGTGCATCCGATGTAAAATGATTGTATTGTTTAATTGATATACTGCAGGATATTGTTCTAATGGTATGGGGAAAAAGAAATAATGATCAGTTAACTCATTATTAATATTCATTTTCTTTTCCAGAATTGCCTGTGGGTTCAGTTAATTATTAAGCATGACAGTTGGGCTTTAATATATCAGCTATAGATTCCAGTCACAGCAGTCTAGTTCAATAATTGGGTTTCTTTCTCCTTCAAGACTAATAGCATACTTACAGCAATTATTAAAATTCATCATAGCACAAAAATAGGCCATTTGAAACCTCATCAAAAATGGCAAAACAGGAGACCCCTGCTTGTTTTTTTAACAGCAAATTCAAAACATCAACCCAGAAAACATCAAGCAGCTCCTCTGGTAACTTTAAAACAGCCACAACATGAATGTGGACACTTGGGACAAGCCAACAGAGCTTCAGGAGAGCCAAGAGAGCACCAAACAAACAGGCTGCTGCCACTGAGACTGCACTTGGGCTCCACAGGAAAATAAATCTCCCTTTGAAAATGCAAATTCCTGCATGGCTCTTCAGCAGAAAAATTCTATGAGCATCTTGGAGCTGAGCAGGATCCGTTTGAGTCTGAACAGAAATTTTTCCCTTTTAAATTATCTGAAAGCAAAAGACTTAGTAATTAAGCAACCCTCAGGTTAATATTTGAGAAAAAACCCTAAGGAGACTGAAGAGACTCGCCAGATCATTCAGTGACATGCAGCTTAAAAATCAAAAACAGGTCACAACCAACCTCACCCTCCAATTGTTATTTAAGAAAGAGCAGGAAAAAGTTATGGAGGTGAGAAAACACCAGTTTGTCAGAATTTTTACTCTGAATCAAAACTCCTTTGGCAAAGGTGCTCCAAGCTTTCACAAACAGTGCTTTACCCTTTTGTACTACTGTGTGAAGCCTTGTTCAGTGTGCTCAGCTGCTGCCTAGCCCATCCCCTGCCTCAGTAGGCTGGGGTTGAGAACACTAGAGAATATTATTAGAGCAGTTAAATGGTGCTATAATTGTTGGTTTGCATAGTTATCTGGTTAAATGATCATCTGGGAGAAGAAATGCTATGTATGTATAATTAACTTAGGGGTTTTTTTGTATATTTATCATACTGGATATTAAAAATCTCCCCTAGTCTCATGTTAAAAAAACAAAATAATCCCTCATTATTTTCATTCTGACCTCACTAGAAATTACAAAGCTGGACTTTTGTCAGCTACCTTGTCTGTTATTACCTATTGCACTGCTAGGAAAGTGCTGAGCAAATGAAATGCAAGTTCCCTGCAGCAACCTGGAAGAGTTGCCACAATTTTCTTCTCTCTGTTTCAGCCTTTTGGACTCCTCATTCCACTACACTAACCAGCATTTGGGAAAATATGGGAAAAGCAGTTCCACTCCCTGGTACACAGTGGAGAGTGCTTTGGCACTTGCAATAAATAACAGGAGCAGCTCCAGGCTCAGAAATTGCTTTGGCAGCAGGGGCCCAGCAGCTGCACTTTGAGGAATCTCTGCTCATCTTCTGCACATGCACCTACCAACCCATGACATGAGCACTAACACAGAGAAGTACTGGGAGTGTCCAAGGTTAATTACTCTTGACTGGAAGTCCTACAAGAGCATCAATATCCCTTCACAAAATTTAGTCTCACACCCTGGGTCCTTTGCTGTGCAAAACCAGGTCTATGTTCCTCAAAAACTCATCACAATGCTTGCTGGAGTTGGCACCCTACTCTAATAACTGCATTTTCTTTGCTAATTTCTGCTTTAAAAAACAAGTTTGTTGAATTTAAAAAATGGTAATAAATTACCCATTAAGCTGCTCAGGCAATTTCATACCTTGTAATTCTCATTAACAGTAACAATTAGAAAATAATAAACTGGATTTGTACAGTACTCCTGTCTCAGCTAATTAATGTGGAACTTCTAAACAAAGTTTACAGGTATTCCTTGTCTTTAATATTAAAAGAGTAAAGAATTGAAATTGTCATAACAGAGGCAAAAATACTGCTGATGGGGGCGTCCACTTCCCACCCAGTTGGGCTGCATGTCTGGTTTTCACCAGCTCCAGAAGTACACCAGAGCTAGTGGAGGGCAGTATCCAGGGAGGCTTTTAAAAAACAGACACCCACGTGTTTCAAAACTGAGTTTAGTTTCCTCTTCTCACTCTATAGACTCAACACTCTAAAACTGACCCTTAACTCTTGCTCTCCGAGGACATTCCGTTCTCTTAGAGCCACCAATCTCTCCATGAATATCATTTTGGTGCCACAAAAGCACAAGTTTTTAGTTCAGGTCATATTTTGTCATATTTTTCAATAAATTCGATGCTTGCTTTAGATGGACCTGGCACAGGTTTATGTGTGGGTTTGGGGAGTAAGCAGCCTGTAGAGCACAGGCACCCTGCAGAACCAGGGTAGGGAGAACTGAAGTTGCTGCTTGACTCACGTTGGCATTTGGATCAGGGTTTCTGAATCAATCATTTCAGAACATCTGGGGACTGAACAAACACTGACACACAGGCAGCCTTCTCCCACAGCAGTGGGGTGTGCAGGAGACACAACAAAATGCATCCAAAAAGGTATGTTGCTTCTTTTCTAGGACAATTTCTGAACCAAGCACTGTAACACAAAGGTTTTTTAGCTGTGAAATAGCACCTCATCTTTAGAGTCTGCAATGCAAATTGGTTGCTCAGCACCTCCCATACATGAATTACAGCCTAAAACCCTCTTTCTTGTCCCCAGCCTGCCCTCAGCTATAACTCTGCACCTTCAGAAATCATGTGGTAATGAAAGACTTTCTTCTCCTAAGACCATAATGCAAGATGGCACCAGGCACAGTTTTACATTTTCATTAAAACCTGCAGTTCCCAGAGATGCTCCAGAGTTACCCACTACTCAGATGAGTCCCAGTTCCCTCAAACATGACTGCACCAGCCAGAGACCTTCTGTTTCATGGCCCATGGTGGCAGAAAACCATTGCTCCAAGGCCCTGCGGCCAGGAGCCTCAGCAGAGGGGATGCTCATCCCTTCCTTTGTCACAGATTTTTTCAGCAGGGATGGAGGAGTAGGAGCTCAAACCACTGAACTCAGCAGCAGCTGACCAACAGCAGCACCTACAAAGCTCTTTTTATTGTCTCTGCTTCAGGGCTACAGAGAACACCACGCTGCAAGCTTCTCAGGGGCCATGTCCTGCTCTCATGGGAAGCTCTTGTCCACCCATGCAGCAGAACTCCTGCCAAGAGCTGGAAATGATGACATTTCAACTCAAGTCACCATCCCTTTAGCAAGTGCCAGCTCTGCTGCATGACAAACCCTCTGTCCCTGTGGCTGCCACAGGATGCCCTGGGACCAGCAGTCCCCCTCACTGGGAGGGTCCCAGCATGTAACACTGAGCTCTCCCTGCACTGGGGACCTCACCTCCTATAGACACACCTCGTAAAAGCCTTACAGACCACCAGCATTATTGTGGGGTATTTTCATTGCTGCAGGGTTATGTCACTGCTTCCATAATAAAAGCATTTCAGCAGGTTGTAAGTCAGGTGTAAAAACTCCCTTTGGGCTGAAACCTGGCATGTGCGGGCATGGAAACAACCACAGAGCCTGATTTCTGGCAAGAGGAGATGTGGGGAGAGATTTTTGCATTACTCCTGAATCCTGGGGTTCTGCAGAGCTCCAGAAAGGCCAGTGGGGAAGCTGAGACAAGATGAAACTGCCCTGCACTGCCATGCCTGGTCCTCTCCTTCCTACCTCGCAGCTCTGGAAACACAAGGCGAAAGGACACTTGTTTGCTGGCCACAGCAGCTCAGGTCCCTCAGGACAGGGGTGAAGGTTTTCTGAACTCAGTCTAAAACAATGAGGGTATAGGGAGAGTTCAGACTCCCCTGCACACACCCCAGTCCCCTGATATCACTTCAGAGCAGGATTTCTTGGAAGCCCACAGAGACCTGAGGCAGACTAAACCCATCCTTCAGACAAGCTCTGCTTCAGATCATTTGGATGCATCCGAGTGTTACTGCAAAGAACCGAGGAGAAACACTTTGATCCAAGCAGGACTTCACTGGGACATGGCTCCAAACAGTGCAAGTCCAGTGCAAAGCCAACTGCTGACAGGGGTTTGCAACAGCAGCACTGGGACTTGAAGAAGAAATGATGCATCTGTAAGCCACATCCAACAGTGCTTGTCCAGGATGTTTGGTGGGAACAGGGGGAGAGGCTTTAAGAAGCCTAGAGAAAGAGGGTGAGCCTCTTACTCTCACTCGACACATTCCCAATCTCCTCAATTAGAATCATAAACTGGTTTGGGTTGGAAAGGACCTTAAAGATCATCCAGTTCTACTCCAGCTCTTGCCATGGGCAGAGACACTTTCCAACAGACCAGGTTGCACAAGGCTTCATCTAATTTTAAACACCATTCCAGGAATGGGTCATCAACAGCCTTCCTAGGCAACCTATTCCAGTGTCTCACTATCTTCACAGCGAAGGATTTTTTTCTAATATCTGACCTTCTTACAGAGCTAGAGCCCCCGGGCCTGAAAAGAGTAGGGCACAGGCTGACTGTAACTGCAGCACCTCTCAGATCATAGAACCCCAGCCTGGTTTGGGCTGGAAAGGACCTTCAAGCCCATCCAATTCCACCCCCCTGCATGGTCAGGGACACCTCCCACCAGCCCAGGTTGCTCTGAGCCCCATCCAACCTGGGCTGAGACACTGCCAGGGATGGGGCAGCCACAGTTTCTCTGGGAAGCCTGGGCCAACCTCATTTGCAGCTGAAGGTGTTCAACAGACTTGACCTTTTGGAACGAAACAATCAGTCCATTGTCTTCACACTTACTTCACAGCCTACAAATCAATCAACAAATTGACTGAACCCAGCACAGTTGTTTGCTGTGACATTTTGTTCCTTGAATAACACAATGTTCTATCCTTCTGTCAGTTTTCCTGGGGTTTGCTGGGTTGAAATCCATGTCCAGCCCGTGGGAGGTGAGTCATTTCCCTGTGTGCTTCACCCCTGCTGCAGAGGCAGCTCTCCTGCAGTCATGGGGGATGAACATATAGAAAGAAGAAACATATAGAAAGAACTATAATGATGTATTATATTATCTGGCAATAAATAAAGGGCATGTAGTTGACAATAAGGGTATTCTTATTTAATCTCATGTGACTGTCTGTAGCAGTATTAGCAGTTTCAGCATTCCTATCCATTGTCCCAGCTAGACATTACCTGACTCTCTGGTCACACACATCCCTGGAGCTCAGGTCACAGCCCTGCTGGTTCTCTGCACGGTGCAGGCAGCAGCAGAATCTCGGTGTCTTTCACAACAGAGACCCCAGGCACTGCTCCTTGCTCCGGCTCTGAGCACAGGGCGATCCCATCCCAAAACTCCTGCAGGATAAATTACTACCAGCATCATCACAGCAGGAACTCTGACAGTTATCATGAGATAATCATCACACATCTGCATTTCCAAGGCCTAGGGCACAAGTCTGGTGCTTCCTATTCCTGAGTGACATGATCTCACACCCACCCACCCACNATACTTCCACAGTGAGGACAGTTTCTGTCAGTAGAAGATAAGTGGGTAAAATTCAGCAGTTGGGAGGCATGTATACTAAATATCTAAGTAAAGGAAAGACAGAAGATACAATTTACTTCAGGTTAAAAGCCTGGCAAGTCCTTGCTTGCACTGAAAGGGCAAGAGATTTAAAAAAAAAAACCAAACAACCTACAGAAATTTAAGCTTGAAGTTATCCCTGCTGTCCTGCCTGGGGCTGCCTGCAGGCCTCTGCAGCCCCTCCAGTTTCTTCCCTTGCCCTTCCCTGGTCAGTGGCTGCTGCCCTTCCTCCTCCCTGTGCACGGGGCCGTGGCAGTCCTGCTGCCCTGGGAGCAGCCTGTGCCCCTGCCCTCTGCTCAGCTCCTAATCAGACCTGGAACAGAAAAGGTTCAGTATTACTGAACAGGGGCCCTTTGCTGCCTTCTCTTTCCTTTACTTAGATATTTAGTATACATGCCTCCCAACTGCTGAATTTTACCCACTTATCTTCTACTGACAGAAACTGTCCTCACTGTGGAAGTATTTCTGCTCACGGGAGCATGGTGGCTCATTGTATGGCAACCTCAAAATTAAGAGTTCTTGCATCTGTTTCCAAGATGAGCATGTATCTATCTCCTGCTACAGTATCCTGTGGCTATTAGAAGGAGCTGCTGATGCTGGCATCAGCATCTTTGCCCGTGTACACAGTGCCCAAGCCACAGAATTTCCCCCAAATGGTATTTGTTTGCCATGGCACAGACAGCCCTGCAGGATTTTACACTCGTATTTCTGCTCATGTAAAATCTGGGCTTCAATCCTGTGCCTTGAACATCAGTGCTCTGTATGCTTGTTACACATATGCTATGTGGGATCCCCTACTTTCCTTTCCAAACTATAAATTAATTTTGTCAATGTTTCATTCCAGCCCTGAATATTCCCACCAAGATTCCAGTCACAAGTTCTTCATACCCATAACAAATGCTGTTACCAACCCCAAGTGTGAAGATTGTGTCTTCACCCCTGAAGCAAGGTGGGATTTCCATCTGATATTTCTGCATTTCACTGCATGGGAAGTTCATTTCCCATGTTTCTGCTGGGCTACCTGGACTTGCCCACTGTCTTTTCCCACTCTCCAGGATACCAGAAAACATATGGCCCTTCAAAACCACTGTAATCATCAACAAGAATACCTCTACCTCATCTCCAGTGCTCACAAATGCAGAGGAAAACACAGTTTAAGCCTTCCACAGTTCTCTGCTCTCTGGCAGGATCTCAAATCCCCGAAGCACTTTACATCACCTTGTTAACTAGGGCTATTTCTTTGCCTCATCTGCTCCAGATCCTGGGCCTTGGTCTGTCCTCCCNACCCACCCACCCCTGGAGCTGCCCCGGGGCTCTGTGCTTTGTGGAGGGGGAAGGACACAATTCTGAGCTGGAAGAACATGCAGCTGGCAGCTTGGAGCTGAGGTTTACGCAAAGCTGTTTGTTTCTCGTAAACAGATCTCTTTTCCTGCAGTGGTGGGGACCCAGGAGACCCAGCAAACAGCAGCACGACAGAAAGCATCTTCTTGCAGAGCAGTATCGGGTGAAAGAGGGACCTTCTGGCACAGGCAGACTGCTCCCATGGTGGCTGTTTAAATGAAGAGGTGCAGTGAGTATGTTCTGCTAGAGCAGGTCAGCAAAACTTGTGCAGTGTGAATGAGCTCGGTGCTATTAATGTCACAGAGGTTTCCAGGCATCCTGCTTTGGGGCTGGCCTAATAATTCTTCCCAAATGAGGTGGTGCCACATTGCTCGTCCCCTGGCTCTTTGTTCCTCACAAGTTGCAGTTCTAGCCCAGTCCTTTGCCTTCTCATCAGTAAGCAGCAAAGTTAGAATGGCCCTGAGCCTCCCAACCCAGAGATCTATCACAACAGATCCCCACTAGCTAAGGGAAACAGCCACATCCAAATCATCTGCCTGATACCACCTCAGCCAATACCCCCTCCCCCATGCCAGCCCTAGAGCAGAGCAGGAAGAACTCCGTGGTGCCTGAGGACCAACATCCAAACTCAAATGCTCTCAGGCCTCCTGTTACCCCAGGTGGCCACAGGGCATCCCCACACACAGCCTGCCCCACTGCTTCCACCAGCGAGGGGGGACTGTGCCACCCACCACTTTCCACAGCCCAGAAGGCAGCTGGACCTTGCTCAGAGGCACTTCAGTTCCTCCAGGTTCATCAGGTTGGTGTCCAGGAACAGCATCACCACGACCACAGTGCACAGGACTGGCAGCAGAACCTGCTGGGAACATAGAGCAGTATGTGGGCAGTTTTCTCCATTCAGCTCCATATTTTCCTGTATGCTGATCCTGGTACCCATGCTGGGTGATGCCTTTGAGCAGGGATGAACTTTGGGGGCCAGAATCTCTGGGCAGCCTGGGTCAGTGTCTCACCACCCTCATAGGGAAGAATGAGCTAATTTTTTACCACGAGGCCCAAATACTTCAAGCCACGTCTAATCACAGTTATTTATCATAAGCAAGAGAAAGAAACACACAAAAATATACTGGGAATGGTTACATGGCTGCCTTACTCTGCTCATGCCCTGGATGGCTCAGAGGAGCCTGGCCTGGAGCCTGGGGGGTGAATCTGACCCCCACTCACCAGGAATACCACAAAGATTGTTTAGCAGAGGGAAGCAAAATCATCACCACCAGAGATGGACACTGACACTTGGATCAAACGCCACAGAACACAGTCCTGGTGTGCTGGACCTGACGTTCACCAACTGCACTACACTCTCCCCAGGTTAAAGCTCTAAGTGCCATCTACTTCCATTCACAGAGCTGGCACTGTGTTGTTGCTGGGTTGATTCAGGGGAACAGCAAATCTGGTTCACACATTTATAAAAGATTTCTCAGGATGCCCAGCTCTTATTCCAGTCAGGAAAAAATGGAAACCAAACAAAATACACACAAGCAGCTCGGGGAAGGCCCATCTCCTGCTCCAGTGGCACACACACACACACACTGGGGATGGCTCTCAGCTGGGAAAGCTGCTGTGGATTCACTGTGCAACTTCTGCAGCTGAAATAACACACTGACCTACGTGAAACAAATCTTCACAGTGGGCACATCTTTTCTCCTACTGTTCCCAAACTAAAACCAAACATAAACAGTACGAAATCAGCCCTGCTCTATGAAGGGATGGCAGTGTGAGAACATCAGCAACATTTCAAGTGAAAACTTTTCTTGTGCACTGAATTAAGACTTTTCCTGGAGGGAAGCAAGAACCTTTGAGCTCAGAAAAACTCACTTTCTGGTAAATCCATGGGTGATGGTGAGAAGCAGCTTTTTTTTTCTTCTTTTCATCCCCATCTGGCACCAGCATCCTTGAGAGCAGGATCAAGAAACCTTCCCCCTTGCCTGTCCTGGATGGGTGTGTGATGGTTCCCCTAGGAGCTATAGACCAGAAGAGGGACCCATGCTCAAGCCCCTCAGCCATGCCAGAAGGGCAGAGCCACCCTGGGCTGGTATTGGGAGCAAAAGGGTTGCCCAGGGAGGTGTTACAAATCACCACCACCACCAAAACAACAACAAAAAAAAGAAAGGGAAAAGCAAAGGCTTGCAGGGAAAGGGACACTACACAGACACAGGTTGGCTGTGTCAGGTAACAGAAAAAAAAATAATGTCTAATGCTCTTGAGCCATTAATAAAACCAGGAAAACCATGTTAAAATTTTTTTACCAATGCCTTTGATGCGAACCCACTTTCCCAAAGCCTTCTCAAATTGTAATCTTGAATAAACAGGCACACAAGTATGGCACACAGAGAACAGCAAACTTACCCCTGCAGTGTGTGCATGGCCAGCCACCACCTGCTGCTCCACCCACAGGGGATGCAGGACCACCCCGGGCAGGGTGGCAGGGACTGCTCTCCTGTCTCCCTGGATCCCCACAAGGACACAGAGGCTGCTCTCCTGCCCACCTGGATCTCCCAAAGGACACACTCCTGACTTCAACCATCTAGCAGCACCAAGCCTGTGGACTCTGTGTGCTGTTGCTGAATGTCTTGATACAAATTCAGTGAACCTCCTCCCCAGGACGTGTTTCCAAATCAGGGGCAAGGGGTATGCTTTGACCTGAAGGGCATTCCATGGAAATGGGAGGACCTGGCCCATTGGGGCTGGGGAGAGAGTCCAGGCAGGCTGCTGGTGGGCCAAGGTGATGGAAAATCCACAGTGAGAGGGGGAACAAAAGAGGTATTTTGAACAAAAGGTATTTTGAAACACAGCTCCAGCTTTCCTGTGCACTCTGTCTGCCAGTCACCAGCCACAGCCTGAGCACCTCCTGTCCCTGGGGGCTGAGGTGCCAGGAGGAGACCTGGGAGAAGCCCTGGAGCCAGCAGGGTCCCCAGAGCAGGGCAGAACCCTGCGGTGGGACCCCAGCTCCAAACTCAGCACCAGATGTTGCTCAGGAGACACGGCCCCACTCCGATGGGTGCTGCTGAGGTGCCAGGTAGAGAGCCAGGCCAGGAGGAGCAGCAGAGCACAAAATGGGTCTCTGCCAGAAGGAAGAGAGCCCCAAAGCAGGTATTTCAGTGGGAAGAGCAGTGCTGCTGGCCCAGCTCCATCCCATCCTGAGCCGGTGGTACCGGGCAGGGCAGTGGAGGGGATGGGTCCTGGGAGCAGCTGCCTGGGAACCTCCATCCCACCCCAGCCTGGCACCAGAAAAAGAAAGCAAAGGGACAAGGAGCAGGGTGTTTTCTTTCCACTGAAAGGCCAGCAGGGGCACAAGCTGCTGTTTGTGTATAGAAATGTCAGTGCTGAGGCACAGGAGTAAACCAATAGTAACATCTGCTCCGGGGAGCCCTCAGCAGAGTGGCTGTGTGTGCAGGGCAGCAGCCAGCCCCTCACCCTGGGGAGGGTGTAAGGGGGGTTTGAGGGTCACATTGGGTGTCCCCCCAGCCCTGCACAGCAGTGCCTGCCAGCAAAGGGGTGTGAGAGACATGGCAGGGGGCCATCAGCCATCCCTCCAGTAACCTAAAAAGGGAACAACGTGGAAACACACTTGGAAACCTTTCATGTCTGTTCCAAGGGGCTGAGCATGGAAAAGGCTCAGGGAGGGTGTTTGTGGCCCCTCCTCAGGCACAAAGGGCAGAGGATCCAGGTGGGGTGGGGGCAGAGCTGGACACAAGTCCTCACCACTGGCAGAGCATCCAGCTCAGGGCCACAGTCCCACAATCAAGTGACAACAGCAGCTGAGATCAGCCCCAGCAGAGAGGACTGGCATGGCTCCTCAACCCAAACCTCAGCCCTGCAACTGACAAATGACACCCTCAGTCCCACAGGCACTTGGGAAAAAGTTCTTACCAGATCTGATGGCTCTTCTTGTGGTTCCACAGTACCCCTTTCCCTTAGAGAGGGCCACTGGGAGATGAGCCCTCCAGGATGGGGACATGGGGACAGCTGGGTGGACTGACCACTGCTCTGTGCATCAGGACACAGTGGCCAGGGCCTGGAGGTCACAGAATCATTAAGGTTAGAAAGGACATCTAACACCATCAAGACCAACCATCAACCCAACATCACCAGCCAACTAAACCATGTCCTCAAGAGCTAAGCTAACACTTTTTTTTTTAACACCTGTAGGGATGGTTACCCCACCACCTCCCCACGCAGAGAGAATCACAGTGTTGAGGTAAGAGATTTTCCTTTTTGCCTGACTTCAACCCTCCTGTTCACAGCAAATGAGACAATCTGGAGAGAGAAATGGTGGATGTGAAGAAGACTGATTCCTTTCCAAAGTATGTCACTTTTCATTCATGCTGGTTTCTCCCCTCATCCATCACATTAACCATCTCTTCCACCACGTGATGCCCAGCAAGACATACAGCAGAAGGAGGCAGATTCTAATTTTTGCTCTCAAAAATAAGTCTTTGAAGAACACATTGCAATTCTTAAAGTTCCCATTCTGGCTCATCCATTAAAGGTTTGAGCACCTGTGTGGCTGTAGCAGACCAGATTAACAATTGGAGGCTGGGAAGGCTCAGATGAAACTCACCTGCAGGCCCACAGTGAGAAGGAACAAAATTACTCTTTCTCCCCAAGAGGTGAAACCTTGGCGGGTTTGGTCCTGCTCTGGCAGGGGGGTTGGACTTGATGATCTTCAGAGGTCCCTTCCAACCCCAATCACATTCTGTAATTCTGTGAAACCAGCATTGCAGAAACCCTGAGCCTGTGTTTCTTTGAAAGGCTGCCTCCTGCTCCTCAGGAAATTCCTGGACCATCAAAATCACTCTCTGACTACAGAACAGTGGTGATGAGAAAGAAAGGATAAATTAGTATCAAGAGATACCCGAGCAGATATCAGCTGTGCAGTCAATCCACACAGTGAAAACAACTGCACATAAACAAATCCCACTACCTTACAACTTATTTTTCTACAAAAAGCATTTTTGTCATCAATAATAAATTATATTTAGGCATAATTCCCAAACCCAATCCCAGAGGAATGTGTCAGGGAAAAAAAATACTCTGAAATATTGCCTCAGAACCTGGTAATAAACCCTAAACCCCCAGCCCCAAGGCAGTTATTGCACAGAGTAAAGACTGAGCACCAGCAGCTGCTTTGGTTTCATAGGGTCACACAGTGGTTTGTGTTGGAAGGAGCCTTTAAAGCTCATATAGTTCAACCCCCCCACAATGACCAGGGACATCTTCAACCAGATCAGGATGCTCAGAGCCCCATCCAACCTGACCTTGAATATTTCCAGGCTTCTACCACCTTGGTGGGCAACCAGTGTGTTTCACCACCCTTACTGTAAATAATGTCTTCCTTGTATCTAGTCTGAGTCTCCCCTCTTTCAGTTTAAAACCATCACCCCTTGGCCTGTTGCTACAGGCCCTGCTAAAAGGCCCAAGGGTTACAGGCTGCTGTCAAGGTTCAGAAAAGCAGGAGAGGGGCTGCAGCAAGCTTCAGAGCTCTGTGGAGGGGCCCCCATGAGCAACAGCAGTGAGGGGACATCTCTCACCATGGAACTGCAGCCAACCAGCAGCTCTTCCTAGGTGCCCCAGCAAGATCCAAAGGCTTCTCCTACCAAGAGGAGAAAAAAAAACCTCAACAAAAAAACACCAAATCAAAACAAACAAACAAAAAACCCCTAAAAAAAGACAGCCCAATCTTGATGTACGTGTCCTGGGAGGGCAGAGCAGCTTCATGCCTTTCCTCAGCACATTTGTCCCTGTCACTGGTGGCTTGCTCTCTTCACTATCAACCCCACATGCATAAGTAAAGAGACTTCACAGTCAGAGTATGGGGATCTGTGTTTCAGGAGGATAGATCCTCATTCGCTTCTCTGTAATATTATCCCACAGGATTTATGGCCATCTGTTGTCCCTAAGAGTCTGCCATCAGCAGGCCAGGCCAGCAGAACCCAGGTCCCAGCAGGCAGAGGCCTAGCAGTGGCACTCTGTGAACCACTTTTCCCTGCCCCAGAGCAGGACAGCCTCTTCAGAGCACCTGCCCACCAAACCAGGCTGCTCCCAGCTCCTGAGCCAGGACATCCCAGTGTCTGTTGGGCAGCCAGGCCCTGAGGAGCAGCCCATGATAGGTGAGGGTCCCCAGCAGCACCACTGGTGCAAACAGAAGAAAGTCAGCAAGGAACAAACCCCCCTGGCAGCCCTGCCTGCTGCCTCCACCGGTGTATGGCTGGGAGTATGGTGACTATATTGATGTAAGTGCATCAGGTAAGTGCATTTATTTGCCTTGCTGTGCCCCTGTCCCTTTGGGGGCCACAGGAGAGGAGGGGACACCTGGCAGGCAGCAGCCCAGGGTATTTATGTGACAGGGGAAAGCAAACAGTGCACGCCAGCTGTTAGCTGACTAGGGAATATTAATCTTCCTTCTCTTTAGCAACCATCTGCCTGGGGAAGTCTGATGCAACATCTTTCACTCTTCCAAAAAGTAATGAGAAATAATCTTCCATATCTAGATTTACATCTGTGTTGACAGAGGTAAAAGCAAAGCAACCAACATGCGAGCGCCAGCCGGTGTCTGCCCAGCCGGGGGCTGTTACCCTCGGATTTGCCTTCCAGGAGCCACACACCAAGACTGGAATTCTCCCTCCCTTTCACACTCACATGTCCTGGCTAGAGCCAGGCCCCTCAACCCCTGCACAGCTGGTTTTCAGGACAGTATCACAACTCAGTAGCTTTTAATGAAATTAGATCTATGTGGGTGTGTGTGAAACTTCACTAATAGCAAGGCATTCCAAGATCATTTACAAAAACAAGCTATCCCTGAATAAAAAAAATGTAAAAGCTTTTCAATAGATGAGTTTAGCTACTAATTGTATTTTTCTAATAAATGGCAACATAAAAAAACCCAAAACTTTTCGTAGTGAAAAAACCACAAACGGTTTTCCCCCTTTTCCCAACGAATTCAGTGTTTAATTCTCAAACTATTCTCACAGTTCTGGAAAACAAAAAATACTCTGACATTTCTGCAGGAGAAAATAAACTACGTTTAACTCTTCATCTTTACACTAGGAAGCACCAAGGTACCCAAGTGAGAATGAACCAGCTGGAAAAGCTCTTTTTTTACTGGAGATTCATACTTAATTCCAATCAAATCCCCTTGGTAATTCCAGTCCTTTTCAAAGATCTTTTTGAGGACTTTTGTTCTTTTGTGAGTTTGCAAAATCACTCCCCATATAAATCATTTCTGACAAGGTAATCTGTTAGTCCCTGGAGATGAGTTTTAAGCATAGAAGGCTTTGAGAAGCTCTCAAAGACACAAGCTTGGTTTGTTTGGAAGAACTCACTCTGTCTTCCAGAGCAGAGGGATGGCTCCCAGTTTTCTGCCACTCTGTTCCAGGGCACTCCCTGCTCCTCCAGCTGGAGATGCAGCAGTGATGCAGTTCCCAGCTTGCCTTTCAGTGGAACCAATTTCAGTCCTGTAAAAGACATTACCTCTGCAAAAACAGCTCAGCAGGTTTTGAGAAGCTTTATAGCCTTGTTTACATTAGCTTGTTGGATTCTCTGAACAAGAGTTTAGCTTTTGTTGAATGATATATGTCACCTGGCAGAAGACCTGATGCTCTGTTTCTTGTGGAGGCAAAACTCCCATTGACTTTAATAGCTGTCTGGCCAGCACAAAACCTGGAAAACCATTTAATGGAGCTACTTAGTACTGAAAATGGCCCAATGTATGTATGAAAAGAAGCCTGTTTAAATGTTGGAGCCGATTAGAACATCCCTTAAATTAGTCAAGGGCAAACCACCCCTCCATGACTGGCGAGCAGCATGTTTGACATAGTTCTTTTCCCCAGAAACTAAACTACTCGGTTTTAATCTGTAAAAATAAAGTAAATTTGCTGTATGCTCTTATCATTATCAGCATAAGCCGCTCAATAAAAACATGTCAACTCAGAGCCTGGTGTTATTTCCTGGGACTGCAACCCTGTATCTGAAGCATTTCTGTACCCGGTTATCAAACAGGCTGTGTCCCCGACAGGAGGCTGCAGCCTGCAGACACCACCTGGAGTCAGGCACAGCAATATGGAAGTTGCTGTGATGTGGCCTAAGGTGATACCCACACCTGCCTCATATCTGGAGGGAGCTACACCCAGACACTGCACACCAGGAGGGAAAAACCGTGGGGAAGAGAAGAGTGGGCAGGAGCAGGGCTGTGACTGCACCCACCCCTCACTCTCAGGACTCACACTGTCACCCCACACTGGGACTGAACTTGGATGGAGACCTGGAACAACACCTGGTCAGGACACAGCTGAAAGAGCCCACCAAGAAAGGCTATCCCACCATCAGGGCTCTTCAAAGCCCACCACACCTGAAGCTGCTCTGGGTTTGAATGAGGTCAGAGCTCAAGCTTCCTTCTGAAACTGCAGCAGTCAACACAGCAACATAAAGCAAACACTGTTCAGCTATTGGGAACAAGTTGAACTGAGCAAGCTGGTAACCTTGCTGCTCTGGTCACCATCCTGTCTAGTCTCAGCTGTGCTCTAAATTCAAGAGTAAACCACTTTCCTCTCTGTCTGGTGGGCTACGGTCACAAAAACTCTCAGCAAGTGAATCAGTGTGCACAGACAGTGGTAGTCCAGCTGCACAGACCAAAGAGGAAGGTTACCTTTCAATATTTAGAGAGTAGAGTCCTGCAGCTCTGAGGGGGGAAACAGAAGTCCAGGGACACACCATCTCTCATTTTATCAAAGAACTTTGGGTGGAGATGAGGAAGCCATGTTATTTCTAGCTAAAGGTCCTCTGCCCTGTGAGGACAAGAGCCTGCTCCTGTTTTTTAATGACACTTGCTTTACACCAGAGAATACAAGAGGGATCAAATTTATCAGCCATTTTTGGTCAGCAAGCTATGATTCAGCTGCTGTACCTTTAATTAACAACAGGGTTTAGAAAACTCACCTTGTTTTTTTTCCTGTGTCACAGAACATCAAAATTCTGCAGCCAGCCCCCAGCTCCAGCTCCAACACTTTGCCCAATCACCACCCAGAAGGAGGAACAGAACAAACACCTTATGGATACAGCCATGCAATCACTGCTCAGAGAACAGGGCTGAGTGTGCCTGAAGATGGAGAAGTCTAGAACAAGTATAGAAGACTCACTACTCTTCATGTTTTGGAAGCTTGCAGGGCGTTGTTTGTGTACAGCTTGCATTTCATGTATTTTTACAGATAACCCCTCTTTTTTCTGCTCTTATTTGTTCCTTTGATTTATTTTTATCTTCCAAAAAGACAGAGAAAACCAGATTGGAAGCCCCGGAATTACACTTTCAGAAGTTATGCAGGATACAGAAAATTCTGTGTCAAAATTTGTGCTATACCCTCACCAATATGCATGCAGAGCTCCAGGTTAGCTTCCCTGATCAGAAAAGGGAAAAGAAATTGTACTAAAAGCTTAAAAGTTTCCCAAAACACACAGGCCCAAGCCAAACGACAGCCCCCAGCCTTCCCTTACTGAAGTGGAACCCATCTCACCACACTTTGCAGCTCTGACTCCCAATAGGCTTGAAATTCCTGTCCTATCACTCCATGCCCTTGTAAAAAAGTCCCTCCCCAGCTTTCCTGGAGCCCTTTCATGCTCTGGAGGGTGTGCTCCAAGCTCCAGGTGGAGCCTTTTTTCTCCAGGCTGACCTCCAGCAGTGCTCACCCTCATCCAGGCAGGAGCCAGAACTCTCCCACCAAGAGAAAGGAGCTGGATCCTCAGCAGATGTAGCACAGTGGACCTGCTGTAGCTCCAGGCAACATCACCAGTGTGCACTGCTGAGAACCAGCTCAATTTTAAGAGTGTTCAAACCACAAAACTGAGTTCAAGTTTTATGTACAATTTTATTAGAGGACAGAATTGCAGCCAACTGTTTATCTGCTGTCTGGCCTGAGTGCTGATAAAGACTTGGCTGAAGCTTATAGAATCTGCCATTAATAAATGCAATTTATGATAGTTTCAAGGAAAGACATGACCACTGCTGGCCAGGGATTTATTCTGTACAGAGACAAGACTTAATTCATTTCTTGTCCCTAAAGGCTGGTGATTTAGGTCAGGCCCAAGACAGAAGACTATGTAAATCTAGAGGCTCCATGTCAGAACTGCCAGGCTCTGTTAATATGGGCACAGTTGCTTTAATACAACCCAATGCCCTAATTTATAAATCCAGCAAGCCATCTGAAGCAAATACTGTCTCCAAAAACCACACTCCAGTTAAACTGATAAGCACTGAACCTGACTTGATAGATGTATGAGCTTAATTTTACACACTAGGAGTAGTTCTGTCAAAGTGCAGCCGGGCAGACCCCAGCTCATAAACACCTTCCCAGCACTGGGGGCATTGAAACAGCAAAAACCTATTACACCATGTAGTCCAGGATCCCTCTCTGCTTCAGCCTCTCTACCAGCCCACCCCCTTTTTTTTTTTTTTTCCCTTTCTTTTTCCTGCACTTTGTGGTAATTGATGAGCTGGCACAGTCTGTGCTATGAACCCAGAAGCCAGGACCCAGCTCCATCTGCTCTGCGGGGCAGCTGCTGAACACCCTGGTGCAAAACACTGCAAGGAGAAATAGCACATGCAAGCTGAGAAAACCAGTGAATAACCAGGAATAACTTTTGTTTCCATTCATGATACCTGATCAGAACATATTTAATTCAGAAAAATAATGTATTTGGCAAATACTGTCATATTTAAACACAGTTTAATAGAAAGGCACATATTCCAGTGACTAACATTTAAAATTTACACTTCCCATTTATTGAATGCATACAAATTTGATCCTTACATTAGCCCTGCGTATTTAAGGAACCTATATTTAAATGTACATACACTTTATAATTGAAATTCATCCTTTGAAAAATTCCATGGCCCCATCTGAAAGCCAAGAGACATTTCTTTTCAAGATCTGTGATGAATGAGATCCAGACACAGGACTGTTTCACAAAGTATCATCTATGCCAGAATCTTCATCCAAAGAAAAATTCCAAGAACAATTATGAGGATCTAAATATCAAAGACCTAGTTCTCCTATATTCCAAGCAAAAGAGAAATTTATAAATGCATGGATAAATCACTTTTAGAAGTACACGTCAGAGGACATTAAGAAGCAGGCACCTAAAATAATTTCAAGTATTACTAAATGAGTACTTTTTGGACTATCTTTTCAGTGTCTAATATAAAAATCACTGTGATCCAGTGCTAAAAGACCCCAATATGTTACTCATTTTAACATGGAATTTAAACAGCATTTCATTCCCCTAGATAATCTGAGTCTGCAACAGGGTGAAATTCAAAGGAGACACTGCACGTAACAGAAAATGCTGCAGAATTTCATTGAAAAAAATTGTAAAACTCATTTAAGCTTTTTTCTCTCTCTGTCCCTATCTACTTTGAACTACTCCAGTACTCCCAACCAGACAGGACAAAAATTCTTGGCATCAGAGGTTATGCCACTGCTAAACTCTGGCTCCAGTTATGAAGTTGTCCAGAACAAATGTTCTCTGGCAGCTCTTGCCAAAAGACTCAGTCCCCAAGTCCTCTGCCTTGTTGGCCCCCCCTGTTCCCTGCCTCTGTTTCTCAAACACCTTCAGGTGGTGGGATCCCTGTATCTGCTGTCTCTGGGGTGGAATTTGAGTCCAAATATTTCCAACAGGCAGTCCTTCCACTGCTGATCTCCAAAGGGACCTGAGAGCTGGTAGAAAGCTGAGCTCCATCAGACAACATCTGAAAACACCAACAGAGGAACTGCTGAACTTGTGCCACTTTCTGCTGTGAGTTGCATCTAACTCAAATGAAGCTGTGATGGAGATGAACTCTGTTTACAGCAACCAATGGGAGAAGAATTTGGCCTTTTTTGTAGCCAAGACAAAGCCTGCCCATGCAGGGGGTGACAGCACACATGGTGCTGCTGCTGTGGTGTTTTCTGCCAGAAACCTTGACCCTGGTGCTGCTCAGCCATCCCCCATCACAGCAGTGCAGGAAGAATATCCCATGGAAAAAAATGCACAGATCAGAGCCTCCTCAGTTTGGCTCTCAGTCACAGGGTACCTAACTATACCAGCTATTGAGGTGTGACTGAGACCTCTCTTGTTGGCATCCCAAGCAGAATGGCCCAACTAGTGGCTACTTCTGTGCTAAAAACCTCAAAACTGAACTTTGACATACCTATAATCAATTTTGTTATTGTCTGTGAGAACAGATCCTGATTACAAGACAGCTAACACGACAGTGCTGGGCCTATTAACCCCAGGCTCCATGGTGGTGTCTGTTGAAAGAACAGAAACAGATGATAAGGCTTTGGTGAACCTTAACACTCATAAAGTGTTTTAATGATTCAATATATAATAGCACTATACATGAATAAAAAAAAACAACCCCACAAAATATTCCACAGTTTCAGTATAAATTCAGTTATAAAAAACCACTGCTTTTAAACAATTAGATTATTAAATTTGTTTTGCAAGTTTTTGTCACATGTGGCAGAGGAGGGTCACACCCCCAGGTTTGCTGGTCTGCTGCAGGAAGACACCTCCTGGCAAAATGAAGAAGAGAGAAGCCAGGCCCCTTGCTAAAGAGAATTACACATTCCTGGACACACAGAGGGACACAGAACATGTTTGTTTACACAGAAAATTGATCACCATAAAGAAATGGCTTTGAGGAGAGCACACAGGGACAGACCCCATACCACCCACCACAGCACCCACCCAAGCACCCAGGGCTGTGCCAATGGCCTCCAGGCCCCATGTCCCACCTGAGCATCTCCATCCCTCCTGTCCTTTGTCCTGCTTCAAGAGGGGGGGCTGGGGCTTTACAGCTCATCCATTAACCAGTGCTGATCTGGGAGAACTGCCCACTTCTGTTTGCAGGGTGATTTTATCGTTTTTCTTTTAATTTGGTGAACATATGCAGAATCTATTAAACATCCCCATTTCAGGCTGGTTTCATCACAGATTTAACTCAAGTTTGCTGTGCTCAAGTTAACTCTCTTTTCATTAGCTGCACTTAAAGGAGGGCAGGTACAGCACTAAATATTGTTCTGACTGTAGTGAGATTGCAATAGCAGCTGGGGAGCCACGCTCACCCAGGCTGTGAGCAGCATCCCCAGGAAGAGGAGCCAGCTCCAGTTCAAACACACAAATAACTGTTTGCATGTGCAGACAGGCCTGGAGGTAAATCTGGAGAGAAACCTGCAGTGAATGCTAGCCTCACCAAAAATCACTTGTCTGACACAGAAGAGAGTTTGATGCAGTCCTACAGTGAGTTTTCAAGACGGGCACAAATGCTATCCTAATGACATGAACAGAAAATAATTCACAGTTATCACTGCTTATGAAATTGAGATGGGTCTCCAGCTGTATAAAACAATCAAGTTCTATATATTTCCATACACAGACAATTATTAGCTGCCCATTCTTCACCTTACTTTTTTTCCAAGAAGAACTGTGTTGAGCTCCCCACTCATTTTTACCAGAAGCCTCAGGGCATCTGTCAGTCAAAAATATGTTTCCCATCTGGCTGCCTGTCAGTCAGACTCAAACCTCAAGAGACCTTCACACTGAAACGATTCTCAAAACAAGAGCAAAGCTGTTCAGTGTGCAAGAAGAATTCACTGCAATTATATCAAGGGAAATGAATAAAGCTATCATGTACTTGTAAGTGTAATAGTGCTAGCTGGCAGCATTTGGCAAGGAAATCTGCATTCTTTCTGACTAAGGCACAGAAATGCTTTCTAGGAAGTGAAAAATGGGCCAGTTCACCTTCCAGATACAGCTCCTGCCACTTGTGTTTACTGGGCTTTATACGTCTGGACTGCAATATTAATTGACCTTTAGAAGATTCTGCTACTTTTTACCCCTTTTTAATTTCCCAGAGGTTCTTTCCATCTCCATTACTAATAAAACAACCCCAGCTTTTCCACAGAAAAGGGGGTTTTGGGATAGCTTGCATTTACAGGGGTGGACACTGGTGTAAATATTCATTCTGGGAGGGAGCTGCTGAACACCAGCAAGACGTGTTGCAGATAAAAGCAGTTTTTATACAGAGCACACCAGTACTGACACTGCCCAGAATTGACTGATGAACACTCCCAGCCTGTTGCATCTCTGCAGGGTTATTACACTGCTTTATCAAAGCTGAATTCACTCCCAGACACCTCTGATTCACAGTGACTTAACAGAGCCCATTCTGTAACTTAACCCAGCAAATAACCTCTTTCCAATCTGCAGGGTATGTGATGCAGAAGGTACAAGAAAATAACCAGCTATGGAGGAGAGGCACTTACCTGATTCATTCCCAGCTCCAGAAGTTCATGACGCAATGGAAATGAGTTGAGGGATTTAACACAAGAATACTCAGTACTATATTCAGGTATTCCTCATGGTTATGGCAGCTCTGTGAATGGCATCGCAAGACTGGAAAATTTAGATACATTCTTGCTACTACTGTGGGACTAAGGTTACAATTAAATACTGTGATTGGCAAAAGCAAAATTCTATCTAGGTGCCCTGAAGTATCTCGATATTTCTATTTGTATCCATCTACAGGGGAAAAAAAGTCTTTTTGGTGGACAGCCAACTTTTGAAGCTCTTCTCAGAGGAAGACAGAAAAAGAATTGGACCTTCCTCCTTCCCTCGTCAGTGGAACCAAGTTGTACTCTCTTTGAGAGCTGCTCTGCTTCCTTGGGGGCAGCCAGCAGTAAGGTCAGGTCTTTGCTTTCACCAGGGGAAGGGCAGCAGGGCTGTCTTTGGGCACTGATTCTTCTCAAGGTGGAACTTGAGCACATGGCAGCATTGTGGATAGTTACAATGAAAACTAAAAAAAATCCTACCTGAGATTAAGCTGAGGCAAGGGAAGGAGAAGCCCTGTAATCTAGCCTTTTAAACTTGTAATGATTCATTTCCCTAATAATTATGAGGCAGTGTCCTCTAGTGGTTAAAGCACCAGACACGGAGTTACGAGCCCCACAAGTCACTCCTTGCTCCGCAGGGAACTTCTGTGGAGCCCTTGGGAACTCGTGTCAGATGAGTTCCATAAAGCCTCTGAGGTGCTCAACACACCTGTGATTCAATGAATGAGCCCTGGGTGCCCAGGTATTGTCAGAAACTTGGGTCCCAGCCAACACTTAGCAGTACTCTACTTGCAACATTAGGACTGTTCAGAAACTTTTATTTCTTTAAGTAGTCATGAGGACACAGTGACACCCAACACTAGAACAGTTCTTCTGTAAGGACAGAACAGGAAAGGTACTAAGAAGGGCATGGACAACCCTTTCCCACATGGGACTGCACAGAGAGGCTGCTGGGAGGCCCACAGTGTGGAATATTCGAGTTCCATTTCCCAAATTTCTCATTTAAAAAATGGACATCAAGCCACTCACTGTGAAACCTCATGAGATCAGCTTGAATCAGTCACACCCTGGAGCAAGGGGGTCTGGGGAAGCCAGCACACCATAGGATCAAACCCCAAAATGAATACACTGAGATTTCAGGGAACATTAGTGCTCTGTTGCAACACAAAATTACTGTATTATCAACATCTTCAGCCTGGAGTGGGAACAAAGGGAGAGGGTTTTTTTTGTTCTGTATGCAAATCACACCATTCTTTTAGTTGAAAATGAGTCATTAAATAATTTGTTGGACTACCTTTTAACAACTTGGTTGAAACACTGTGCCAAAAGCAAGAAAGACCACTGTGAGACTTCAACTATGCTGTCAGCCAGTTTTAGCCCAAAGAACAGGTGCACTCCAAACCTTAACTGTGATTAAGTGAAGCTTTCTGTATTTTCATCCAGAGAAGTTATATTCCCCTAAAAGCTCAACTAGATACAGTTCTTAGAAAGATTTAAGGATTAGATACACTGAGGTGAGCCACTACAATAGAGCACCCAATTAGTTTAGTTGCAACAAGGCAACTAGCTCAGGGATTTTTAAGATCTCCTGTATGTAGTGTTTTGAATTATGCCAAGTACATATCTGAAAGTACAGCTGACTTCTGCTTTAGCCCATATTTAAATGACTGGATTCTGAACAGATTATACCAGGTTAGGTCATTTTAAAAAAGGCAGTAATTCATAGAATTAACTAGATAAATACTAGTAACTAAATCTCATCCAAAGCACGTAACATACACTAAACCAGCAGCATACTACACAAATGCAGCCTGAAACCAGGAGGGATGGAAATTATTTTAATCAAACCTCTCTGCTAACAGAATGCCATTCAGCACATATAATAAATACTCTCAGCTCATTGCAAAATTGGTGGATTTCCAAGCAATAATGATTGTGATACATGGAGACATGTTTCTAGGGAACTTGATGAAATGCTACAGTTGAGAGAATATTTTTTGACCTAGTGGGAGTCCTGGAATTTCTCAGAGCATTGCATATTTCTATCTACATTTCAGCCAAAACCAGCAGGCCAGCCTTCAACATTAAATGTTTCTCCAGAGCACTTACAGCCTCTACAATGGAGACAGAAAGCCTAATCACATTTTAATTGAGCCAAATCAGACTTCCAAATTCAACACACATTCAAGAGAGATTTCCTCAAGTTAAAATATAAAACCACTGGGCCCTTCTGCAATAAGTAACTTAGAAAAGACAGACCAGAGGATTTAAATCTGACCATGTGCACAGAGGAAAACACATCTTCTAAGAGTGTTACCCTAACAAGGATCATTGGTACTGATGTCTCTTCAAGGCATTGGATTTTCCTACCATCCTACCAAACCAGCTGGATTTCCCATCAGCTTATTGTAAATGCTGGTCATCTTTCCCATTACTATGGCTTTGCAGCCTCTTCCCTGTGGAGAGAGGCTGAATTAGGGATGGTGGTGAGTTGCCACAGAGGCCATTGACTGGAAGGCAGCTGGGCCATGCAATTAAGTTACATAATGACTTGGACCAAGAAAGTGCTCAAGAAAAGCTTTACACAGTAGCTCAACACTCAGGAAACTGAGTGCTTTTGGGGTTTTTAACTGCAGAGCACTTAATTTGTTGTAAATGCAATAAAAGTTTAAATAACTACATTTTAATATTACCCCACTTGTGTCATTTTACCTCCTCAACAGACCTGCAATGTCTCTGTGATGAACTGGTGCTAATCCAGGACTGTCCACCTCTGGTGGGCTCCATCCTGTGACTCCTGACTGCTCCTGCCATGCAAAGTACAAAAAAATTTTTGACTCTCAACACACCAACCATCCCACCCTGCTGAGGAACACGGAACACTTTAGTGGGAGAGGGGTTTAGTAGATTAGTAATAGTAAATAGTAAATTTGTGGAAATAGTAAATTTGCTTCAACATGATGTAACTGAGTCTCCCAAATTTAAAATCAAACTGTATGTTGATTGTGATCCCTTTGTACATTGCCAGGGATAAATCCCTATAGCACCTCCATGACACAGCAAAATCTCTTCCTGGTTATATCAATGCTCAGTGCAGAGAACTCAAGGTGGATTTTATAGTAACAGACATACCATGATGCAGTGCAGACAGTTTCCTGCCACAAGCTAGAAAGATGTATTACACACTGAAGAACATATATTACAAAAGCCATACCCTGTCAAAAAGCTCAAATGCAAGAACAGTGATGGGACAGCACTGCCCCCCAGTTATCACCAGGACTTGAAGGACCAAGTGTGGTTTCTTCAAAGATTAAGTAAGATTTACAATTGGTCTGGCAGTGGAGTGACCACAAACCCAGGTCAAATTCTGATATACACTTCTATTTCTTCTTCTAGGGCTATTATGAAACATCTTTAAAATGAGAGGAAATGGGATCCTCTACCCCTTGACTAATACAACCACATCCCTGCAGACAGCAGGTTGCTTTAAGACACCAAACTCTTCCCTCAACTGCTTTGACAAAACCTTAGAGGGAATTTATTTCCCTGATCATCATGTGACTATGTTGAAAGGAAATTTATCATTTGGTTGAAGCAAAGCTTTGCTATTTCCTTTATGGAAATGGAAACACTAAATCATACATTTTTCTCACATACCATATTTTGAAAGGTCTGCATTCTTTCATGTTTCAGGCTGAAATGTTCCCACAACTAAAGATTATTATAAAAGCATTCAACTCTTACAGCACTCCCACCTCCAGTAACCAGTCAACCCAAAACACACCCCAGTTTTATATGTAGCCTCATTCATCCAAAATAAATAGCTTGGTCTGTTCACTGGAGATTCATTACCTTAATGTGCTCATTTTGTTGTTGGCCTTGGCAGAGATGTCCAGGCTTAGAATGAGAGACAGCAAAAATTGACAAACCTTAAATCCCAGTGTTACAGAATTCTATAAGGTAACAGATGGAAAAGATAATTAGCCACAACTCAACCATCACATGCTTAATCAGGAGCCCTTCTCCTACCAGACATTTTCTCAGAGATTTTATCTTCATGACCTAATGACTATTGTTTTCCATCACAGGGCTTTGAACGGGAAGTACCAAGGTGAGATCTTGAAATCTGGTGGAGAAAGACCCCTGTATTCTCCACTACATTCAGTCATCTTGGTGATGAAAAGGCCAGCTCAAGAGTTGTCTTGCCAGCCTCTCTTTGCAAAGGAGAAAGAGTTATAACAAGTTTCTGCTGCCACCAAGGTTTGTAAATAGTCACCAGGCAGTGCAAAATAAATGTATGTACATAATACATATCCCAGCAGTAATTACCTCCTTAACTTTCATGCAGTCAAAATTTAACCAGATTCTTGCTACCTCTACTTACATTCATAAAGAAAGACTCCAACAGACTTGTGCACCTTGGTAATCTGCTACACAGCTTTGCACTTCATGAGAAAATAGTCAAAGTAAGTGTAAATAGATGAAATTTCTTTTAACACTGAAATGGTTTGTTTAAAGTTGAACATTATATACATAGGTCAGACCCATTTTCCTCTGGATACATCCCTGGCAAAAAATGAACTTTTAGGATTTGTGGCTTGACTCTCCCTTGACGAGCTATCTATTGATAGGGCAAAACCTCACCAGCTGTCAGACTCAACCCATCAGCCCCTGCAATTTCTACATACTTTCTATATTTTTTGCAATATTCTACAGTACCAGTCATTTTCGCTCTCTTTATAAATGTTTAAGATTATATCACATCTTTTGAAAGAATTATGCACAGATTTGTTCAGAACACATACAGATTACATCTAGTAGAGGAACCCAATTAAAAGTAACAAACTGCCAACACACAGGAACTTCCAAACGGAAACATCCACACTCCCATTTGTGCATTAAGACACCAAAAATACCTGACTTTTGGTTGATATCACAGAGAATGCATCCTTCCCTCTCCCACTGAAGAAGAGCTTGAAAACCACTATAAAGAGTGCAAAAGACAAGCAAACCATTTCAGCAGGAGCAGGGGAAGTTCCCTTACAAGAGCAGCATATTTTTTTCAGATCTACAATTTTCTTCTTAATGGAATTCTTCCATACACTCAAAGAACAGAGCCAGCCCTTTGATTTGCAAAATTTTTTCCACCTCTTTTAAGTAGATGAATTGCCAAACTAGCACAGCAAAGGAAGAAAGTGATGAAACACAACCAGAGCCCTAGGATTAGATACACCTGGAGTCCCATTTGGCAAACCCAAGATGCTGCCAACAATGGAAGGGAAGGATTAGAAACAAACAAACAAAAAGAATTAAAATATTTTTAAACATTTGAACAATCAGCTTCAAATCTGGGATCAGCTTCACCAGCAGCCAGTCTCTGGGTCTTCCCTCTAAGGAGGACTGTAGGCTTTCACCTTCTAGACAGGTTGGGAGCCTGGTCTGGATATATGGAATTTTGGTGCCAAAATCAGCCCAAATGCAAAGAGGGACCACTGAAAACTCCTTCTGGCCCTCACGCTGCCATGGCCTACCCACAGCACCACCAACAACTGGGCTCTGGGTTTGGTTTACCACCTAAAACCTCAAACATTTGTCCCCTCGGTTGCTCTCCCATTCCAACCAATTTCAGCTCCAAAAATTGCAAACGTCCTGACCTGGCTCCCAAACACAAGGAGTGACACATGACGGGGGGTGGAAGCACTGCCCACCTTAGAGTGTTTTACTGAGACATGCTGAGAGACTTGATTTCCCCCACTCTGTAAAATTTCAAGGTCTTTGAGCATGCCTCAAAAAAGAAACAAAAAGTGTAACTCTTGTGTCACCACTGTTGATTTCAACACATCCACAGCACGGTAATTGGTTGAGGTTTTTCCCCTCAGTGCTGAAAACTACATCAAATCTAACCCTCTAAACTGGCCTTGTTGTAGAAATGCACAATAAATCTGGCCCAATTTTATTTGCACTGTCCTTGACAGTTCATACTGTTGACATCTAAGTTGAAATATTCCTTGGCCATAGCTGGGGAAGGACTTGTATGTGAAGTAAAGGTTACAGACTGCATTTCTTAACAACCACAATCATCTCTTCCCTCATCCCATGTTTGTTTTTTTTTTTAAATAAAGTTTACCTTAACATCACCTCATTCAGATGGCAGCTTACCATACATTGCTATTTGTTTTACATGGCACTAGGTGGAGCCTAGGTAAGGATTGGTCATCTCTCTGGAAAAGGTTAGTCTTGGGTTTTACCTGGACCTTGAAAATGTCATTTACATTTCCTCAAAATATTTGCCTAAAGAGTATGAAATGGAGACAGCACATGATTCTCTAGTTGTGAACAACACAAAAATGGCCACGCTGCAACACAAGAATGTCTCATTTTCGTTGCAGCATTTGAACAAATCAGCCTTCCATTTTTAATGAGGAAGAATATAAAAAAACAGATGGCAATTGTTTTGAATGCAGTTTATTGCATTCTTCATTTGGTGACTCAGCTTTATTTCCCAAGCTGTGTAGACCCATTACATCAAGAGTCACAGGTATTCAAAAATAAGATAGAATTACTGCAGCTACACACGAAGAAGAGATTTCTTAAAGCTTGTTAACTTTCAGACATATGTACTTACTTTTCTGGGGTCAAAATGAGGTAAACTTTTTTTGATTCTTAATATTGTTCTCAAGAAAACGCAGTCAGCTCTAAACAGCCAGCTCTGCAGTTCATCAGCACTGCAGCTGCCACACTGTGCACAACCCTTTAATTCAATCAGTGTGCTGGCATGGAAGGCTACACATTTGTACTGCAGCCCTCACCTTTCACATTCCTGCTTTGTGGATGCTGTCAGTCTGTGCAGACAACACTTCTGTGAGCAGACAGGATGAACAACAATGTGCACATATTAAGCAAGCAGCACCAAAATGAAAAGACCAACAAAGATTATTTGTGCGACAACTTCCCCTATAAACCAAGAATCTCTGTGAAATGAGGCTACCCAGCCCTTCTTTTTGCAAATCCAATAAAACACCTTAATTGCTAGTTCAGTCAGGTCACTATTTCTTAAAGTACTGTTACTGCTTGAACAGTTGTTAATAACCACCATTATTTTCATACTGCAGTGTACTCAATTTTCCATTTGCACTAACATATGAGATTCCAACCTCGCTACACTCAACATTATTCAACGAGCTGTAGCAATTGCTACACTGCTTGCTGGGCTGCAAGAAAATGTCTAGAAATACTGCATAAAACCAGATCAATTCACAATTAAGTGGTGAGGTGGTCTGAGGTAGCAGTACAGCAGAAGACTCATCTTTAGGGCTGCCATTCCATTCTGGCACCTATTAAAAATATCACAGAACTTAAATTCCATGGCACAAATGGATACAGAGGAACACTGGACCATACCAAACAGCCTGCTTTTGTGACTATTTCCCAAAGATTCTTTGCCTAGAGAGTGGAGATGTGGGCCTCACATTGCTTGCCACGTCAAATTCAGCAGAAGTTACCTCCTGCTACAGCACTTCAGATGTCGTCCTGTAACTTCATTAATGATCAACTGCTCCTTGTGGAGCCACACACACATCCTCTACACCTACACACAGCATGCTGTAATTCCTACTGACACACAACTTCTGTGAGCAAACAAGAAGTCTGGGAAGAGTTTACAAAGAGCAGTACATCAAGCTTCCCTTTTCATCCTTATTTTAAGGCTCAGCAAACCATGTACTCAGAAAATTGTCAGCTTCCTTAAACAGGTTTTTTCCCCCCACAGCATCTCTTTCTTTGAACTGTTTCTTCTAGTTAACAGAAATACAGGTCAGATTTTTATTAACCAATGAAACCAGAGCATTTAGTAACTTCCTGGATTTTTATGATAGAGGGAAAACTATTCCTAGCAGCAGATGTAGCTGATGAAGCACCATGAGTTACATGAAGTTGTCCTCATAGCTCCAGTTAGATACTGTTTTCAGATTAATTTATCTGCATATGGTTTGTATCCAATCACAACAAACATTGTAAAATCTTGATGGAGCATGGAAAAGCACTATCACTCACTGGTTTTGTTTCAAAATCCTGTTCCCTAAAGATTATATAAATGCAGGCTAGAGAAAATACAAAAGGCTCCTCTTGCCTTTTAAGGTAGGCACTGCCCCACATACTTTTCTGTCATAGTATAGTTTTCACTGTTATTTGTAAAGCTTGTGCTTAATTAAGGATTGGGTAAAACATCCACCAAATCAGTGAAAGAGCTCATACTGAAGCACTCCAAGTGATTCCAGCTTGCTAAATAGAAGAAACAACATGGGAAGTTGGCTTGAAGTACATTAGTTGGTTCTATTATTATTTATTTGAGTTACAGTGAAGAGTTACTATACTATCTTACAGCTTGATGTATTTAAAAATCAGAATATACAAGACAGAGGAACTGGAGGGAATCATCTGGGAAGCAACTCCAGGGTGATTTTTCCTCCGGGAATCAACACATGACTGTTCCACTATGGCTTCCACTCCAAGACTGCATCTCAGTGACACCATGGTTACATCTAGAAACAAGAACAGAGAAGAGAGACAAAAGATCAGCATTTGCAGAGCAGATGATAGTGTATACTAGAAAGAATTTTAGCACAAGTTTGGCTTTTCTTCTTCTCAGAGTTGTTTTAATAGTCTCCTGTTTCTAACACCTAGTAATTCTTTGACTTTCAGTATTTGTGGCTTGCCAGTTCTGTTCAATAGTCTGATACTAAGCTCTAGTCTGGTCTCATAATTTCATCACAGCATGTTTCTTCAAGCTGTGAGTATATCTAATTTCTGTTTGTAGAATTTTATTCTCTGATCTTAACATAGTACCAATAGCTTGAAGTGTACTATCTAACTCCATACATAAGTGAAAAATCCTTAAAGCATTTTCTCTTAGATCCTGTTGCCCAGAAGTTTGGGGGATTTTGTTGTTGTTGTTTTGTTTTGTTCTTATTTAATTAACAAAAGGTCACTTTGAGAAACAGTAGCCAAGGTAAAGATAATTAATCTCAGAATAAATTTCAGAGACAGCATAGTGTAACTGATTTTATAAACATTTCTTTTTGCAACCTGCAATAGTCTAAGCACTTCTTTTAATAGTATGTTAGGAAATTCTTATAAACTCAATGAAAAGGTATGGATGGCATACTGTACAATCTCACAGAGGCACAGAGAACAGACACATGATATTCCTGAGATCAGAACTGGAAGCCTGGTGTTCAGAGAGGTTACCAACCAGCCTTTTGCAGCCTAGCACAGTTCCCAGTGCTCCCCTGGAGCCCCTGAGCCACAGCCCGTGCTCAATCTCTCTGTTGACTGTAGCTGAGCTGTAGCCATTGGTTATGGCCAATTTAAAAACTCTTCTTTTAGAATTTGTATGAATCAACACTTTTTTTAAAAAAATGTCACAATGTTCAAACAATTACATTTTAACTGTTCTGGAAGAATTAAGCAAATAGGAATTAGAATCTTTTGAAGCACTTACCTGCTTCAGAACTTCACCCTCTTGTCACCACCACAGAGAAACAAGCAGGGCTGCATCTTATGGTGCCATTAGTTCCCCTGCTAAGCCAGAAGAGTGCTATCATGAAACTGAGAATGATTACAGTACTTGCATCATGTCCCCTGCAGTTATGCCTTTTCCCTTCTGCTTTCCATTAGTCTGCACTTCCATGATTATCACAGGATGCAGTCTGGGCAAAGACCAACTCATGTAATTTGCAATAATACTCCAAGACAATCACAGTATCTTGACATTATGAACCATCAGACAAACCAGTCTTTGGATATCCCACACAACTCCCCCTCCTGACCCCAATCTCCTGATATTTGTCAACTTGTTGTGATTTGTAAAGGAATGGAATTAAAATCTGGTTCTCTTTCCATTCCTGAACAAGCTATTATGAATTACTTCTACTCAGGCAGCAATCAAACCTCTCTTCCTGATCTGGGACCCTACTGAGCTGTTTATCCTAAAACACAAACAATTGCCATCAACAGAGGTTACTGGGTATATCTGCCACGTACTCGGATCCTCAGGGCCTGCCTTGACACATCCATTTCCAAAAACTTTAATCCAACCAAGAGCCAGGCTCACATAGCTGCAGACCAAAACAAATTAAGTCCAAATTCCACTAAACCCTTATGCTGAGAATTTTTTTAGTAGCTGGAGGCCTCTATAAAGTGAAAATAAGCCAGAGTGAAGCTCTACAGCAGCTAGAGAACAATTTCCACATAGAGCAGCTCCTGGTCACCAGCACAAAAAAGCACATGTTCTATGTGACACTTTTGGTGGATGGTTGCCATGGGGAAGACTAGCAAAGAATGAAAAGAGATAGAAGGTAGTACAATATGTGAAAGAAGCAAATAAATATGCTGATACCTACATACACCAGGAAAGATTCTACGTGGTTCTTACAAAGAACAAAGAGGTTCCTGCTGGCTGCGCCTCCCATGTCACACACAGGGAAAGCAGAGAGCAGGGTGCAGCTTCTTGTTCAGAAAATTTTGTTTCCTTGAGTCACCTCTGCTATAGACCTATGTGACCTTAAGTTTATTTTGCTCTCTTTGGTACCTGTAGCGAATATTAAGACAAAAAAACCAAAAAACAAAAACAAACCCAGAACAAATTACAAGCTTTTGGCTAGCAAGATTATGGTGTCATAAGTGGAAAAAAGGAAACATCTCCTTAGACTTACAAAGTAAGAGAATCTACTGTAACTCTATTAAGGACTTAATTTACTAAATTTAATTTAGTTTTTAAATTGAATTAGTTATTATTTTTAAATTAGTTATTAAATTTTTTAAAATTTATTAATTTAAATCTACTAAATATAAGATTCTCTAAAGACAAGATGCATTACTTCAGCTTGGCCTTGAAAACATGCTTTTCTAGAATAAAGATAATCAGTTCTAGTAAAACTCAGAGGATGTCTGCTCTAAACTGCAAAATAAAACAAGACTTTGGATCTTACCAATGAAGTATACTCCTAGCCTTATATCTGAAAAGAAATATAGTTCAATTGCATCTCAACTTTGAAAGAAGAAATGATTTCTAGAAGTGTGGCATGGCTGCACAGACCACTGCACTGGCAAAATAAAATACTGCAAGACTGGTGATTTTATTGACAGTCTATGCACAATTTTTATACTTAATTTATCTCCAACCAGAGATAACATCAGGTAAGCTGTAATGAGGGAGATCAGAATCCATCAGGCTGGTAAGTCAGAACCACAGTCCCACCACAATACCTTGGCATCATACCCACCACATCACTTGGCATTAGACCCTTTCTTAATGCTTTGGATATGGCTCTGTATCAGCCAGAGGATATAAGCAAGACCATCTTCCATCAGACAAAGATAGCAAGTGAGCTTTCTTTTTCACCAAGGGATTGCAATTTTCTTGAAAGAAGAATGTTTTCAAAAACTGGCATAGTACACAGCACCAAAATCCTCAAGCCTGCAGCTTTCTGAACTCAACAAGCTCCTTCAGCTCCTGTCAGCACAGTGTGAGCAAAGTCTAGATCCAAGATCCCTGACTTCATAACTTCTGGATTTGTCAGCGTTCTCCCAAAAGTGTCTCTGTTGCATGCAGGACACAACAGTACAATCTGTAAAGTACAAGAAATACCTGAGTGTCACTTCACAGACCACAAAAACCATGTGTGGCCAGCACTGAAAAGAATTGTGTGCCTTGTTCTATGTGCAAGAGGAGACAGAAACACTGCTGAACAGCTGCACTCTGGCAGCAGGACCAGAAGGTACCAGGGAATGCTTTCAGGGTCATTAGGTTCCTAAAGATGTGAGGAGCAGCATGGAGCAGAGAAACTGAGAGCACAAACATTTGTTATTCACCAAACATAAGCACTACCTGGTCTCCCACAATAAGCTGTCTACAGCATTTCTCAAATTCTTCCTGGTATTCATGAGAAAACGCAGGGTGTTTAAAAACATCCAAGTCAAAAAAACCCCACCATACCTTGAGTTTGAAAGAGATTGATGTTACCATGCAAAGCTAAAATTTAGTGTAAGACCATGACCACAACACTCAGTGTTTTCAGTGCTGAGTTCTGAACTGAGTATCAACTGCCAAAAGAGAGGCAAGAGGGGCTGGAGATGGCCAACTGTCAAATCAAACAGAAAAACTGAAGAGTTAGTGTTTTCACCTTTAAAATGTATTTCACATATGGGTGACTAACAAGACACACATGTACACTAACAATAAGCTACTGAACATGCCTCGCTATTATGTTACTTAAGTTATATGAGGGAAAACTAATGTCTTCCATAAGAAAAGACCAGCTTGGTCTTTCTTCAAGACATTTTTTTTGGTTGTAAGTTAGGGCATCAGTCCTGACACATTCCTTCCTATTGCAGGAGGGCTTCATAGTTGCAAGTGCAATTAAAAATAACCAAAAGCCCCACATTTTTTCCCCATAGAATTTGTGACAACTTGGCATCCTCCTAGCAAACCTATGCAGGTCTTTGCATTCTGCAAAATTTCTAGTCACAGCTAAAAATTAAGGTAGTGGTAGGTCAAGGTGGAGTTTCCATGATGAAATTTTCAGCAAACCTTTCTGAATGATAACACTAGTTTTACTTTCAACACTTGTAAAACCAGCACAAATTTACTGGTTCTGAGAACCAAGGCAAATACTATACTAAATTTTAAAAAATTAGTATGAAGCAGGAGTTGTTCTGCCAATTCTAACTTCTTAGTTAGAATTAGCTTAGTTTACAGTTTGATACCTGTAATGATAAAATACTTAAAATGGGAGATACAATATAGGTAGTAGAATGCAACTTGAAATTACAAAGTGACTTTCACCCCTTAGGATGACATCTTTGAAAGCATTTGGCTATAAAACTTCCAAGATCAGTTCAAGAGCACACATTCAGCCTCAGAGAATTTGCCCACTGTTGACAGACCATAAGACTCACCACAGTTTCAGTTAAATTTTAAGTATGAAAAACAACATCTTGTCCTTTCAGTAGAATGTTCTGTTCAAAAACGTTGATTGTCAAGATACATGTGAAGTGAAAAGTCAGCCAGCACTGTTCAACATTATTTTAATCTCCACTGAGGGAAAATAGCAAACATATTAACACAAACAGAAAATGTTTTGGAAAAGACCATATAGTACTATGACAGGGGTTGAGTTTATAGAAATATCATTTATAGTTTTATAAAAATTACATGAAAGAATAACATCTCAGTAACATCAGACAGCATAGAAAAAATAAATCTCAACATTAGTTGTACTCTGATGGTCCTTCTAGTAAGAAATTTAAAAGTGCTTTTTTGTAACAGTGTTGCAACTCAAGATTAGTGCAATGTGTCAAATCTGGTTGAAAGCAGATATTTATAGCAAATGTGCAAGTTCTTACAATTAGCAAATCCCATCAATATAAATATTAACACTTAAGTGAGGTAAGTATTCTGACTGGAACTAAACATTCCCTAAATAGCTTACACACCAGCGCTACTACATGGAACACACCAATGTTCCTTCACAGAAAGGCTCAAACCTAACCATGACATGAAACTCGTACAGTCCATCAGTGAAAACATGGAAGTTAAAAAAGCTCATGCAAAACATACAGCATAGTACATCTGTGACCCACTGCTACAAGCAGTACCTAATGCAAAAGACACCAACTTAAACAAAACCCAACTTCACAGTTAATGTACCAAATTTGCCTTTGAATACACATTTTCATTCCCAAATCTTCCTAGAAGTTCCCATATAAATTTTGCACATTAACTTAATGTAGAAATTTTATTCTGTTTTTAACTGTGATTATGAACAATTTGGTTACAGACTCTGTACCATTACTCTTCAAGTAAGTGAAACACACAGCACTAATTGGAAATAAAATTTTTAAAAAATTTAAAAAAATCAAAATCTACTCTTTACTGCTTTATACATGACAACCTGGCAATAATAAAAGATACCTTTTATTTTTATATCATATTTTCTGCAAGAATTCTCAGAACTCTAAAATTAGTTTTGATTTTATTGTAGTTTCTGTACTCTGATTTATGAGGCATAGTAACTACTGCCTTTTATATGCAGGCCTCATTTTGAGAGGAAAACCAGACTGTTAATCCTCATCTCTTATAGTTCATTTGCATGTGAAGTCAAAGGCATTTCATATTCTATTTCTCAAGGTGTTTATAAGTAGGATGTTAGTCACCATCCACAACAGGAATAATATTTAAATTAATGAACCTTCATTCTAACAGACTATGGCTTAAAAGCCTACCAACTGAACTGTTTTTAATAGTATTGCACATAACTTTAGTATTAAGCTGACAGGTGAAGCCTGTGCAGGATTTGTTTTTAATAAAATTTCAATAAAAAAGCAATAAATAAAATGCAGGATCTAAAAAAAAGAAAAGCCTACAATAGATTTAGTGCACATTTCTCCTACCACTGTCCAAACTGCATCATCTGAAATAGGTCTGGGACGGTCTTTGGGTACCAACTGCATAGTTCATCACACATAATACACTACCCAGGACAATAAGAGAAGCAATTAGAGCTTTCTACAGTAATATAAACTGAAAGGCAGTACCCTTGAGTATATATTTCAATTAGCTTAAAAGGATTTGTTGCCTTTGTTCAAGATAGCTTCAGAAGTTAGACACAGTTATTCTGTGACAACATATAATCTCTACTGTGTTATTTTACAGATAAGTTGAGTCTTTTTTAAAATATTCTTTATTAACCCTGATAACATGGAGATCTTCCTGCTCCTAAACCAGGAAGCTGTTTCCTAAAGTTAGTAACTTGTCATTGCAGTGACAAGTTGCATAAGTCTTTAGCAGAGTCTCTAATCATCTGTTCTACCTTGGGATTTCCAGCTCCACAGGTTGCTAGCTCCTTGTCAATAAGCCCCAGGCTGTGCAAATTGAGGATGGAGTCAGCAATAATCCGTGCTGTCCTCTTCTGGTAGCCTCCAGATGTCACCATCAGGATTGGGATTCTGCGGCTTCTGGCAGCCTTGAACACAACTTCATCTCTCTTCACAATCCCCTGCAGGTTTACAACAGTTACCCCAAAAGTGGTATTAATATATCTTAGTTCTAGCCTATGGGTTTTGCACTTACAGTGTCGGATGCTTTGTCGAGGGTTAGACTTCTCATTTTAAAACAGGAATAAAAAAAAAGAATTTAAAAGTCCTGCTAGCATGTTTACCTGCATTATAATTAAAAAAAAAAAAAAAAAGCAAATAAAAAATCCTTGACTTGATTTTAGAGGACACAAAAGTCTGCATTTAAACTAAAAAGATCTATGGCTGAAGGGGAAGTTGCAGAAGACAAGTAATGGCAAATCTATTTCAAAAAAGGAAAATAAACTCTAAATAATTTCTTACTAATAAAACAAGGGTATGGAATAAAAAAAAAAATAATAGTGCTGACCAAGAGGTACTTTATTGTTACTGAACAGTGACAGCAGAAGTTGGACAACAGAGGAATTCAAGTCTCTATTTTCAAATAAGTACATGTGTGGGAAAGGAGATAATGCAGAAATAAACGAGAAAAGTATTAAAATCTACTTTTGTGGGAAAAGCAAAAGCAGAGTTCCAGAGGTATGTAGGAGGCATAAATAATGCATTATAATGCCTCAAAAAATAAAATCAAATAAAAAAACCCAACACTAACAACACAATAGTTAACAGCTTACAAAAGACAGCTCACAATTTAAATAACTGCAAGAGCTGAAGAAGGGGAAAGGGATTAAAATACAACCAAATACAAAAAATTATGAAGCAGCAGCAAAATTATCACAACAAAACAAATATGCAGTACTCAGATTGGTTAGAGGAAGACTAAATACAAAAATAATATCATGCCATAAGAATAGTTATACCACAAATAAATGGTAAAGGGAAAGAATAAAATCTAAATGTAGCTGAATAAATATTTTGTAAAATCTTGCAACAGTAAATAGCTAATATATAGTTTGACACAGCTCTGTAAAAGAACAATGGGAGTAAGGAATAATAACTGAAAAAAAAGGCAAGGGAAAGTGAAGAATTGTATTAGGAACAGACCCTTAGTGGATAACAAAAATCACAGAATGAGCTGTACATCCCTTGGGAACCACAGCTGGATGCAGCAAACATTCTACCACCCAAGAACTGGAAGCAGTCCCTATGCTCATAGCAGCCCAACTATGGAGCATCCCTGCTCCAGCACCTCTAGTGGTTCAGCCTGGAAGAACCGAGGGGAAAAAAACCACAGGCTTATGCCAGCATTTGTGTGTTTCCAAGGAAGAAAACTCCTCAGGTGAAAGTAACAGCCTGATGCAGTCCCCACCTACACACACAGGTGAGAGGGACTTCTCTGCTACATCCTGAGTTTTCTGGCTGTAGCCTCAAGCACTAAGAAACTATCACTTAGGGCACTCAGAGAAGGCATAACTTTGAGTAGAATTTTAAAGATTTTAACAGACGAATGAAGGATTGAAGACTGGATTAATGAACCTTGAAGAGGTTAATTATCCAGGCTCAGTGCCTCCAGTTTCAGTCTGCCCAGTAGCCTGGGATTTCATGCTTGGTTAAACATGCCATTCAGCTCAGAGAGACAAGAAATGCTGCAGAAAAGAAATGCAGGAGCTCCAGAAACCCATTCTCCATCAGGGACCTGAGCACTGGTTGCACAGAGGAATGGCACTCTCTGCTTTTCATCTCTACCTGTGAGCAGAAGAATCATTTCACCACTCTTTCCCCATCCCCACTTTGTTTCTCTTTGCCTACACAGCACCCAACAGGGTATAGCAACTAATTTTTCTTGCCAGATAACACTGTTTCTCAAATGGCAGAAAACATTTTGAAAGGGGACATCTTAAAGTATTCTGCATCTGCCACTAGCTTCTTTTTCTCTTGGTGGTGGCTGCTTTCCACTAAATGAGATCTCACACTTCAACTCATATCCTCTCCATAGTCAAATCCAAACTAGTCCAAGCCCCTCAGCTCTTCCTGTCTCCACAGAGGCTTTTCCACAGCCAAGGAAACAAAGCCTAGAGATTCAAAGGAGCTCTTGAGTCATGCCACCTTGAGTCCATCGGGGACTTTTCAGACAGTCAGCAGCAAAGAGGGGACTCAGAGACAGTAAGAAGGAGGAAATACCTAAGAGAGCCAATAAAACCCAGCAAGGAACTATAGCACTGTGCAAGAGGAGGCATCTGTGAACTAAAATACCACTAAACAGAATTAAACCTGAACAGACCGAGTGATGGGTCATCTAGAGGGGAAACCAAGAGCTTACAAATCAAGAAAGTATTTTTTCTAATTGAACTGGTGGACACTCAGAGAGAACCAAATGTGAAAACAGGAGAGACTGAACCAAGGAACTGTTAGAGAAGGAACTGTTAACAGAGGAAAAACAAGATCTGTAAATTTTTATTTATTTTGAGAAAGTGGGAGGAAGACTGCAATGAAGCTATAGAGAATAGTATATCAAAATTTAAATCTGGCACTAAACTAGGGAGAAAAGAACCTGAACTGAAAAAGGGCAATGATATTTGCAGAGAAGAGAATGGAAAGGAAAATCCATTCATTTGCTAAGAATACACACAGACTGCACAAAATTGCTAGAACTGGAAGAGAAGATCAGTTTAAAACAGCTGGGAGTGCTACAGAGAAAATTAAGATACATACTGGGAGCAGATGACAAAAGAAATATATATCCAAATAGGTTATATGAGGGTAAAGGAAACAAAGAAAGAATGAACCAAACAGGGAAAATAGGAGTCAGGTGAAGTGTGAAAATACACACCTCTGTGGTTACTGTTTGGATGCTCAAAATCAGTGCTTTTTCACAAGAAGATGAATAACACTGGAACAGGCACCCAAAAAACAAATACATTTATAGAGTCAGGAAGAGAAAAGAAAAAAAAAAAAAGATGGTGAGAGAGAAAGGGAGATGCAGATGGATGTAACAGGAAAATGCTCTGCTTCAGTGTAAAGCATTCACCTTCTATTCACCTAACAAACTGCCCCAGTGAGCAGTTAAAGTCTGTAGGTATTTTGGTATCATACAAACCTGAGGAGAAATAGCAAGTCCTCCCAATGGATCACCATCCAGAATATCTGTCCCAGCATTATAAACAATGATGTCAGGTTTTAACTCGTTTAATGCTCCTTCCACCTGAGTATGTACCTTCTGAAGATATTCTGTGTCCTCTGTACCCCACTCTAATTCCACCTTGCGTTTTATGGCACCTAAAAAGAGAAAATGTTTCAATGGTACTGAATACATAAAGCATTGCTTTAAAAGAAAATGCCAGGCTTAGGTAAGCAAGAGAAAGAGATAACATTTCTGAAAATGTTGTAAATGTGCTACATTTTCACAGAACCTTGAGTTGAAGAAAATGATTCAACTACTTGTTTTCTCAGCAAACATAAGCAAAATGACCTTGGAAAAAATTCCATCGAAGAGAGAAAACTGGATGCAGGGCTGGGAGGTGGGGGAATAAAATGAGCAGAAAATGTTACTGAAAAGCATCTGATCTGCATACATTGTCCATTTATCAACTGAAGAAATCAAAGAAAATTATTAACTTTAAAGTAACTTAATAAAGCATAAGGAAAAGAAAACACTGAATTTCAATTGCAGAGAAACACTCTGGGGGAAAAAAAACAAACCAAAAAACAAGATAAACATCACTAAGACAGACTATTAAGATGTTTTATTTTTATCACTATGTTCCAAACTTAACAGCAAGGGATCATGAATTTATGTGAACTGCTTTATGAATGTATAACAAGATTCAGCTTTGCCCCAAGCATTTTCAATTTAATGTTCCTACCCTGTAATCCAACCAGAAGAACAAATATCTCTTCTTAATTTAAATCAAATTATTTCTAATGCTTCTAATAAAGCATTAGAAGTAGAAAAGGAAGATTGAGAAGACAGAGGAAAGAAAGCCAAGGTTATGCAGCTTAGCTTTGGGTGCTTTCACACAGGTATGTCTAACTCTAAATCTGAATTATTAAAATCAGTGTCAGAGGTTGTTGCTAGGTATGACTTCCACCTCACCATACCCTAGGTCTTCAATGACTTGGAGGCTTAAATATCAAGTGTGGATTCTGCACCCACCACGTGTGCATGAATGCATTCAACACAGGACAATACTTAGATGGACAGTGTTTTCTGCTTTCATCCTTGCTCTACATTAGTGAAGTGCTCTTTATCTTTCCCTCATTTTATTGCATGAATATTTGCAAAGATATCTGCTTATGATATTTTTCTGGAATTCTTTTCTTATTGTTATATAAATGTTCATGTAGGTCTGCACAGCTGTGGTCTTCTGAACACCACTCAGAGCCCCTTCAGGGTAAAGAATCTCCTAGCTGGAGAGAGCTTTAGGGAGGGAGGTAAACACATTAGCATGGGGAACAAATAAGTATTGTTCTGATGAAGCTATAAAAAAGTCAAGATGATCATGAATAAAATTCCATGCCTCTGCAGGTCTTTTGTCTTCAACTCTTAAAAAACACAGACTTACAGCTGGTAGTTATTATTAGTAATGGATGCAGTGACACATCTGATGATGGCCTTTTGTCCATCTCTTGCTAATCAGTGAACATACCTCTCCAGCTTTGAAAACAGGTAAGATGGCACCTAGACCAACAGCAAAACTTTTTATAAGGCCTGAACTTTGAGTTTCAGCTGTCAGCTTCTCATGCTTACCCTTCAGGAACTAGTTCTTTTCCCATCTATCTTGTACTTTCCCTTCCTAAGCTGCTGTGTAATTCCAAACTGCTTCCCCTCAGGAACTCAATATGCTTGTGGCTAAGTACTAGGTAAAGTTAGCAAAGTCCTTTTTTTTTTTTTTTTTTTTTCCTAATGAAGGGAAAAAAAATGTACAGAAGAGACTCCTGTAATGAAGCGTGGACAAAATGAGTAAGACATCCTGGGAAACAGTGATCAATTAGAATTTACTCTAAAGATTTAAACTATCAGGTTCAAGCTTCTACCTCCCTTCAAAAAGATGTCCCCTCTGATCTCCTCTTTGTCCAGTCCCCTAGCACTACCAAGTTGAAAGAATTTGGCCACTGAAGTCCTGCTTGGACACTCTTATGAAAATTACATCTTCACATGCCTTTGGCCATGGCTTTCTGCACCTCCTGCTTCACCTGTAGCAAGGGAAGGGCAGTACTGCCAGCTTCCCAGGAGAGGGGAGAGGTCACTATTTCATATTTGCTAACAAGGGCTTACTCTGCTTTAGTCATAATGCATCTGTTCAAAGAGTCTTGATATTTAAAGGGATATTTATCTTAGGAAAAAAAAAACAAAAACTCCTTCATTTTCTTACAATTCTTCTGCTTTCAGACATCCCGTACTTTAAATGCTCAATTTTCTAGTTTAATACTATGAAACACATATACTATGACTTTCAAAATCTTTCCTACATAAACAGAAGTACAATGAACCTAATTCTTGCCAAGAATCCAAATTAAGTAGGCTTTTCAGAATGACAGCATCAGTGAAGGAATTCACCAGCAGAAGAACATCTCCCCCATCATTCAGTTAACAAATTAAGCCTGTAATAAATGACAATGTAACAGAATCAAAGATCAAATAAGCTTTGGGCTTTTGCATTCCAATTTAACCATTATCAAAAGCCCATTAATTAATTGTGACAGGTCACCAGACAATAGGCACAGCACAGCAGGGAAAAACAAACAACAACAACAAAAAATCCAGCCACCAGACATTTGTATGACTTCCATTTGCTTCCCAACTTGTTACACATTTCGTGGCATCTTGTTTTCTAGAGGCTTACCAGACAAGCTTTATTGGAAAGATAACACCTAGGTATGTTATAAATTATAACTTTTAAAATATGTTTTTCTACAGAGTATTGGCTTAGTGAATTATTTTATAAATTTATTATAAAGGAAAGATTAAATTTTAACAGTTATCTTCAAATCAAAAGAATTGTTTAACTCATTGCTCTAAGCATGGCATGAGCTTTTGAATGGGCTGCTGACAAAGGCCACCTAAATTTTAAAAAAAAATCTAGTTAACACTGTTGCAAGGAAATTTATTAGTAAAAGAAGTTATTTAGTAACATAGTAGGTCTTTTCTATTTTGGAATATGAATTTCAGTGATACGTACGTTTAGCAAATCCATCCCCTGGGTAGATGTATCTATTGTATGCATCCATAATATACACCCGATGATCATCCATAAAGTCCCTCTCATGGCCATTTCCCTGAAAAAAATTTACAGTTAGCTATTCCTAGCACACTAACATAGAACTAAACAATCTGCAAGATCTAAAGTAATTAAAAGACCTAGTATTTAAAAGTCCTGTGTCGTTCTCTTATTTATAGTCCTGAAGGTTATTTTTGAGGTGTAGAGCTTTGAGGGTTTTGACAGTACCAGTCTGAAGACTGCAGGTATTATCAAAATCAACATCTTACATCTCTGTGAAGGTAATTATCACACTTCTCATTGCACATCCAAGAAAAATAAATGAAAACTAGAAGATAATTGTTTAATGACAGAGGGCGACCATCAGGACTAAATATCTCATCTTCCAATTGTGTAAAAGAAGTCACTTTCAACTGCTGCAGGGATACTCATGTTCTTGCACAAGGATTAATAAATATACAACAGATTATAACTCCTCTAATAATTCAAATCTCAGTGAATTAAGTAATCCCTGGAAACTTTACAAAGACTAAAGACCTGAAAGTTTAACACCAGAGATTCCCCACAAAAAATTTATATATTTATCTATTCAACCCAACATTGGGTGTAAAAACTGATGATCAAGAGAAAACTCAGATTCTGAATATTTTACAATCCTACATCTCTGGATTTAATAGTATTCTTTTCACTCTCATTTAGACCCTGTTCTACTAGTACAAGAATTATGTTTTCATATCAGTCACCAAGATTATCCTGTTGAAATCAGTGTATCATTCAAGAACCCCGACCATATTTTCCCAGAATTTAATGTCAGCTACAGAAACAGGCTTTCCCACAGATGTGGAACTTAATTACAGAAGATGTAATTTACATCCCTGTACAGCTAAGCTGTTTCTGCTCCAACTTCTCCTAGAAACAAACAAACAAACAAAAGACCAAAACCAACCCAGAAAACAAAAAAGAATCACTGGGCTAAAGCTAGTCAGTGTGGGTGAAAAAGGGAATAGGAATCATGAGAATTACATTTCTTTATGCTAAACTATAGCAATTCCTACTTTTTCAGCACTTTTGATCCACAGATAAACAGTTCCTGATCAGAAATACAGGAATCTGAGAGCCTCTGAGCTCTCTACTTTGAGGTGAAACTTGCCAGTGCACCAAAAACTGAAACTCTTACAAGATGGGACTATCTGCTGACTGAAAAAGGATCTGCTGAGCTGCTACTTCAGACCACTCTCATTCCCCAAAGAAAGGAAACAAAAGCATGATTTAGCATGCAGAGTGAGATTACCAGCATGATACCTGAAAATCAAAATACATTCCAAGAAGTTTTTGACAACCAAAACAAAAAACACCCTTAAAAAGCACACACACAAAAAATACACACCCTAACAGAGATGGTTCAAGAGAATCACGAAAACAAAACATTTTTCCATTGCATAATCTATCTCCTTATTTCATGGTAATTTTTGGATGCCTAACTTGCAGATAAGAAAAATTATAGAAGATGAAAAACTGGCAGCCATTAGGCTTCCTCACTGCCATGAGGCTACTAAAAAAGGGTTTATTTACACATAATGAACTCTCTTCAATGCTGGACATAATAATGGACATTATTTTTGTGCATTAACTGCTTTTCTAAAAATTCATTTCCCTTCTTTCAGGAATTCTTGTGGAAATCCTAGTAGAGATGAGATTTGTTCTCAGTGCCCACAGTAAATCACTTCACCAGGTAAAAACTAATGGACTCTTCACTTCATTAGCCTGAAGCCAGGTCTCCATTAAAACACTGAAGGACAAATCCATCCCCTGCAAAGGCTGCTGCAATGATGACACATGCTGAACTAACTGTAATTCTGTTTTAAGAGTCTTGTTTCTTCTGAGATACTGATCTGCTCTGGACACTTCTGCCTCTAATCAGTGTGTAACAAACATTTTTTAAATCTAACCACATGATGGGGCTACAGCTCAGTTTAATTTTATTTAACTGGTGTTAACAGCCCTTTGGACTATAAAATAATAAAAGAACTAAACTGTTCCCAGTTTCCATCATTTTGATGAACTTTATATTCTGTGAGTTGATGGTTTAGAAAAAGTTGACAGTTAGAAAAAGTGGGATTTACCACACATTTGTATTTCAAGAAAAGTATCTGCAGCACTGAATATGGGTAAGCTACTCACCTGATGAGCATCCAGATCAATAATTGTGGCTTTAGACACCCCTTGTACTCTTTCAAATAAGAACTGGATATATAAATAAAGAAAAAGATGGAGAAAATTACAAAGTTAGGTGGCAAATTAATCATAGAGTGGCCTAGGTAGGAAGCGACCTTAGAGATCATCCACTCCAACCTCCCTGCCATGGAGGGAGGGGACATGCCATGGGCAGGGACAGCTCTCAGCTAGATAAGGTTGCTCAAGGCCTCATCCAAGCTAGATGAGGTTAACAATAATCTGAAGACTTGACACTTGCACAGTATATTACTGTTCTGATCTCAGCGTAGCATGTGTCTGTTCATTTCATTCACCAATAAACTTAATTACAAAAGCTCTAGTTATTTCATACAAAATATGTTTTGTGATCATCCAGTAAAAAGCTTGCACAATCCCATCAGATGACATGCATGAGATGTGCTTTCCAGAGTCATCTGTACCCACCAATAGAGAAAGCTGGTGGAGAGGGAAGAATTTCTATTCACCTTCTCATTCTCCCCCAAAGTACCAGACACAACACATGGTTAAAGCTTGCACTAACTTGCACAGCAGGCTCCAGAAATGGGGCATAATCCCATGGCACTGAATAATGTACTGGAGTCCAGGGTAATAAACCCTGTGGCGGTGACACCAGCTCTCTCAGGTGAGCTGGCACATCTCTGCATCCTGCAGCAGCCACCAAGGGACAGGCCCAGTGAGATACTGTAAAGCTGTCCGAGGCACTGGTGCTGCCAGAGGCTGGAGTGGGACCAAGGACAGCCCAAAAACTGTGGGCTGGGACAGGGTGAAGCAAAAGCTGCTCCTCAGGCATCATTGAGGAGAGACAAGCAGTAGCACAAGTGAGGTTTATCAGGAGGAAGGGAGAAACACTCCACTGTGACAGCATCCCACTGTACAAGCATCAAACCCACCATTTAGGAAAAGCTGCAGTGGGGAATGTATGCATTGAAGTCCCTTCTAGTATCAGAATTAATTTCTTATTCCATGTCTATGAAGAAAAACTATCTTCTAATTCTTTGAGTTACCATCTGTAATACAGACATGGTAAAACCCAAAGGTTGTGTACTAACTGTCACCCACTCTAATTTCTCAATCTGTATTTTAATGACAGGGAAAATACAACTCTGTCGATTACTTTTCTGCAAATTACCATGTACAGAAATTATGATGTTATGTCATACAGTGTGCTGCAATCATTAGAGCTCTTTTCTGTTTGATTGCTGATACTTTATAAATACTCTAGTGTACAAATATACCATAGTACATTTGATAAAAATAAGCCCTAATTGCAGAAAGCTCTTACTTCAGCCTCTCAGAAGCTAAATACCAAATGCATTCATTCACATTCAGTGATTATTTTGGAGACATTCACATTTTTATTCATGAATTTGAACCACTCTGAGCACTGTATAGTGCAGCTTCACTCAGAGAGAGCATTTCTGCCTCTATATCAGTCCTGATTGTAACCACTGAAACACATATGGAATTTTCAGGTTTAACTGCAAGGCTAGGATAATTGCCACTGAGGGCATATAAAATCTGGTTTGATTTTGAATATTTTTTTTTGAAGGAAGACATTATTAATGCACTCTAGTGGTTCATATTTATATTCATCATTCTGACCCCTGCAACTCTTCCCTTCCACTTAACAAAACTGTATACACATTACATTTTACAGCATCAAGTGCCACACCATTTCCCCCTTCCTACCCATCTACAAATGGCTTTATTTTCTCCTATTGAGATGCAAATTAGTTCTTATGAATTTGTAATTTTTTTTTTCCATTTGGAAAATTGTAGAAAATAGTGGCTTTAGGGCACTTCTTACCTTTATAGCCAATGTGATATCAGCATATGCACAAAATCCTCCACCTTTGTCACTGGAACAGTGATGGAAACCACCCCCTAAAGATAAAGATGTTGAAAAGGTGAAAAGCCAGATACTATGGAACAAGGGTGGATTTTGCAAAGAGACAGAGGTCACTTACATGTCAAGAACTTTTTTTTCTTTAAGAATACTGTGCCTGGAGCTGTTAAACCCCTAGCTGGCAACAGAAAGTATCTCACAGGGTTTCTGCACATATCTTATGTGTGGCCTACCAGACCATTAGGCAAAGGACCTCTGCAGGTGCCCAAATTAAAGGGGAGTGTCCCTCTCATCTAGCAGCCACCCTCTGAACCGAGTAATGAACACTGTCACACACACTGCCATCATGACAGAGCACAGGGCTTGGAAAGTTCAGCTCCCCCATGCAGGTGGGAGTTGCAATGTTAACATTGCAGGTCAAGGTGGAAAGGACATGTGGAAAGGTCTGCAAGGTCAGAAAAACACCACACTGAGAACTATGATGTGATTATTTGCACATGTCATTGTCTTCTGCAAACACCCAGACCAGGAGACACTTTAAGAACTCCTCTTTAACACACAAACAGATTCACTTCTTACATGAAAAAAACACTTGGACATTTCACCCCTCCCCAAACCCATTTTTTGTATAATAAACCACAACAATTTACTGCAAAACCCACTACAAATATCCAAGCAAGAAATTGAACAGGCTCACTTTATGTGTCAGTAAATATGACAGGGATTTGGGTTTTGTTTTTAAACAGACATTAATTTTTAATATTGGATATTCACTTTGCAGAAGATGTGTGTAAGAAATAACAGAAAAGTCTCAGAATTGACAAGCTTTATGAAAACAAGCTACATCTTACATGACACAAAATAGTGTTTCAATAGTTTACTGCTTTGACATTGCTATTTGCTATGAGAGCAGCTCTATACTCACTACAGTCTTCTCAAAAACTGCACAGTCAAAAACAGACACTAACTGGCACAGCCCTGCTCTCCAGCACAACAACCAGACCCTTTGTCTTGTAAAATACATAAATCAGCTGATGAGAGCACCTATGAAATTATTTTATAATTTAATGGAATCACAGATTTTAAAATAATTTACTCCAGATATTTTTTTTTTCCATACAGCTTCAATCCAAACACCTTTCCTTACATATATCATACACAGTTATTTGGTGGTTTGTTTTTTTTCTTCCCAAAAGGTATTATTTAATTATAATAGTGCAATAAGGGAAAAAGTGGACGAGAAAACAAATCCAGTACTGTTTTGCATTTTATATCATTAAATGCACTCCATTTGTACTTACCCACATTGATTGCCCAGCCTCTATCAACAGCAAGTTTTCCTGCCTTAAGAAAATTACAGTGAATGAATGAACAAGGCAACTGTTCAGCATTGTTTGCTTCCCCCAAATGAAACCCTTGATGTTCAGACACATCCACTGAATTATCAGAGGCTTTACCACTGCAGGTCATTCTGAATCATATCTCTGAATACAGCCCACACAAAACTATCCTCAGCAGGATTACCTGAATTAAAACATTTGCTCTCTCATCTATTTCATTCTTTGGCAATCAAACAGATCTAAAACTAAATGTGTTTTATGGAGATGAATACTGACTCTCCCCAAGCAAATGAAAAAGGGAATGTACCACTGCTGGTAACAGCAAAAAAATGAGCAAGAGCCTCCTAATACACTTCCTCTTCATGTAAAAACAGGAGACAAGCAAACTCAGAATTCTAAAAATAGAGATTAATAAAGATTAGTTTCACCTAGAGGTAGGGACAGAAAAATGCTAGTGTATGGAGTGTCCTGGGACTTCTTTTGTTTTGAAAATTATGTAACATGCATAGTATAGAACACTTCCAAACTTTTTCTTTCCAATACAGAGAAAGTGCCTGTGTCTCTTCTTCAAATGCAAAGAATATTAAGGGAAGGGAATCCTGATAGACAGGGGATACACAGGGTTTAAATGATAAAATTTTAGTTGAAAAACTTACTTTGGCCAGGAAGAGCAAGCAAGAGTGTTAGTGCAGTATTAAATATCATGTTCAAAATAGAAGATATTACTAGCTATAAATAAAAATTAAGAAAAAAGTAAAACCCCATTATTCCTTTCCATAATCATGAAAAGAACACAGTGTACATGACACACAAAAGGAAGTTTGGACAGTTGAGAATCCTTCATCACCAATATTTATATTTAAACAGGTGTAATTTACTATTAAGAAAACTACAGGAAAAGTAAACATCATTTTGTTATGAACACACTAACTTACAAAAATTACATCCTGAAGAAAGATTGTAGTTTCTGAAGTATAAAACCCATTAAGTCACAGGAAAAGTACATTATGTGTTGCTTAAAAATAATTTAAAAGTACAGAAACTCAACTGGAATTTTGATGGCAAAGAGGACCATCAGGAATAGAAGATGATTGTTTGTACTTCTGACTTGTACACTACAAATGTTACTGTCTGATGAATCAAAACTGCTTTCAGAGGACATACCTATTTCTCTGTAACAAAAAATTTTAAAAGGTAAAAATAATCCCATGTGGCATCAAGATCAACCCAAGAGTGACCAGTGATGTCATTTGTATTTCAGGACACATGATACCAAGACAGAACTGACAGCTAGTGGCTCTCTCCTTTCCATCACCTTGCACATAACTAGTGAAAGCACATTTATGAAATAAAGGTAACACAAGCATCAGTGAAAATCATCACAAATCACATAAAAGTATCAACTAGTTAGAAACAACTTGAAACAGATTTCACACACGTGAACTGTCAAGACCCTTAGGAAATACCTAAGGGAGAATATTAGGGAGCTTTAGACTCCTCCCAATTATTTTTCCTTTCTGCCACTTCCTTCATCCCCCATTACTACTGTACAGAAGGGCAGCACGGCTACAGTAGGAGAAGACCCTGCCTCTCCTCATCAGAGAGAACTTTGCAGACCAAAACCCCAAGTGAGTGCAGAGGCAGAAACATGGCAGAAGTGAGAACAGAGCAGGAGTCTGAACTGATGCTGAAGGACTCAGAAGAAACAGAATGGAGCTGCTACTTTGTCTGTGAGCAAAAGGCAAAACATTTAAGGCCCTTGAGCTATATGAACCCCACAAAACCAGAAAAAAAGTGGAAGTACCCCCAGCCTTCCCAGCAGTCCACTAAAAGCAAGATGAGAATGTAGTTACCATGAAAACCAGTTTGGTGCTACTTCCAGCTCCTGATGGTAATCTGCCAGGGGCAAATATTCCCAGTAGTTTATGCCTGTTTGCATTAGGGAGGTGCAGGGTGTTCCACTTCTGTTATCTCCACCTTTGCCAGTTAGCACCTTGTCTAGGAGACAGCACTTTTGCTAGCAAGCTTATTACCATAATCCAACAAGCCAAAGGACTTGGCAGAACCTAGCATGTTCTTTCCCAACTCATACCCTTAAATTGTCCTTAAAGGCTGGGGTAACATTTTCAATAGTTTATCTGGCTTTCTCGTGTTTTGTCAGAATTTCAGGCTTCAACAAAATCATCACACATCACACTGTACAAACACTTTCACCTATTTCCTTACCTCACTGGTCTTTGATTTTGAATAACATGTACATCCAGGGGATAGGGCAACACAAGAAAATTAAACTAGAATTAGGAAATGGGATTTCAGAGGTGAGAACAATAATTGTAGAAAGAGAGGCCAAGGTGGGCAAGATACATACAACTTTTATTTTGAAAGAAAGTGACATTTATCACTCACAAACCTGAATTAAAACCAGACCAAGCAGCCTGCAAGCATACTTACACATGGTAAATGTCACAGGACTTGCTATTAACCTAATGATTTAGGAAGAAACAACTGGCCATTTTTATTTAACAGCTCAGAGCAATAAGCAGTAGTTAACTTGCTTCACACAGACAATTTCATCATTAGGGAGGGGAAGTTTTGATCCTTCCCAAAAGGGGAAGAATATCTCCCAAAAGAAGAAACCTTGATTTCAGTGCACAGATTACTAAGCACCTACATTCCTGTTCACAGAAATGGAAAGCTACCTTTTAGCTTATTGATTGAAATAATGTCCTTAATTTATCATTCATTTTTGGCTTCCCAGTCTCCCTCACTCAGTACCTAGTAGTTGCAATATTCTCATATTTGGCACAAATGTGCCCTGAAAGGTTTGCTAACCCACAGAATAATGTTCTTCAGTAACTGGCTTCAAATAGAAAAAAAAGCAATATGGGTTTCTATGCTTTTCACATGCACCCACTGTAACAGCTGCCTTCAGGAACAGCAGCTAAAATGCAAAGATCCATTTATACCATAATATTAATGACTTCAGAGAGGATTATTTATCTTCCATTTATAAAACTGCTACAGCTCAGTGCCTGCAAAGAGATCAGGATTGCTACCATTTTCTCCCAGCACCATGCTGTACAGTGTATAAACTTCTGGCTCTAGTCTGACAAGGAAGGATAAAAAGGGCAAAAAAGGCTCCATGAGTTCCTGATTTACAATTAAGAAGGCATCTTTCTCTCAATACATGGTTTAAGTAACCCATTCCTGGCTACAGCTCTTGACTGTTTTCTTTCCTCCTATTCCTCAACACCTCTACTGGCAGTTCAGTGTCTGGCAATACAAGTTAAATGAGAACACTCATTTAACTGCTTAGAAAACAACTCTACTAAAGCAAAAGCAGCTACCTCTTGCTTGAGTTCAGCTGAGCTGCTCATGCAGTATTTACAGCAGGAACAGATAAACTAACTTTTATTACTAAAGTGAGCACGGCAATACCATTTTTAAATTTAAACACTTACCTAGTCTCAAGAGCAACCAAATCATGCACCTCTTCCCATGCAGTGCCACAGCCATTCAGTAAATATGTGCTTTAAAAATACCTTTGGTAGTATCAGTTTTGAAACCTCTCCTTCCTATAATTCACTTGTATTTGAACATTTTTTAAAACTGAATCAGTTCTTGTATGTGCCATAAATCCTGCCTGAGCAGGATTTGCTTGCTCAGGCTGCCCTGCACCAACTCCTTTCACTTCTGCAAATTGTGGACAATAAAATCAGGGTTGTCCTTCACCTTGGCAGTCTCTAGCAAGCAAACTTTGCTCATGGGTTGGGCTGTACCACTAACTCACTGCTCTCTGCAGGACACCGGGGCTCAAGCCTTGGAGTTCTACAAAATATCACAACTCACACGTTTATATACATTTATATACACACGTTTGAATGTGGTAAAAATGACTCAAGAGCACCTTACCATTATGGTCCCTCCTGTCTGGGTTCGCAGAGGTTTCAAAACTTTTCTCTGAACAAGGAAATTGGGAAGAAAGGCAACTGGTGGGATTTCTGTGATTGTAGCCACAACAAATGACCACTACAAGGAGGGGAAAACAAGTTTCAATTAATAGCCTGTCTCAATGGCAGCATTTAGATCTCTCATCAGTAGCTATTTAACAAAAAGGAGCTCATAAGTCCTTAGCAAGATTCTGAATATTTTTAGATGGAGATGACCTCAACAGTCCTTATTAGTAAACTCCTCAAGGTTTATCCTCAAGTGATTAACTATGAGAATCATCATTTTCAGCCACCAGCACCAGGCTTTTCAGGTTCTAGTATCAAATTGTAATACATCAGCAACTTTTCAGCAAGATAGTATTTCAGAAAATCTAATATCCCTGGGATTAGGAGGAAGAATTGTAGGATGTCCTTCAGTAGCATTAACAGCAAGCTATGCTTGACACATTGTTCAAACCTAAAATAACTTTTCCCATTCAAATCAAAAGGATACACCAAGGAGAAAGGAAAAAACCAAACAAACAACTCAACTCAGAAGTTCCAATGCTTAAATGAATATATTGCAAATTTCACCATGGAAAACTGATTAAATTTTACATAGCATATTAAACACTTTTAACAAAATGCTTCCTTGAAGCATTTTCCAAAGTCCTATCATCAAGTACATGACTTGAAGGTTAGACCACAAAATATATGCAATATGAAAATGCTTTTTTTTTTTGCAAACACATATAGGTTACTTCAAAGAACTTCTGTAACATTGTTACCAGCGATAACAGCCCTAAATATATTTCAGAGCCTCAGTCACAAGCAAGAATACCTCTTCATGCACTACTGAAGCATCGAGGTACCAAGAATTATGGATTTCACACCCTGTGGAAAGATTCTGAATAGGTCCCATTTTCTTCAATATTAGGGAATTGAACAAGATTCTGTACTTGGCTGCCTGATTACTGTTGGTTGTTTATTTACAAATGCCAGGACATACAGGCTGTCAGCTTTAACCAAAAACAACCACATACCAACCTCGGGGTGCTCTGGTACTTGAAGGAAAACCAACTTTGGCTTCACAGGTACCAATGATTCAACTACAAAGTACTCTTGGGTAGGGTGGAGGGGTGGCATTATTTATAAAGTTGTTAAGTACTAACAATATTTTGCCAGGTTGATTTTAAGCTCTTACTACTTTTGTTTGTATAAGATATTATTGTTACCATACTACCAACTCTGTATCAAAACGGTTGAATTATTTTGTAACACAATCATGGTAAAGTCCTTCTGCAAGATTATTTCAGCTTTTAAACAAGCATGATGTAAGGTTCAGTCATGCCCTAAAATTGAAGAGGGCACATGTGGATAAAATAAACTTTCATCCCTAATGTGAACAATGATCACAATACTTCAGAAAGTTTTTACACAGTTTAAAAAAAAAAAAAAAATTAATCTCAACAGCAAGCAGTGGGAGCAATTAAGACTCAAATAAACAGGTATGCTGCTGCAGGTTCTTAAGTAAATGCAAGAAATGCAATTGTGGTATGAGTAAAGAGTGAGCAAAGCTCCCACTATGCCAAAGCCACAGACATCCACTGCTTCAGCCTTAGTCCTTTGCTGTGCTTAAGCAATTCCTGAGACACAGAGGGAAAAGTCATTTGACTGAGAGGAAAATCTTAAAGACTAAGAATACAGCTATAGCCTAATGAAAATGCTTCTTAAAAGAAACCCCATTCAACATTTCCTGCAATAAATGCTCAGAACATCTACATACNAGCATCGAGGTACCAAGAATTATGGATTTCACACCCTGTGGAAAGATTCTGAATAGGTCCCATTTTCTTCAATATTAGGGAATTGAACAAGATTCTGTACTTGGCTGCCTGATTCCTGTTGGTTGTTTATTTACAAATGCCAGGACATACAGGTTGTCAGCTTTAACCAAAAACAACCTTTCCTGCCCTTTTCCTGCCCTTTCCTCCTTCCTGCCTTCCTTCACCTGTCCCTGTTTGCTTCGGCATCCTGGGAGGATTCCGTCCGTTCCTCTGCCTGTGGTCCTGATCCGTGCCTGTCCTTCCACACACTGAATCTGTGTGTTCCTGCCTCCAGCTCCCGACTGCTCCTGACCCCAGGGTCCAGCCTGGACTTTCCCAGGGCTGCCCTGCAGCCTCCGTGGTGACATGAGAATTATTGGAGAAAAGGGGGGAGGAACGTGGCATCAATCTTTTCCTGTGTACTTGTATATTTGTGTATATTTAGTAATCTTTCTTATTCATCATTACTGTTTCATTAAAGTTGTGTAGTTTAGTTTCCAACCTGTGAGTTTCTTTTCTTTATTCTCTCTCCTTTCCTTATCAGGGAGGAGAGGGGGATTAATATAAAAATCTGTTTTTTGGTTTAATTGCCGGGACAGTGTTAAACCGTGACAGATTTTATTACCAACCTTGGGGTGCTCTGGTACTTGAAGGAAAACCAACTTTGGCTTCACAGGTACCAATGATTCAACTACAAAGTACTCTTGGGTAGGGTGGAGGGGTGGCATTATTTATAAAGTTGTTAAGTACTAACAATATTTTGCCAGGTTGATTTTAAGCTCTTACTACTTTTGTTTGTATAAGATATTATTGTTACCATACTACCAACTCTGTATCAAAACGGTTGAATTATTTTGTAACACAATCATGGTAAAGTCCTTCTGCAAGATTATTTCAGCTTTTAAACAAGCATGATGTAAGGTTCAGTCATGCCCTAAAATTGAAGAGGGCACATGTGGATAAAATAAACTTTCATCCCTAATGTGAACAATGATCACAATACTTCAGAAAGTTTTTACACAGTTTAAAAAAAAAAAAAAAATTAATCTCAACAGCAAGCAGTGGGAGCAATTAAGACTCAAATAAACAGGTATGCTGCTGCAGGTTCTTAAGTAAATGCAAGAAATGCAATTGTGGTATGAGTAAAGAGTGAGCAAAGCTCCCACTATGCCAAAGCCACAGACATCCACTGCTTCAGCCTTAGTCCTTTGCTGTGCTTAAGCAATTCCTGAGACACAGAGGGAAAAGTCATTTGACTGAGAGGAAAATCTTAAAGACTAAGAATACAGCTATAGCCTAATGAAAATGCTTCTTAAAAGAAACCCCATTCAACATTTCCTGCAATAAATGCTCAGAACATCTACATACATACTTGGAAAACTAACCAGAAGGAATTGGTTTCATAAACTTGTATACTTACAAGTTTATACTTACAACACTTCATGTGTTGTAAAAATGTAAAATTATTTTTAACAGAAAGGGATCACATTAATTATGGCAGCCAGATCACAGCCTGGAAAACATAACAATAGTTTTTACATTGTTTAGTTCTCTTTGACACACAACAAGCACTTAAATTTTTTCTTTTTTTTTTTTTTAAATCCTTACTTTTCATTCAAATTGCCTGTATCACAGAAGATTATCAGTTAGTGTTTCTTCTGGTTGTTACTTAATCTCACTGAGCCATCATCAAATTACTGATTCTCTAATAAAGTTCTGTAGACATGTAACGAAGTAGAAATTAAAACTTGGTCTGGATTCAAGGGTAACAATTATAAATAAACAGTACTCAGTAACACACCTTGGTCTTTTCTCTTTAGTTAGAGACTAAAGTTCTTTTTTAGTTAGAGACTCCATTTAACTTTTCATTTCTATTTCTTTTAATTTTTTAATTTAAATTTTCATTTCTATTTCTACCTTCCTGTGTTTCAGGTAAATAACTCAATTTATGATTTTAAGTCTAAATTAAAAATAAATAAACAAATCACTCCCTGTTTTCTTAAAGGGAATAAAGATGTCAGGGTAACCTGTAACCTGGTATGTTTTACTTTACATGGCTTCAACCAAATTAACTGGTAGGCAGTATCATCAAATTTGCTTAAGAGGAGCACTATATCAAGACATTAAAAACAAAAGAAAAAAAAAACCTTTGAGTTCCTAATTTTCCTTGCTTGAGACAAGCAACTTATAAAGCACTTGAGCACTTATAAAGTAGTATTACTATTAACCTCAACTCCTCTATCTATAAAATCTCCATTCTTAGTAAGGTTCAATATATAAAGTATTTCAAATCAGTAGTTTTCAAGGACTAATGGTGAAAAAGTAACACTAGGAAGCTAAAGTAGTCACTTTCATGCTGATGCATCCTGGATTAATACAAACAGCACTTTAGTGATCAAAAACCAGTCTCTGATGTAGTGCCTTTTATGTTGTGCATTCATGGTATTCCAGCATTTTAAAATAGCCAGCTACACATAAAATTTTAGAAAATGGGCAATTTTGTTCTTTAATACCTAAATTTAAATTGCATTTAAAACCTTGATAATTTTTTGGAGCTAGTCCCAGCTTCAAGGGAAAATTCACAGACTTGCAAATCCAACACCAAGCAGCTACCACTGTTTTATATTTAGAAGCTTGCTAGGGACAAAGCTATTTGGATGTACCTTCAATAGATAAAGAAAGTATGTTTTTAGCTTGAATTAACATAAGATAAAATCATGAAGGAGAGTAGGAAGCTTGCAATTTTCACAAAAATTTCTAGGTCAAGGTACAAATGCACTATTTTCATTAGGAACAAGACGCTGAGCTGATAGAAACCAATGACAGCCAGGTGATACTACCAAGGAAACCAACCAGCCACAAGACAGCTTGGTGCATCAGTCTCCCAATTAAATACTTGGAAATGTTAAAGGAAAAATAAATCATTGTTAACCAAATATTACTTCATCCTCAAGAGGCTTAGTAGCTGTTTTTGCTGCCCAGAATGCCCTGCAGTGCATACAAACAGTGGTATGAAAACTGAAACCTGTCAGACCTCATCCCCTGTGAAAATATTTTTGTATTTTTCAGTACTCTCCAAACATACTGAAATCTCATTACCTTTGAAACAAGGTTTCTGTATATTTCTACAAACCTTTACCTAGCACCTTATATGAAAAGTTAGATGAAAAGAAACTGATCCTCATGACTTCTAAATCAACATTGTACAGCAAACCACCACTCACCTTCACAAACTTTTCACCTATGAAGACTGAAAAAATTGAGCAAGACAAAACCCACAATGGACAGCCCAAGAACTGCATGAGCTGAGGAACTGGACAGGGGAACTTTATATGCTTCTGAAGGGACCCAATTTTCCCAAATCAAACCCACAGGTTTTCAGCTGCCACATCTCTTTTGGTCACAAATGCCATGCATGCCCAGGATGTGCTCTGTGCTGGTTCATCTGGACACCTAAAATACCAACAACTATCACAGCCTGTACTGAGTATTTCTGAGCCTGCTCCTACTGCCTTCATTCCTACAGGTCCTGCTGCCTTCCTCAGGCACACTGCCCACAGCACTGTGGGACACTCTCAATCCAATTTTCACTAAATGTAAAAATTTTTTTGTAATGAAGTGATCAACTTTTCATTTTTAAATCACTTGCATTTCAGAGTTCACTCACATGTCATCAAAGAACCTCTCAGAGATAAAAATGGTTCAAGGGCAAGACTTGGTCTGAAACTGGCTTTAACCTACATTGCCCATCTCCTTGCTATATTTCAAAATGCTGATATACAGGAAATTGATTACTTTACATAACACTAGAAAAAGGCAGTAAGCAGGAAAGTACTGCAAGCAAAGGATCCAAAGTCCAGTTGCTACCTTAGAGAATTAAATTCTTCAAAGGAATAACTGAGGGGGAATCAGCTCAGTTCAAAATGTCAAATTCTGTTGTAAGGACCAGTCATGTTACCTCAAGCAGGGAAACAGGGAGAGCCTTCCTTCCAACCCAGAACTGATTTCCAGTACTGTTTAATTTACTTTGTCCATACCACACTTTGTTTCTCTTCAACCCATCTCCAGCCAGCTTCTTCAGCTACTGCTAAGACACCAGCCCCCATGTCTTCTCACAGGTCTATCCAGTTTCCTACTAAATTCATGCCCAAATTTTAAACAAACATGAAAATGATCTGTCACTGTAAGACACCTGGGCATCCTCAGAAACACAAGACCTTTGTGAACTTCATAGCTGATCTAACATAAAACTATGTCCTTTATTGGTAGATCTGCAGTTGTCTGGATTTAAAAAAAATAATAATAAAATAGAACAGCAGACTTTGGTTAAGGCAATACACAGAATACCCCAGGCCCCATGTTGTTTTGCATTTTCAACCAAGCAGGTTTTTTTCACTGCTTGGCAGGAATTTACTGGTATGACCAATACAACATCTTCCAGTTTCTACAACTGTAAGAAATATTCTCTCATGAAAAGAGGCACAAGAGATACAGAGTTAATCACATCTGAATGGCAATAGTACTGGTTTTGAACACCAAGCTGTATAGGCAGTTCCCTGTGAAGCCATCCTGAAGGTACTAATATTATTATGCTATTCCAAACAGAGCTATGCACATTACAACTGGCTTCAAAAAAGTGATTCAGTAAAAAGAGGTAGGTGGTTCCATGGAATTCAGAGATTGGTATCAAGAATAGCTGCAATAAGACCAAAATTAATGAAGTATGAAATTGCACATAACTTTACAGCACAGAATGAAGCAGCATAAGAGAACTCACAAAAGAAGTAAGACTGAAAAGTTCACACAAATAACAGACCTCTTACACAGAGAAAATATTCCAGAAATAGCAATACAAGGACTCTTTCACTGTGGAAGGGCAATGATGAGTCAAAGGAACTTCTTTCAAATTATGAAATGGAAGATGATTTCTAATGCAAACCTCTTCTCTGCTCTCCAAGTAGGGAGTTGTAAAATAACAGCAGTACCACCTGTGCTCATGTTCCATCTACAGATTACTGAATATATTCAGAAACAAAACTCATGTGTTCACATTTTAAAGTTACAGAGAAGTTTTACAAATGGAGGTTTCATTTATAAATACACAATAAATTCTCTTTAACCCCTGTGAATCTGTAGTCCTGTATGAGCTGGTACTGGAAACCTTCACACACAGGTAACATTCAAGTTAGGCCCCTGCAATGATCTTCCAGCTCCCTCCATATTCCACTGATAGAGGGAGTATCTAAGTAAGAAACCAGCATTTCCTACTGCAACAGACTGACAACAGAATCCCTATATGGATACTCTCTTGAAATTATATAAACCCCAAACCCATAATTCAAATTTTGAATAAAAAACATTCAGAAAAGTAATCCATTTTGGAGCTCTCCAACATATTTTCAATTTCAGAGTGTATTTTAATAACTAAATCAAAACTTACACTTTTGAAGACTAAAATCCCAGTGCTAAAGACAATATTTTTTGCATCTCAAACATTAAATTTTTACTTATGTGCTTTAATTTTGAAATATCATTTCAGGTCTTCTATTTAACACAATAGATCCTCTTCCCTTTCCACCCCTCTATAATGTGAATTCCCTGCTACTTCTATGTTTTTCTTTCAGTATTCTCAATTACAATGTTGAATTAAAAATACACAATTCTATAATCTGTAAAAGTCGATTCTATAACAAAAGTAGTAGGATATCAGTTGGCTTTGACACTAATTCCAGGCAACTTGATTGGAAAACATGAATAAGTACAGCACCTTTAATTTATTAAGGTAGCGCCTTGTGTGAACCACCAAGAGATCTTCATCAGTAGCTTCCCGTGCCTGTACAATCAAGTCATCTGAAATTAGTTTTTCTTCTGAAACAGAAGAGAAATAACAGTTGGCACTGTGCACCATCACTTAATTTCCCATATTCCACCCTGCCAAAGAAGCACCTCTAACCTTGATGAAGAAACTTCACCTATAAATCATCAAAACAACATTTGTTTACTCAGTGTTTACAAATCTTTCAAATACAAGTAAGCTACTTATTGTGTATATGGTAAGTATTATTTACCTGAAGTTTTCAGAGTGCAGCCACAGTGACTTCTCATTTAAACTAAAAGGCAAGACAGATAGCAGAGGATGGACAGATGCAAAAGAATCCTTACAGTCTAGGGCTTAATCCCCTGGGGAAATCTTAGTACCAGCAATTCTTTACCATTCTTTAACATATTGAAGAAAATGCATATTTGATACTAGTATTTAATTCCCTCAATCTGAGGGAAATAAAAAAAAACACCAACATGCAAAACAAAATAATTGCTTGGATGTTCATGGAAGCAAATGCTTACATGTAATTAGGATATTTCTGTCACTTCCCTACCTGCATTTAATTTCAAGAAACGCCTTTGACCAGCTATTAATTCTTCCCCCTAGAGACCAATAGTTTATTTTAAAATCTAGTTTTACTGGAGCAAGTTACAAAATACCACTGCAAGATTTCAGAATGTGATCAAAGATAATACCTTTGAATGCAAGCATCTGGATAAACTTGCCAGCAAGTACAAGTTCCAGTCAACTAAAAAACCCAAGCAGTGCAGAAAAACAATGTTGCTTTGCAGATGATCACTACAAACAACAAATAAAAGGCACCATGCTGATATTCCCAGAGAAATTTTTTTACCTAATTGCTGGGTGGCTACAGTATTCTAACAGTGTATCTTTCCAATTTATACTTGGAGGAGTTTAACTCACAAATGTGAGAGACTTTGTTGTTACACAAGAACAGCACCTGCAACAATATTTGTTCTGGCAAGCTTATGTCTCTCCTGGCTTGAGGAGCATTTCATTCACAGACTGGTATCAAACAGAAAGACAAACTGCTCAAACTTTCATTCTGAGGAAGAAGAAGGTAAGCACAGAGGGATTTTCACTGGTGATTTTCTGAAAGAAGATCAGATGTTGCCAGGAGTTGCTACAGTGCCACAGACAACCAGAAGTGCCCAGGGGGTATCCTGTGGCTTCTTTCTCCTTTACAAAGCAAGGTGAATAAATTGATCAGGGAAAACTGATTTCCTGTGAAAATTTGAGACTACAGAGCAGACACAGAAAAGAGCTAGATGAAAAGACTTCATATAGAGAAGAAGCAGAAAGGCAGAGGTTTTGATTAATTCAGAAAACAGTTATGGAACCTAACAATCATAAAAGGTTGTTTGAGGGAAGACCCAGAACTTGGCTACTAAATGGAGTTGTAGGATTTAAGCTCAATTAAATACAAATACAAGGCAGCCTAAAGTTGGAATGGCAATAGTCAACTGGAAAAGAGTTGTCTCCATCGATTGAAGGGGTCATTAGGATCACAAAAATGGAGGCAGCCTGGCTCTCCAGTAACCTCTGTCTTGGCAAAAGAAAAAGGTTGCTTTTTTCAATAAAGATTTTCTGATCCTAACCTTGGTTCTTACATTTATATTTCCTTGCTGTATTTCTGCCTGTATCTTCCAGTTTTGTTCAAACAGCAATAATGAACACCATCACAAGTCCTGCCTGTCACCCCAAAGCTCTTCCTAAACATTATTAGAATATCATGAGGTTGATAAAGAATGAATTCACACAAGATGCACTGATCTCTCAGCCTGAGAAGCACCATTTGCCAGCAGACTGCCTGCAATCTAAGATGAGTAAATTACACCTCCCAGCAAGCTGGTCATTAACACCTGTAGTTTCACAAGCCACAAGGAATGCCCCAGTTCCTGTTACACCTGATATAAAGCAACAGAAGCACAAAGCTAAAGGAAAGCAGACACAATACTCCCAAACTACAATTCAGGTTTTGCAAGCCAAACTTTGTAAACTTGCAGCTAACACAAGAAGGATTTCCATTCAGTGCTATAAAACTCAGGCCTGTATTCTGGTTTAGGTGCAGTCTTAGTCCTTAAAAGAATGAAGAAACCAGAACTGCCAACAGCAGCTGTCCTCAAGAGCAAACACTGCTCTCTCCAGCACTCATCTAGAACTGAAAGTGTTCAAATCTTTAACACCCCGTTGAGCATCCAAACACGGCATGCTGAGTGACATCCACAAGGCTTCAGCACTCTGCACCTAACTTGGAAAGTCAAGAATCAGGTGCCTGCTTCAGATGTGGAAACAGTTCCCAAACATCCCACAAGAACATTTCTCATAAAGGCCAAGCAATGAAATTCTGCTCACTTCATGCATTCATTCAAACTGCAAACTCAAAGGCATTGCTAAGCTCATGCTCCTCCTCACTCCTTTCCAGTCTTGTAATGCTCTGGGCTACAACAAAATGAACTGAAGTAGCTACCTTGACCGGCATTATTCACACCTCTGCAGAGAGCAAATCATTTCTTGAGCTTGAATTTTCAATCCCACTTCATGAGTTTCACACTGCACAGACACCATGACTTAGTGCAGTGAGCAGATACATATGTTTTCAAAGGACTGTACAACACACATTTTTAGGTTAAAAGGTATTTTAACCTCATGCCCTCGTGCAAGATGTTTGCTCTAACATTACAGTTTCATCTTTTAAATATTTCATAAGCAACATCTTCAACAATATGTAACACATGACATCCAACACCTCAAAAATCCCACAATTCATTTAACTTGCTATGATTTAAATCCAGAAAAAGAATAAAAATATTAGAGTACTCCAAATATGACTGAGTGTAGCTTATATCTACACAATAAGCAATCAAGATGTACAGTCACTATTACATTGGCAATTATTAGCATAAGTCTGCACTAACCACATGATTTCTCTTAGCTTTTGTGTAAATGTTGCTCTAAGAGGCACCTTCTTCTGTTAATTTACCTTTCAAAAAATTGATTACTTTTCCCCATTTCCCTGCATCAAATGGATGCAGTTTCTCAAGTCCCACAAACGTGATGTTGTAGTCTGGAGAATATACGATAGGCCAGCATATTGATGGAGGATCCTCATACAGCTCAGTTCTGTGAGGCCTTGAAAAGAAAAAACAGCCCTGTTACCATTTTTAGCAACTATTTACAAAGTTGAATGCTTTTCACAAAAATTACAAATTAATAGTCCTTTTAAATACTAACTTTACATTAAGAATAATTCCTGGAGGTGCTATTTCCCACTGTCCCCATAAGGGAAAACTTTGCTCTTTAATGGCTCTTCAGCAGTAGGGTCAGGTACAGCAACATCCCTCACTTCAACCTGTACAGCTAAACTCTTGAGCTAACCAGTGGTGGGGAAAAAAACTAACTGAAGAACGCATATTAATGAATTAGGCCTAAGTAGCTCATTGCAGACATTAATTAATGGAAATGTTTGCTTCACTCCCCTCATCTTTCCAAGCTTATCAAGCATTGCCTCTAGCTTAAGAAGTTGCACCTGGTTTTACAGACAATGCAACCTTCAACAAATACATGACCAGACTCACATTTTAAAGTCTGAATGAAAAGATAAATGAAAGAAACAAACCACACTGCTCCTTTACACGATTCTTCTAACAACACAAGGCTACAAAGATTTCTGGGATCCTTTCTTAAGGAGCAGCAGATTATTTTGTGAGCAGCTCAGCAAAAGTAAAGAGGTGTGGGTTTGTATACATACAACCAGATCTCAAGCCCATAACCCTCAACCAACACTTTCCTTTAGCCCTCTTCCAAATACCTGTGTTCTCCTCAACTCAACAGCACAGACAGCTCCTTCCCAGCCCAGGCAAGCACTGCAGTGCTCCGCAGCTACCAGTGCTCAGGTGGAGGATTTGGGTGACAAATTTTGCACAGATGGGTCATCAGTTCAGCCAAACCCCAGAGTGGGGCTGTGTTAATACCCAGCCTGTTCCACCAGCTCTGGCTTCTCTCCTCTACCCCAAGCCCGGTGGTATTGAGTTATTCCGAGGTTGCTTTTGGTCCCCGAAATTTAATTCGGGTTTGCAAAGCGCTTCACAATTCACTGAGCGAGACAGAAGGGTCCTTTGTAAGGTGAACAATACAAACAGCAAACCTCTTATTTCCAGCCTAAATAACGCACAAAAAGGCCCGTCAACTCCCCCTAAACAGAAAAGTCTCCTTAAAACCAAAACAAACCCAAACAGGAAGACAATGAAGGTTTTTCATCAGCACCCGCAGCCCCACACACCACCCACACAAGGCGCCAGGGCTCCCCGGAGCCTTCCCTCGCCCCCCCGGCAGGAGCACAGCGCCTTGTGCCACCGGGGCCGAGCCCAGGAGACGCTTCCCAGGGCGCTCCCTCCCTTACCCCAGGACACCTCAGGCCCCAGCTGGCCGGGCCGGGAGCGGAGCAGGTGGCTCCGGGACGGGTTTCAGGGAGACAGGGTGGGGTGGGGCG